>JAJJMC010012549.1:941090-1013315 GCA_023531435.1 Papaver californicum | reverse complement strand
ACAATACTGACTGCATTGTTTGTTGTATGAATTTAGTACCGATTGTTGCTTATTATGGTTTCATCGAGCTTGGTCGTAAGAGTTTCACTATTAGGACGAATTTGGTAGTTCTTTGTGGTGCTGTGGCCCGAGTGAGAAGAATAGATGGGTTCTCGGTTTTGCTGTAAGAAGGAGGAAGCTTCGGTTTTCTCTAATTAGCTTGAAACAGCGTGAAACAAATAGAAGATGGTGGCTGTGAGATATGGTGTTGATTGATGGTGGTAATCAATGGATGAAGGCGCTGTTGGAAGAATATGAGCGTTGTTGAGAGAAAGTAGATGTCGCTGCCAATTGAAGACCGAGTGAGAAAGAACTTGTTTGCTGCCGTGATTACATGGGTTGTGTGTACAAGGGTTAGAGCCTGTTGCTTCCGAGCGAGAAAGAATGAACTGAATTAGGAAGAAAGGAAGAGATGGTGAGATGGGTTTGAGTGGATCTGTGAAGAAGAAACAAAGAAGGAGTTCATTACTGCCGTGAGAACAGAACATCAAGACCAAGAAAAGGGAATTCGAGTTCTCTGTGGCCGGAAATACGAGAGAGATATAGAGCGGGTTTGTGTTTGTGATAATGGGTTCTGGATTAGAAGGTAGTAAACTGATGCTTGAATATAAGAGATTTTAAAGATTAGACAGCGAGAATGAGAAGAAGGTGGTTACTCTTGGGTTCGAAATATAAGAAGTGATGAAGTGGATTGTGAGCAATGGGTCTGTGGCTCGAAGGTATGGTTGTGTATTTAGGACATGAATGGCTGCAACGTGAACGAAGGGTTGAATGTTATAATTGCAAGGAAGGAGATGGATTCAATGGTCGGAAACACAACCAAAAGCTTACCTGAATCAACCACCAGACACGCCTACAACGTGTTTGTTGAAATGCCTAAAAGGTGACTGCGAGGAGTAAGGTTGATTTAAAAAAAAAGGATAAAATTAAAACATAAATTTAATCTTAACAACACTTTGAGATACTAAAAGTTAATTTAACCATTATTAAAATTATTTGGTAAGGATGTTTAAATTACTACATAATTTTTATTTTTTATATTAGCATCTCCGAATTTATGAGAGTATTCCTTGGTTAAAGGTTCTGCTTAAAACGGAAGAAAAATAAAATAAATTATTTTATTTTTATTACATTATACAATAGAAAAAATTTTAAAAAAATTAAAAGTAAAAATATTATGGAAGAAACACACAATACAAATTATTTATACCTGCATCTTTTTTTTAATCTAATTTTGATTCATTAAACTAGTGACGAGAGAATCCTTTTGTTTTCTAAGTCGAAATTGTTTTCAAGGACGTGGTGAAGGCTTCCCTCTTACAGGACCTAGTGGTGGTGATCTTGGCTTATCTGCATCTTTGCCCCTGCTTTTATCATCCAATAGATCAAAGCAAAAGAAAAACAATTAGGAGTATTATGAACAAGAATGAGTATACATTAGATTCTAGGATCGAAAATAAAAACCTACAGTATGAATTAATTACCTGCAAGAGACTTGAGATAGAAGGAGGATCAGACATAATAATCGTAATACTTGAGAGAACAACATCTTCATCTTTTTTCTCTTTAGTTTGGTGGTTGATTGAAATCAGACACACAACACAATTGGATTTTGAGAAGCCAATCTAAGAGATGAGTTGTTCAAGGGAATATCTCTATTTTATGACGCAAATATCTTACGAGACAGTATAATAAATATCCTCGTATTTTCACTTTGTTGCATAATTTTGAAAATGCAGCCAGGACTTTTGTGGCTAGCTATTATGAGACTCAACAGGAATGGTGAGAAAACAAGTGCCATAGACTTAGAAAATAAAAGTAGTTGAGTGTACGTACGACAAAGTCCTACATGGCTCCATGGAAACAACAGGCCAGTGATAGATAAGTTTCAAGCTTCTAAAGCGTGTTTGAGAACTGAGGCAAACTTTATATATATGGTTTGAGTTTCTGCCGTGGCAGATCCTCTTTTTTCTATTAAGAAAGTAAAAAGAAAAAAAAGAATTGAGACCACATATTTGGACTATATGATGACACACGTTTCTAATATTTGACACAAAAAAAGACCAAATTTAGAAGCATTAGCGTTTTTTCCTTGGCATTAGTATGTTGTTTTCAGATTAATAAAATCATTAAGAAGCTTGAAAATGTGGAATTGTGGAAGCATATATCTATGTTAAAGTAGGGTTTGAAAAACGGGCCAACGATATTTATAACCAAGTGACTTTCAGCCAGACAAGTGATTTGTGAGGTCATTTCCGCAGAGTAGTTTTTGCAGCAGGTAATGAAAAGAAAGTTAAGCTTCCAAAAACTAAGAATTTTTCCTTCCTCTCTTATTGAATGACAATTGAAACTGAAGCTTTAACGAACTCTGTAAGCTACTTCATATATTTGAATGATTTTTTTTTTTCGATTTACAAAAATTTACTTTTTGATACAATTTAAAGTGATGTTATAAGAGAGTAAAATAGAAGGGGAACAGTAGATTGTGAAGCAGCTGGTCAAGCGTGTCAATCGTATTTAGACCCCCCGAGAATTCAAATTTTAATCTGCTTAGCCGTTTGGTGTGATGATTAACAACCCCAAGGCACCTATTATAACATACTGCACAACATTACAAAATTACTGAAGTAAAAATTAATGTCAGAAGACCTATTGTACAATTAAATTCTTGGGATTTAAGGACATGCTTGATGAACAAAAGTTTTTTTCAGTCAGTATTAGAAGCTATTACAAGAAAAATGATCAAGGAAAGAATCAAAAGATCAAAAAATTTAGAGTTAGCATGACCATATAAGTTTTGCTGGAGTCATTATAATTGTCACCCAACCAACGTATGGTAAGAAGCTGCAAATAAATTACCAAAGTGATCAATACTATGATGACAGAAACAAAATGCTATTTTTCTAGATGTGCGGGAGAAGATGTCTAACTGGTAATCAGCTACGTGTGTAGGAAACCATGACCTCTCCCCCAAGGGAAAGGATAGTAGATTACGCCAAAAGGCTGTCCAAACATGGATTGTTACTATGTTGGAACGAACGATCCCAGTGTGTGGTGCCACAGTGTTCAATTAGCAATTAAATCTATTTTATGTTCCGAAAGAGAAAATACGAAGGGAGACATTAACGCCAACTGTGCTTACCCAACAGCTCTTCCCACAATGTGATGCCGATTAAGCCATTGCTGACCTTGAGCATAGAACATCCTGTCATCATGCTTATTATTATCCCATGAAACAGAGAAGACCATCAAATTATGTAAAACTAGGAGTGCTTATTGCTCTTACATATTCCAAGTAATAATTACAAAGTAAAAGTTCAAAACAATGAGCAAAAATTTGGGATCAGTACAGACAACTTAACGAAATGATCATCTTGCAAAGGCAAGAAAACCTCGGGGTAAAGGTTACTGAATTTAACTTTCTCAAAGTCTAGATTCCAAATAATAGGATACCTTTTGTGAGGACATCAACTTCTCCAGTATCCTGCCTTTCGTGAACCTACCAAAAAAAATAATCTTATCAGGACTAAATTCAGATTAATGATGAGAAAGGGTCCTCAATAATAGTTGTATTATTTGGTAACCTAACTACACTGTTGTATTATTATTATTATTGTTATTTTATTTTTTTTATAAAGGAGAGACTTTATTATTATTATTATTATTATTATTATTATAAACGAGAATTTTATTGGATGAAAAAGGTATTTACACTGGATCGGAAGGAAGCCTAGCCACAAGCTGAGCTCCCATTCTTTTTTGGATAGCTAACCCTAGTCTGAAGAAAAGAGAGTTGTTAATTTTGTGGTTGTAATCAAAGCTAGCTATACAGTTCTGCAACCTCTTTACAAAAATTATCGTATCCTCTCCTAGTTCGCCTAGGGTCGTGAAGGCCAGCATACCAAGTCTGTAACCGTGTACCTCGCACTTGTCAAGTTATTTGGTGCTTTCCGGGTAATGGCGTTCGAAATGGCCAGACCAGGTGAAAAGGCGACTCTCCCTCCTCATGTGAAAGGGGACACCCTTGTCTTCAGACAGCCCAAGTGCAGAACACCATCCTCCACGTGGACAGAGACACTGCGCCTCATCACAGCTTCCAGCAAGCCTTGGCTAGCTTCAGTCAGGTCTGTGGGCTTCCTCCTTCCTCTCTTAATATTAAAGCAACTGCCCCCCGACCCATGCATTCTATGCCAGTGGTGTACTTTGATATGGTCAAGAAGAGTATCCCCAACAGTTTTCACCAGACTAAACGTGATTGCATTTTGTGGCAATGTAATCGACTGAGCCATGCTCAAGACTACCTCAAAGCTATCCCTATCACTGGGTTACACCAATCTATTGGGCATCGCCAATTTAGAGCCATTCTTTGTTATAGGTTGGGTATTGTTATGTTTGCCGAGGGTAGCTGATAGACACATTTTAGTGTCTAATTTGCACCTTAATTTCTAGTGAGTTAGTATTCGATTTTGTGTCTATTACGTGTTTTATTGCTTTTGTAGGTACATTAGAAGAATAAAGATTTGTGGAAAAATTGGCTCAAAAAGTGTTCAAAGCACCCGGGAAAATGGATCAAGGCACCCACACTTTGGATTGGGGCACCCTTGGATCGGGCTGAGCTGGATCGGGTCAACCCAGCGAGCCAGCGGGTCAACCCAGCGAGCCAGCGAGTCAACCCAGCGAGCCAGCGAGTTAACCCAGGATCGGCCGATCCAACTCATCGGGAAAGTCCTGTTTCAAACAGGAATGGATTTGGTTGCAATTTTTGGGTTGTTTTCGGCAATTGAAGATGACCCATTGCAATTAGAGTTGGAAGAAATCGAAAGACATCAAGAAATCCCGTAAAATCAGCTCGAGAAACCCATTTCTGGCCGGAATCAGGACTCGGTTCCTGTTTGGATTGGGATTGAAGAATTGGAGTGATTCGAGAGAGTTCTATTAGGTTTAGAACTCTCTATAGGGTTTGTGAAGTCTATAAATACCAAAAGAATCGAAGAAAAAGATATACAGAAGCCTAGGGAGCAATTCAGAGAAAATCCGGTGAAGTTCCGGTGCCGCCGGTGACCTGCTGGTGCTCCGGCCGGCGTGTTCTTCATCCACCATCACCGAAGAAGACGACTCAGTAACATTTATAAGTGTTGCTGTTCCACTGTTGCAGCTCTGCTCCTGTTGCGTTAAGTTTTGAACGTTCTGTTGCTTAAAGCTCTTTGTAACAGCTGAACCCTGTTCTGTGACACTTATATACGTATCTGTTCAGCTGTTGCACTATTCTTAAACCTTGTAATCAATATTTTGAGCAATGAAACCAACTTTTGAGCAAGTTTTCTTCACCATGGGGTAAGTTTATTTACTGGGATGATGGATAAGGTATTTTCTCAATTTTATGTGATTTAATTATTTTCTAATAATTATTTATAATTCTTTTATTATTATTTGCATGGATTTAAATTAGAAAAAAATGGTTTTTATTAAATAGTTGTGTTCTCTTTTGATGGGTCATGCTTAGTTAATTACTCTTGATGTCCCATGCTTAGGATTTACAATTATTCTTTTAGGAAACATATTTTTGGCAAACTTGAATTAAATTGTTAAAAAGAATTACATGATTAATCACATGAATTGTTAGAAATAACTGAATCTTGATTCCTGGTTTTTCCCATATTTTCTAAAAATCATCTCTAGTGTATTTTCCTGATTTTTATTAGTTTAGATTAAGTTTAATATTTTCTAAAATCATTACCTTCACAAGTTCGAGAATCGAACCTTTATTTACCACTTTCTAAACCACATCAGTAGCTCGTGTTCTTTTTGTGGCAGAGCTATGGACGCCTTTGGGGACCACGCCCTACACTGCGCTAGCGAAGTGGGTCTTAAATTCAGGCATGATCTTGTGAGAGACGTGGTGGCAGACATGTGTTTTAAAGTTGGCGTCTCGGCCCGCAAGGAAGTCAAGTTAGGCTTCTTATCAGAAAATGCAAGCGCTCTCAGGCCCGCTGATATACTTGTTTATAATTGGGAGGAGGGTCGAGACGTTTGCTTCGATGTCACAGGGGTGTCCCCTTTTGAAGGTGGCGATAGGGTTGCGTTTACGCCTGGGAACGCTATCTCCAATGCGGTTATGCGCAAGCGTAATAAATATTTGGGCAAACGCAACGAGCATGGATACGGCTTAGGAGTCCTCGCCTTTACGACTCTGAGGGAGTTGGGAGATGACACGATCAGCTTCATTACCAGATTACAGAACTGCATGGCTAGCCACGATTATAACTACAAAGTTGGGGATTCCCTTTTCTTTAGATTAAGCATTTCCATTCAAAAAGGGGTAGGGGCTCAGCTTGTGGCTAGGCTCCCTACCAACGCTATGTAAAAACGTTTTTCTCCCTTTAATAAAAGTCTTTTTTTTAATAATAATAATAATGAAAGGAGGAGTGAAGTTGTCAGCGAAGGAAGAAAAAGGGGAAGAAGGGAAGTTGGATTCGGCAAAGAATCATAGTGGGGAATTAGGTCGAGATTTCTTTTTCCTTTTAAGGTATGGCGAATTCCTTATCGTCTTCTTCTTCTTCTTCTTCTAAAAAGAAAACTGGATTTAGGTTTGCACATGTATATACAGACACATTAGAAGATTTGCTATCTAGGGTTCCAGCTGAAATAGTCTTAGTTTTTAATCTTATTTGTAAAAATTGGCTATTTATGGCTTTGCTGAGAAACATTTACAGTCTCAGCTACTTCAATTTCATCCTTTTAAACACCATAGGCTATTTTTCTTGCACCATGCCAAGAACTAGATCTTCATTAGTGTCTCAAGACTCAGCAGACTTTGATGAAGGAGTTTTACATATTGATTCCACGTTCCAATGCCCCTTCAAGAACTTTGATGGGTGCAATAATGGAGTTGGCGGTAGGGGTATGAGTAAAACTGGTTTTTATAAACATCTCCATGACAGACATCTTCCAACTGAAGGGGCCAAAAACACCTGCAGAGACAGGATCAACACTGATTTAACAGTGTACAATACTTGGGAATATGTCCTCTCTAACCTGGAAATGTGGCTCTGTATACAATGTATGCATATCTACTCATGGAGAAGACCTTGCCGCGTGCATGATGGAAACATCATATCCAGGCCCTACAATGGCTTATTTGCATATTTCTTGATACATGGCATTGATAAACCCCAAACACCTATCTCTTAGTCAAATGATATTGAGGATTCTGAAGCATATGATGTCTTATCCTTGGACATGCTTAATCTGATCTTTCAGAAGAATTGCACCACTGTTTCCAGTATCCTTCCTCAAAGTAGGATCAATTTTTATAGAATTCTTAAGGCTACTTTAGTTAAGGTAATTTCTAGCTCTATGGATTTATCTGTATGGTTACATCTCCTTTTGTTGCCAGTTTGAAAATTAAATTTATATACTCCTAAGTGCACTATGGAAGAGAGATCTGGGACAAGAAAAAGATTACAAACTGTTAGCATTAATCAGGCTCTGCTACAGTGGAATGAAACTAATGGTTATCTTAGCATGGTGCACACTCTCTTGAAACTGTCAAATGAACAAGAACAACAAAAAGAAGAACGGTGGTTCTAACCTTACTGTTTGCAAAAAGAAGCTGAGCTATGGTCAATATGCAACATCTATTAAGGTTTTGGCCTCCAATGGAATTGCTCCCAATTCCCCGGCTACCCTACTTGATCTGAGCCAAAAACACCTCAGTGCTCCACCATCATCCATTCTTGCAGAACCTATCCATGCTGATGCACTGAGTGTAAACAAAACTGCAGTTTTGGGTGCAATTAAAGGTTTTCCTAAAGGGACTTCTTGTGGTAGGATGGACTCAGAGCTCAACATCTATTAGATGCACTAAGTGGTCCAGCTTCAGCAGTTGCAGATGAGATTTTAACCTCTATAAAAGGTGTGGTTAACTTATGGTTAGCTGGTAATTGCCCATCTGTGTTAGGAGAATATATTGCCAGTGCTCCCTTGACACCCTTGCTCAAAGAGGGGGTCTGAGACCTATTGTTGTAGGTACTATTTGGAGGAGGTTGTGCTCTAAATTTGTTGCTTCTGCAGTTAGCCTAGAAATATCCGCTTATTTAGGGGATTTTTAATTTGGTGTGGGTGCTCAATATGGTGGTGAAGGCATCTTACACTCTGCAAATAGGCTCCCGGAGATGCAAGGTAACTCACAAAACATGAGTATGCTTCTAATTGATTTCAGCAATGCCTTCAACATGGTTGACAGATCTGCAATAATCAAAGAAGCTAGATGTAAGTGTCAAAGCATTTTCAGGTGGGTGGAGTTCTGCTACGCCAAACCAGCAATCTCTACTATAATGACAATATCCTTCTATCTGCTCAAGGAGTTCAACAAGGTGACCCCCTTGGTCCCTTACTTTTTGCCTTGACCTTGCATCCTCTCATAAACAAAATATCTTCAGAATGCACTCTTGATCTGCATGCTTGGTACCTTGATGATGGTACTATTGTAGGAGACACAATGGAGGCAGCTAAATCCATGAACATCATATAATCTGAAGGCAGCAGCAGGGGCTTGTTCCTTAACATCAACAAAACTGAACTCTTTTGGCCCAACAATGACCCAAAAAGCCTTGTGGGTGGAGTTTTTCCTGCTAGCATCAGCAGACCTGCATTGGGTATGAAGCTATTTTGGGGGCCTGTTAGTCTTGACTTAAATTTCTGCAATGATTTAGTGCAAAGCAGAGTAGAGAAGATCATCCAGTTAATAGGTACTTTGAAGACTCTGCAGGATCCACAAAGTGAGTTATTACTCTTGTAAAACTGTGCTGGCGTTTCCAGATTATACTTTACAATGAGGAAAACCAGCCATTTGTCCCTCCAGCAATCTGCTTCACACTATGACCAACATCAGTTCAGTTCCTCAGACATCTTGTCACTGGAGATGGTGCTGGGTTTACCCATACCAGCAGCGCATAACAACTTTGCCTTTGAAATATGGAGGCCTTGATGTTTATACAATGGGGGATACCAGTCATTACAGTTACCTTGCATCATGTATACAGACTAAACAAGTGCAGAACAATATTCTCAAAGCTTATATGGATGCAAAATTACATCACAGCTTTCAGCATGCTTTGTCTAAGTTCATTCAGGTCTGTGACTTATCTTCTTCTTCATTTAACATCCAAGTTGCTGCCCCACGTCCAATGCACTCATTGGCAGTACTTTACTTCGATGCGGTTAAGAAGAGCATCCCCTGCAGTTTTAACTTGACTGAACGTGACAACATCTTATGGCAATGCAACAAACAGAATCATGCTCAAGATTTCCTTAAAGTTGTTCCTATTGCTGGGCTAAATCAGTCAGTTGGGCCTCGTCAATTCCGGGCTGTTCTGAGTTATAGATTAGGAATAACTTTGTTTGAAGAAGATAGCTTATGCATTAGTTGTGGGAGAGGTATGTATGTTTTTAGTGATCATGCCTTACATTTTGCTAGTGATATAGGCTTCAAATTCATACATGACTTGGTCAGAGATGTGTTAGCAGATATTTGCTATAAAGCAGGTGTGCCAGCTTGTAAAGAAGTCAAACTGGACTTTCTATCAGACAATGCAAATTCCTTAAGGCCAGCTGACATTCTTGTGTATAATTTGGAGAACAACCATGACGTTTGCTTTGATGTTACAGGGGTCCCCTTCACTGGTGGCGGGAGAGTTGCCTTTACGCCTGGTCAAGCCATTTCGAATGCCAATACTCGCAAACGAAACAAATACTTAGATAAATACGACGGTCATGGATATAGTTTTGGCGTGCTTGGTTTTACTACCCTAGGCGAACTTGGAGAGGACACGATAGCTTTCTTGAAGAGGTTGCAGAATTGCATAGCTATCCATGACTACAACTATAAAATAGGCAATTCTCTTTTTTCTTAATTAGGCATTTCCATTCAAAAAGGTGTAGGTGCTCAGCTTGTTGCTAGGCTTCCTACCAATTCTTTATAAAAATGTTTTTCCTCTTTAATATAATCCTTTCTATAATAATAATAATAATAATAATAATAATAACATCTCAAACGTTTTTCCTCTTTAAAAACATCCATCCCTCTGCCGCAGCATGAGCATACACTGTTCTCCGCGAACAAAGGAATACCAAGTCTATAGGAAGCCTTTTCGCCCGGTCAAACATCTCGAACGTTATCACCCGGAAACGCTCCAAATATCTGGACAAGTGTGTGGCTCACGGATACGGACTGGGTGTGCTGGCCTTTACGACCCTAGGTGAACTAGGAGAGAACACGATTATTTTTGTAAAGAGGTTGCAGAACTGTATAGCTAGCTTTGATTACAACCACAAAATCGGCAACTCTCTTTTCTTCATACTAGGGTTAGAGATCCAAAAAGGAATGGGAGCCCAGCTTGTGGCTAGACTTCCTTCTGTTTCAGTGTAAATGCCTTTTTCATCCAATAAATTTCTCGTTTCATAATAATAATAATAATTATTAATGAGCTTTAGTGGGTCTAAGCAGGAAATAATAATAATAATAATAATAATAATAATATTAATAATAATAATAATAATAATAATAATTATTATTATTATTATAAAGGGACTTTCATTAAAAGGGAGAAAAAAAAATTTCACATAGCATTAGTAGGGAGCCTAGCCACAAGCTGATCCCCTACCCCTTTCTGAATGGAAATGACTAATCTAAAGAAAAGGGAATCCCCAACTTTGTAGTTATAGTCGTGGCTAGCCATGCAGTTCTGCAGTCTCGTCATGAAGCCAATCGTGTCATCTCCCAACTCCCCCAAAGTCGTAAAGGCAAGAACACCCAAGCCATATCCATGCTCGTTACATTTGTCCAAATATTTGTTACGTTTACGGATAATAGCGTTAGAGATGACAATCCCAGGCGTAAACACAACCCTCTCACCTCCAGCAAAAGGGGACATCCCTGTAACATCGAAGCATACGTCTTGACCCTCCTCCCAATTATAAACGAGTATATTCGCGGGCCTAAGGGCGCTTGCGTTGTCATACAAAAACCCCAGTTTGACTTCCTTACGGGCAGAAAGCCAGCTTTAAAACACATATCCGCTACCACGTCTCTCACTAGGTCGTGCCTAAATTTGAGACCCACTTCACTGGCGCAGTGTAGGGCGTGATCCCCAAAGGCATCCATTTCTCTACCACAAAAAGGACAAGAGCTACCCTCAGCAAACATAGCAATACCCAACCTATAACAAAGTATGGCCCTAAATTGGCGCGGTCCAATAGATTGATGTAGCCCTGTGATTGGAATAGCTTTGAGGTAGTCTTGTGCATGGCTCAACCGATTACATTGCCACAAAATGCAATCGCGCTCAGTCTGGTGGAAACTGCTGGGGATACTCTTCTTGACCATATCAAAGTACAACACTTCCAGAGAATGCATGGGTCGGGGGGCAGTTGCTTTAATACTGAGAGAAGAAGGAGGAATCCCACAGACCTGACTAAAGCTAAGCAAGGCTTGCTGGAAGATGAGATGAAGAGCAGTGTCCCTGTCCACATGGAGAATAGTGTTCTGCACCTGGATTGTCTAAAGACAGGAGGCGAGGTAGCAGTAAAAGCTAGAATCCTTCATAGTGTAAACCCCTAAACCTCCATCTTTCATAGGCAAAGACGCTATGCGCATTTGGTAGGGGCCGAACCCAGCTCCATCACTAGTAACCAAATGTCTAAGGAACTGACATAAATGCTGGTCATAATACTCAGCTGACTGGTGCAAGACAGAGGGGCTGGTGGTCCTCAAAGTGAAGTATAAGCGTGACACCCCCGCACAATTTATGAGAAGAAGCAATTCACTTTGTGGATCCTGCAAAGCTTCAGAGACTCCATTAACTGAAGGGTTTTCTCCACCCTACGCTGGACCAACTCGTTGCAGAAGTTAGCATCCAAACTAACAGGCCCACCGAGGAGTTTCACTCCTCTAACTGGTCTACTGATGGTGGCTGGGAACACACCCTTCTCCAAACTTCTGGGGTCAGAATTAGGCCAGAATAGCTCTGTCTTGTTAATGTTAAGGGATAAGCCTCTGCTACTCCCCTCGGATTGGATGATGTGTAAAGCTTGAGCCACCTCTAGAGTGTCCCCAACGATAGTCCCATCGTCCAAATACCAAGCATGCATATCCAAAGTGCACTTAGAAGCAATTTCTAAAATGAGCGGATGTAATGTCAGAGCAAACAATAAAGGCCCCAAAGGGTCCCCCTGTTGGACGCCTTGAGCCGACAAAAGCACTTTGACATTGTAATAAAGCATTGCCGGCTTAGCGTAGCAAAATTCCACCCATCTAGAAATACCAGGGCACTTGGATCTGACTTCATTAATGATTGCGGTTCTATCCACCAAATTAAAAGCATTATTGAAGTCTATTAAAAGCATGCATTTGGTGAAGGAGTTACCTTGTAGCTCTAAAATTCTGTTAGCTGAATGCAAAATTCCTTCCCCACCACATTGGACTCCCACACCAAATTGGTAATCACCTAGATAAGTGGCCATTTCCTTGCTGACACCTGATGCAGCCAATTTAGAACAAAGCCTCCTCCAGATGGTTCCCACGGCGATGGGCCTTAAACCCCCTTCAGGCTTGATCAAAGGAGTAAGAGGGGCACTCGCAATGTAAGCGCCAAAAACTGCGGGATATCTGCCAGCTAACCAAATATTAACTACTCCTGTCATCGAAGACAAAAGGTCATCTGCCACCGCGGCAGCAGGTCCACTGAGGGCGTCCAAGAGATGTTGGGCTCGAAGGCCATCTCTACCACATGATGTACCTTTAGGAAACCCCTTGATAGCTCTTAGAACTGCCGATTTTTATACACAAAGGGGCTCCTCTACAATTAGGTCTACATGGATGCAGGGAGGCGCCGCATCAGGGTGTTTGTGACTGAGTTCTGCAAGAGTATCTTGAGAGCATGGGGCTATACCAATGGAGGCCAACACCTTGATGGCAGCCGTGTACTGGCCAAGGCCTAATTTCCTCCTACACGCTGTAATATTGGAAATACCCGCCAATTGTGAGGTGATCGGCCCTTTCTGATGCTGTCTGGATTGCTCCAAGATGGACTGCACCAAACCATAACACTCATTGCCATCACTCCATTGTAGTAGAGCCTGGTTGATACTAGCCATCTGCAATTTCTTCCTGGTGCCAGACCTCTCTTCCGCAGTACCCTTGGGTGTGTAACGACCTAGAGTGCATACTGGCAGGAGCATCAACTGTAACCAAACAACCAAGTCCGAAGGGTTGGTAATAACTCGATCTAATGAAGCTTTGAGTACCCTAGAGAACTGAAGCCTGCACTGTGATGGAATACTAGCGACAGTAGGGAGTTTCTGTTGGAATACAAGGTGTAGCAAGTCCACATCCAAAGTTGCAGAAGCTACGGGCACCATATCATCACAGGGCGCAGAGTAGGTAGGCAATGGTTTACTAATGCCGTATACCATACAGAATGTCGATGTCCCATTGTAAGGGCTGGGTATAACACCCTCTTTGTGTTTCCTGCAGGGCCGTATCCAGGAATACATATGCATGCAATCCGAGCAAAGCCACATTTGCATCTGCGACAAAACATTTTCCCAGGCGCAGAACACCGCCAAATCCTTGGTAACTCGCTCCCTACAAACATCCACTGCCTCCATGGAGTGGAGGTGTTTATCTTGCAGGTGCCTATAGAACCCATAACCACTAAGCCCTCTGCCTCCGACCCCATTATTACAGTCGTCCAAGTGATTATACGGACATTGGAACAACCCGTCATTCAAGTCCCCGTCCCCTTTAACAGCTGACTATGAACCTGACCGAGTTCTAGGCATACTAATGGGGAAGAAAACTCAACCAGGTTACTCACTGCAGGAGCCCAAAACAAATACACAAACAAACAACCCCTCAGAAATGCCTGTATCTAATCCAGAGATGACCTGAAATAGATCAGCGTCACTTCGGGTGTGCCTCAAGGAAAATCCTGGAGACCAAACACACAGCAAGACCCACCCCTAAGACCACACAGACAGCCACCAAAGATACAGCCAATTCTTGAAGATTAACAGAAAACAACCACCGAAGCTATTGACAAATCCAGACTATTAACAAGCTGGGGACCCAAATTAAAGCTGCTTCAGGTAGAGGCCTGCCCACCGAGAGAGGCTGGAGCTAAACGAGAATTGAAAAGAAAATATGCTGAGTGGAGAATGTGTATCAGCTCTCACACACCAGTCAACAAAGGATGCCTGAAGTTACCGAGATAGAGCTGAGTAGTTGATCACCTCACCCCCACCTGTCAATAAAGCTGCCTGATGCTACCCAAAAGTTGAACCGAAAAAGGGATGAGTAGTGGATGCTCCCACCCCCCAGACAACTAAAGCTGCGACTAAGCAAACAAAATTTGAAAAACTATTGAGCTGTACGGTCCCCCAATGTGCATGGAATCCCAGAGACAGACCTATAGCTAACCAATGGATAGGAATCGAAAGAAAACTAGGCGGAAAATATGTGCAAATGATATGGAAAGGGAAAATGTATGTAAGATGTGAGTGTGTCACTGTAAAGAACAAAATCACGGTAAAGTTGAGATTGAAACCAGGTGTACGGACAAAAGATTTCAGAGATGAAATCAAGCAACTCCGAATGGGGCAAATGCCATGAAAACACCAAGAGAGTGTCTCTGCATGAACCACTGACACCGCACGACGAAATATGAACCAAGATTTAAAAACTTGGAAGTAAATCAAAAGAGACCTAGAAGCAGAAACTAAAGTAACTAAAGAACTATTGGTATATACAATGGCTGATGCTGTTTTGAGTGGACTAACAAGGTAAAGAGAAGGAGAATCCATACCATAAACTAGGAAGCTGTCCGGAATCCCAGCTGAAAAGCTTGGGTACTTCTTTGAATGCGCCATTAAAGTCACCTAGTTTGGGATCGGAGCTTCTCTCTCCAAGTTTGGAATCCATTATTATTATTATTATAAAAAGACTTTCATTAAAGGGAGAAAAACGGTTTTACATAGCGTTAGTAGGGAGCCTAGCCACAAGCTGATCCCCTACCCCTTTCTGAATGGAAATGCCTAATCTAAAGAAAAGGGAATCCCCAACTTTTTAGTTATAATCGTAGCTAGCCATGCAATTCTGCAATCTGGTCATGAAGCTAATCGTGTCATCTCCCAACTCACCCAGAGTCGTAAAGGCGAGGACTCCTAAGCCGTATCCATGCTCGTTGCATTTGCCAAAATATTTTTTCACGCTTGCGCGTAACCGCATTGGAGATAGCGTTCCCAGACGTAAACGCAACCCTATCGCCACCTGCAAAAGGGGACACCCCTGTGACATCAAAGCAAACGTCTCGACCCTCCTTCCAATTATAAACAAGTATATCCGCGGGCCTGAGAGCGCTTGCATTGTCTGATAAGAAGCCTAACTTGACTTCCTTGCGGGCCGAGTCACCAGCTTTAAAACACATGTCTGCCACCACGTCTCTCACAAGATCATGCCTGAATTTAAGACCCATTTCGCTAGCGCAGTGTAAGGCGTGGTCCCCAAAGGCGTCCATAGCTATGCCACAAAAAGAACACGAGCTACCCTCGGCAAACATAGCAATACCCAACCAATAACAAAGAATGACTCTAAATTGGCGAGGCCCAATAGATTGGTGTAACCCAGTGATATGGATAGCTTTGAGGTAGTCTTGAGCATGACTCAGTCGATTACATTTCCACAAAATGCAATCATGTTCAGTCTGGTGAAAACTGCTGGGGATACTCTTCTTGACCATATCAAAGTACACCACTGCCAGAGAATGCATGGGTCGGGGGGCAGTTGCTTTAATATTAAGAGATGAAGGAGGAATCCCACAGACCTGACTGAAGCTAGCCAAGGCTTGATGGAAGCTGTGATGAGCCGCAGTGTCTCTGTCCACGTGGAGGATGGTGTTCTGCACTTGGATTGTCTAAAGACAGGAGGCGAGGTAGCAGTAAAAGCTAGAATCCTTCATAGTGTAAACCCCTAAACCTCCATCTTTCATAGGCAAAGACGCTATGCGCATTTGGTAGGGGCCGAACCCAGCTCCATCACTAGTAACCAAATGTCTTAGGAACTGGCATAATTGCTGGTCGTAGTACTCGGCAGACTGAAGTAAGACGGAGGGGCTGGTGGTCCTCAAAGTGAAATATAAATGAGACACCCCAGGACAATTTCTGAGAAGAAGTAGTTCACTTTGTGGATCTTGCAAAGCTTCACAGCCTCCATTAACTGAAGAGTCTTCTCCACCCTACGCTGAACCATATCGTTGCAGAAATTAACATCCAAAATAACAAGCCCCCTAGAAGCTTCACTCCTCTTACTGGTGTACTGATGGTGGCTGGGAACACACCCTTCTCCAAACTTCTGGGGTCAGAATTGGGCCAAAATAACTCCGTCTTGTTAATATTGAGGGATAAACCTCTGTTACTCCCTTCAGATTGGATGATGTGTAAGGCTTTAGCCACCTCTAGAGTGTCCCCGATGATCGTCTCATCGTCCAAGTACCAAGCATGCATATCCAATGTATATTTATAAGCAATTTCTAAAATGAGCGGGTGTAATTTCAGAGCAAACAAAAGAGGGCCCAAAGGGTCTCCCTGTTGGACACCCTGAGCTGACAAAAGACAATTGTCATTGTAATAAAGCTTCGCAGGCTTTGCATAACAAAATTCAACCCATCTGGAGATACCGGGATACCTGGCCCTGAATTCTTTAATGATTGCGGTTATGTCACCAAATTGAAAGCATTGTTGAAGTCAATTAAAAGCACACACTGGAATTACCTTGCATCTCCAAAATTCTGTTAGCTGAATGTAAAATGCCTTCACCGCCACATTGGACACCCACGCCAAATTGGTGATCTCCTAAATAAGTGTCCACTTCCTTACTGACTCCTGATGCAACCAATTTAGACCAAAGCCGCCTCCATATAGTTCCCACGGTGATGGTCCTTATGCCCCCAACGATAAGAGGGGCACTCGCAATGTAAGCACCAAGCACTGCAGGACAGCGACCATCTAACCAAATATTAACTACACCTCTCATCAAAGACAAGAGGTCGTCAGCCACAACAGCAGCAGGTCCACTGAGGGAGTCCAGAAGATGTTGGGCTCTGAGGCCATCTCTACCACAAGAGGTACCTTTGGGAAATCCCTTGATGACACTTAGAACATTCGATTTTTCCACGCTAAGGGGCTCAGCCGTGATTGGGTCAGCCGGAATATCTGGAGGCGCTGCAATCGGGGGTTGAAGACTAAGCTCAGCCATGGTGTTTTAAGAAAATGGGGCTATACCACTGGAAGCTAACACTTTAATAGCGGTCGTGTATTGGCCTAAGCCTAATTTCCTCCTGCACGCTGCAAGGTTGGAGCTACCAAACTGATGTGTACTGTTCGACCCACATTGTTGCTATCTAGATTGTTGAAGAATGGATTGCACCAAGCCGAAACACTCACTACCATCGCCCCAATGCAGTAATTCCTGGTTGATGGAAGCCATTTGCAATTTCTTTCTTGTCCCAGACCGCGCTTCCAAGGAACCCTTAGGTGTGTACCGGCCTAAAGTGCATATCGGCAGAAGCAACAATTGAATCCACATAGACAAATCCAAGGGATTGGCAATGACCTTGTCCAGAGAAGCTTTGAGCACCCTAGAGAACTGAAGCCTACATTGCAAAAAACTAACTATATGCACAAAAAACTTATTTAGTTTAATCACAAAAAACTAACTACATGCACAAAAAAAATCAACCAAAAGTTTAAAGATTTCCTAACAATTTATCATTTCACAACAAATTTACACTCAAAAATTACTTAGAAAAAAGAATACCCTTTTGAAGCCAGGTTCCATACTCTCAGAAAGAACAACAACAACAGGAGATTCACTCCCAGTAACACACAACAGTGTCTTCCATATTATCAACGCTGGTGAAACAATTATACCTGGAAAAAGAATGCAAAATTATTACAATTTTCAATCATAGACATACTTATGGAGGCAAAAATCAACTAATCTATCATATATATTTTTATAAACATTTTAAGCTTTCTTCCAAAAGAAAAAGGCATGGAAAAGGATCATTTTTTGTTAGAAAGCTCAACTAAGTCTGAAAGATATTCAAAGTTGAAAAAGATATATCATTTTTTGTTAGAGAGATTAACAAACCAAGAGTGATGGCTTGTGTTAGCAGCTGTCTAATATGAATAGATTTGATTGAATCTACAGAATCTCCTATCCAACCCATCTTTTTCTTCTCCAATCTTAAAGTCTTTTGATTGATTTTGTAGAGTGTTGTGTTTAATGGAGGGAAACATCGGATGAGAAGAGGGAAACAACTTCAACAAACTCAAGGTAGTCTTGGGTAGTCTTGGGTCAAAGTCAAATAACAAGAAAAGTAAGAAATACTGTTTAAATACCAGCCTACCCTTGGTTCAACAATCACCGTATAACCTTTCATATAATTATCGATAATGCTTAAAAAAAAAATTACCGATGTAATCGTGTATTCATTACAGGCATGCCTTTATCTATATGGGTCTGGATACATATTGAAAAATTATTTTTCTGATTATGACATAATTTTAAAATGTTTTATGATTTCGAGAATGTAAAAATGTAAATTTTCTATAATAAAATATTTTTTGTTTTTAACTTTTAACAGTGATTTCTGTTTCTAGCATACAAATATGTCGGAGTTAGAATAGATTTTGTTTTTCTTTTAAACCCATTAGGACACTAGCTATCTTCTTCATTATTAGAATGGATCCTCAATTTTATTCTTCTATTTATTAACAGTATTAATTCTTAGCAAAAAAATTAACAATTACGACAATCTTAAACTGAACAACCATAAAAAAATCTTGCAAGGAAAATGAGATTCGTGATAATAAAGTTAAACTTAAGCTTAACTAAAGGTGTACAAAATGGTCTTCACTAATTGCAATGAATACGTCTAGTAAATCTTTTGCTGGTACTTAGCAACAAGGTGGTCGTGCCGGAGTGGTTATCGGGCCTGACTAGAAATCATGTGGGCTTTGCCCGCGCAGTTCGAATCCTGTCGACCACGCTCCTCCTACCTATTTTTTTAAATTTTTTGGGCGATGACTTGGGCTTTAACCGCTTAAGTTCGAATCCTGTCGAACACGCTTTTTTTTCCTAGTAATTTTACGGATTTGGAATATGGCTGACGATTTATTTGTTTTCACTATTAAGAAATGGTATACCAAATAAAAACAGAAAGATGCACAATCGAAAAATTGTATGATGCCATGTCTAAAATTTTGTTTCTGAAATACTACTATTGTTATCAGGTTATGAGATTTGAGTATCGGTATGTTGTGAATTTATAGACAACTAAGGACAGATGCACACAGAAGATGATGAAATCATTACACAACTTTTCACTCCATTTCTTCTCATTAATTCAAATCAATTTGATAAGGTTTTCACTAAGTTTGCAGCTGACAAAAATTTTACCCCACTGGTTATCGCTCTTTACTATCATTACACAACTTTCACTCCATTTTTTCTTCTTCTTCTTCGTATTTGTCTGCTGCTACTTTCTCTCTAGTTTAAGCAAATTACAATCGAAGAGAAAGTAGAGGTCGTGGTTTATGGCTTTGGTACGTATACTACACCCATCTAAATTATATAATTTGTAGTAAAAAACCAAGATGATCATATTTAGCATATAAAAACTTCTTCCATATTATTTTTTTAAGTAAAAATTATTTGAAATATAAATAACACAAAATCCCCATTTTCTCTAATAATATATAATTTTTGTTTTTAGTTAATTTTAAAATACCCAAGTTGCTCTTCCCTATATAATCTATGTGTTTCAAAAGGAAATATTGGCGGAAATCAAATCTTCTTCAAATATAACCCAATCAGATTCATGAAGAAAATATTTCTCTCTCAAAATCTTCGTTTCTTCTTAGATTCTAAGGTTTCAATTCAAACAGATCTTCTCCAAATAAATTGATTGAACTAAGTCTCAACTTCAGATCGCGTTTTCGTTTCAGTTTAATTGAAGAAGAGAAGATAATTTACAAGTAGTTGAATCATTCATCAGGTAATTTTGATTTTGATTTTCTTATTATGATTTTGATTGTATTTTAATTTTCGAGTTGATATTGATTATGAAACTTTTCAATTTGTTCTTCGAATCATTCATCAGTGAGATTAGATATTGGTCTGAAGAATCCAACTGAAGTTACAACTTCCAATTTGATCATATTCTCATTCGGCTCAAGCTATTGTTTTAGTTGAATCATTCATTGGAGGCTGAAATTCAACTTTTCAGGTAATCGATTTTGTTTGAATTTTCGAGTTTATGTTGATTATGAAACTCAGATCCATTTGTTTTTACGATTTCTTTGGTTATGTTATTGATGTTCTTATTCAAATCTATTGGAATAAAAATTGTTATGTTGTTGATGTTCTTAATCTAATTTTGTAGTAGTTGTTGTTGTTGTTGATATTCACATCTAGTAAAACTTTTTTTGGTTTCATACTTTGTCCTGTAGATTATTGAATATGTTCTCGCGGTTTTATCTCACAAAGATGATATATTATCATTTCGTATTGGTCTACAATCATCTGTTTTTGATTTGAAGGGTAATATACGTTCAAGTTGGTGTCAATTCTTTGTTCTTTCTATAGAAATTTTTCACATAGTTGGTGATCAGCAAAATGTTATCAATTGTCATTTTGATCTCCAATCGGTTGCTCTATTTACTTTGTTTAATAAGCTTCCATCTCTTGAATTACATGTAAGGTATAAAGATGAGTCTTCTAGTTCTAGTTTACGAAGTTCAATAATTATACGTTTTGAGCAGTCACGAAGTTCAGGAATCATTAATACGGACGTAACTTATATATATTTATCGTTATATTTATATTTGTGAATATTCGTATTTATATTTAATCATGTTATTTTTGTGTTTTTACAGGTTCTTACCATAAAATCTGGAGTTGCATGAATAAGTGGCTAAATTGATGTTTTACGATGGCACATATAAGTATCATTTACGACACTCATTCCATAAACAGATTTAAAAATTCTTTTATTTATGGAGTGGGATCAGGTGAACTAAATGGGATCGCCTATTAAATTTCTTTAAACTCAAAGACTTGGCCGTGCAAATAGTGGAGGAAGAATTGAAAACAAAATTATGTTTTGTAGTTAGTGGACCCACTCAATACCCTTCCATTGGTTTGTTATTTCAAAGAGTTTTGGTTAAACTAAAAATGAACCAGTGGTAGCAAGGTGATCACATGAAGCCACCAATTGAAATGGTTTAGGCGGACGTGAGTTGGCTGGACTGGTGGAGACAAAGTCTGCAGTAAGAAAAAGAAGAAAGCAGGTGAATGTAATGTGGTCAGTGAATGTCAGGTTTTGTCTTGAGTCTGGAGAGAATTAGTGGAGACAGAAAAGTTGTGCAAGTGAGTGACGTGCGTCTACTGGTGAGAGAGAAAGAAGGAGGCCAACACATGATGGAAGAATGGAGGGTAGGTTGTGCGGTCAGACTTTAGAGTTCTCTAACAGGAACATAGAACAAGCACAGAAGAAAGAAATGAAGTGACCGGCTGGGATATGCAGGTGACGTGATGGGTAAAGCTATAGAGAGATAGAGACGTGACTTCTTGATAAGAGAAAAAAGGTTGGCTGTTCGGTCCTGTTTCTGTGTTGGAAGCGGAAAAATAGCTAGACCTAGGGCTACGGTCAAATCTAGAGGCGAGAGTAGAGGAATCATGAAGAAAACCTAGGTATAAAAGGAAAAGAAAAGTGACGTGAGAGTCTCTCTTTTCGGTTCTGTTTTGGGGGGCGCGTACAGGAGCTTCAGAGTTCTTTCTGGGGAATAGTTTTCTGTACAGTGTTGGAGAGAGGCGTGAAGGAGGTCTGTACAGGCGACAGTGTTGAAGAGCGGCGTGGAGACGAAGAGATTAAGATGGAGAGTAGCGAAGAAGAAGGTTCGACTACAGTGACGCATATCAATTATCGGTTTAATCTTTTTCTCTTTCTATTTTACTTAATTATTTTTATGGATTTTGAGAAATCCAACTTCATGTTCTAATTAATTTGTAAGTAGGATTTTATGTTGAAACACACTTTTAGTACTAGACCAATTAAATTGAATGATTTGGTAATAGACTATTATGATTTGAATAGATTAATTTCATAATTTTATTTATTGATATAAATCCAAATTAGTTGTTGTTTCACCGGTTCTGTACAATACAGTAATCTATGCGCAGAATTAATAGGATAACAAATATGATTGCCTACTTATTTGATATTCCATGCTTTAGTTAAATCCTTAGATGGGGTATGCTTAGAAGAACCGGATATTATTTGTGAACCTATAATTAGCTTTGTATTATTTTCTCGCTAACGCAATTAGATGGTGTATGCTTGAGACTAGGGCTTTTGATGCGCCATGCTTAGGGCGTCCCAGTGAAGTTTGCGATTCTAATACATATAATAGGTGATGTCGATAGAACGAACAATAAATGAATATTCGTGAGTTATGTTTCACTTCAGTAATTAAATATAAATAGTGGTGGATACTGAAAACCCTGGTTATTGACTCTTCTATTTGATTTATTTTTATTATTTTAGTTTGTTTTATTATTTTATTCATTAATCTAAAAATCCCAAAATATTATTTCTGATTAGTTAATTGAGATATTGATTGCAGTATTTCCCCGCTCTCTGTGGGTTCGACCCGTATTTACCGCTGTCTACTAATTAGACGCCGTGCGATTGCGGTTATTTATATATGGTAATCTAAAATCCTATCAATCATACCTTTTGAGCAGCCACAAATTTTAGGAATTATACCTTTCGAGCATGCATGACTTACAAATTTAGTTGATTATGATGTTCGTAATAAAGTTAAAGAACCGTTGAAGTCTGCGCTTTGGTTAGGCATTTTTCAGGGTGTCAATCAAGTGTTTACGGGAGGTGTTCAACAAGTTCGTTTTGATTTGTTGAAATATCGTGCAACATCTGGGTATTTATTCAAGACGAAAAGGAATGAGAAGGTGAGGATTGGTGCATGTTGTGGTAAGAAGGAAGAAGAGAAATGTGAATGGCATATATATGTTGTTTCTATTGATGGTGTTGAAGGTAGTCCTTTTATTATCATGGAGTTAAATAAGAAGCATACATGTTGTGGTGGAGTTGTAAACAGACCACATGTGTCGAAGAAACTAACTAGTAGCTTGATGCTCGAAGAGATTAAACAGAATGAAAGAAGAAGACAAAGGATATTATGAATCAGTTTACAAGAGAGTATGGTTTGACATTAGTCGTTATTATGCATATGCAGGGAAGAGGCATGCATTGAATGTTACATGGGAAGAGAACGAGAAATCATTTATCTACTTAAAATGGTATACCAACAAATTGACTGAAACCAATCCCGGATCTCGTGTTATTTTGGAAGTTGAAAATGGGACTCAAAAATTTCAGAGATTGTTTATCTCTTTCGGAGCATGCATTCGTGGATTCAATTACTGTCGTCCTTTACTATTCCTTGATGCAACCCATTTGAAGAGCAAATACCTTGGTCATATCATGGCAGCAACAGGTCTAACCGGGAATGACGATAAGTTTCTTAAACATTCTATTTGTTTCTGTTGGTTTCATCATTTTTATATGCTGAGATATTTTTTCCTGTTCTGTTTTAGAAATCTATCCTTTAGCTTATGCTGTGGTTTCATCGGAGAATGACGCGAACTGGAAATGGTTTTTGGAGAATTTGAATAGAGTTCTTTCTCCTATGCGTAAAAAGCTTACTTTTGTGAGTGATCGAGGTAGTGGTTTGGTGAATCAAATTCTTGTTGTATTCCCTGATGTTGTTCATGGTTGGTGTTATTGGCATACGAAGAACAATATCAATACATACTTGCCGAAGGCCAATAAGGTTTATAACAATTATGTGCTGGGATTGTTTGAAAAATGTGCGTATGCTAATACACATACAGAATTTTTATAGAACTGGGAGAAGTTGTTGCATGTCAAAAGTCAGAAGTTACAAGATTATCTGAGTAGAGCTCCGGTTGAAAAATGGGAAAGTGTTTATTTCCTGGGTCGTCGTTATGGTAGGTTGTGTTCGAATATCGCTGAGAGTTTCACTAGTTGGATCCTTGAAGAGAGAGAAAAGCCTATATCCATCATGGTTGATGAGATCAGAGTGAAGATTATGAATCAAATGTGTGTACGTCGCGAGGAATGTGCAACCTTATTGATGTGGCGAGAAACTTTATGTCCAGAATTTGAAATTGAACTCTACAACAACAAGATGCACGACCGTGAATACAATGTCACCAAGTCGTCGCAATATGTGTTTGAAGTTCGTTCGACATTAACACAAAAGGTCGATTTGCAAATAAGAACATGTTCTTGCAACTGCTGGCGCATCAACGGTTTCCCTTGTGCCCACGCTATCCGTTGTATCATGATAAATGAAGAAGATCCGTATAAGTATGTCGAATTCTACTTTACAGTAAAGTTCTACCGTGAATCCTATGCAAGAGCAATTAATCATGTCCCCACATTTGAAAAGTCTGCGATTATGTCTCCAAAATCTTTTGTTCTTGGTCTTGATGCTCTACCACAATCAGGTCGTGCAAGGAAGAAGAAGAAAATTCCTAATACATGTTCAATTCCAAATAAGAAGATGAGAACTTGTGGTAGCTGTCATGTTTTGACTACCCATAACCGAAGGACATGCCCTGCGCATCAGATTTGAAGTCATTTCGACTACAATTCATCGACTTTCATTTTCAGTTTTCGTTTAGACTACTATATGTTTTAATCTACATTTTCTGATTTGTTCTTTTTTCTATATTTTTTACAGTTAAACATGTTAATTTGCTGCAGGTGTTTCATGTTTGTTTATTTTTAGATTAAGTTTATCAGAGTTGTAGGCTTTTATAATTTGTTGGAACCAAAATAGTTTTCATAGTTTGTCACATGCTTCAGTATTTTTTTTATCTCTAATATGATGAAACTTTTTTTGTTCCATCATTTTTTTCATCTGGAATAAGATGAAACCAAAAAAATTATGGAACTTTTTCTGGTTCCATCTTTTTTTCATCTGGAATAAGATGAAACCAAAAAAATGATTAAATATTTTTTGGTTCCATCATTTTTGTTTATGTCTGTGATATGTTTGTTCAATGCCTAAGGTTTTATCTTTTCTGCATTATGTTGAAATTCTTTTTGGTTTCAAAATTTTTGTTTTATCAACTGAGATCTTTATAAACATACAAACTGAGATGTTTTTATAAAAGTTCCAAGTATTTTAAACAAAAACTAAAATCATTATACAAGTACTTTAAACTAAAACTAAAACTGTAATTTTTTAATTAAAAACTAAAACTGTCAACTTTAAGCTGCAACTTTGGCCTCATAGTCTGCACCTTTGTCAAGGAGGATCTTGCAGGCCAGCTTTGGCCTCATATTATGCACCTTTTGTTTTATATGCGTTTCAGACAAAAAAAATCCTTTCAAGAGGCTCTTCATGTAATAGCAAACATAAGGCCGCAATCATTCCTGAAATTAACAAAACAAGATCTTTAAATTGAACAAAACAAAAAAGGAGTGAAATGAAGATAGTGAAGAGAAGATATCTAAACACAAGTTCTTTTAAAGCACTTAAACATCTTGCTGGCAACACAAAGGGGTGTTCAAAACGAATTCTTTTGATTGACTTGCCGGGTCTAGTGAGATCTTTGCAACATGTTGTTTGAATGCTGACACCAATTTTTCTTTCATGCTTTCAGCACTTTTGTTGCATTCATCTTCAGTTTCATCTATGGATTTGTAGTGAGAGAATTCTCCAGTCTCATTATCAAAAGATAGCAATGTCCAGTGGTATAACTTTTCACTAAGTTTTGTTAGCAATGGAACGAATATAAATTCTGGACTGTAATCCATGTTATCGATGAAAGCTTCAATTGCAGAGCGAAAATTTTGCCCGATTGAGTGTAATGTATGAAATTCAATAATAAATCAAAAATCAAGTTGTAATTTGGTTTTAGAAAAACACTTGTATAAGAGAATTTAGAGGAAACTTACATAAACATATATACTTAGAAAAACTGCTCTTTTGTACTTAAGAGTACCATTTGGTTTCAAATTTTTCTTTGATATGTTCTTTTGCAGTTTCAGCATGTAGAATTCAATCATATCTCCGGCGATGTCACCCTTTCTTATCAAGTTATTCATATTCCTTCCCGTTATTTACAATCCAAGCTCTTTTTTCTCCCATGCCATGTCACTGTTGTTAAATTGTTGAAAAACAAATTAATGATTAAAGAAGAAGAAAAGAAGCTGAAAGAAATGTATTCATATTTTGGTTTCAACACTGAAATTATGAAACGCAAAAGCTGAAAAGTATGAATGCCACTTACCTTTCATTATGCATTTTAAAATATCTGCACACGAGCGGTTTCTAATTTGAATCGAGTACCTGCATAATCTTTAAGTTGTCAACTGCTTTCAATTGCATCTCTTTTTTTTCCGTTTGTTTCTTCTGCGACTTATTAGATTATTTTCTGCTAACACAACGACTCTTGTTTCTTTTTTCTCCTTAACTTCCCCATGTGTATAATCCTTCATCTTAACAGGTGCTTGCATATTCCTTTTGTTTTTCCTTATTCTTGATATTATGTTACTCACCTTTTGTTCGGGACTGACGTCTTCATGCTCACTATCTTCTTTGTCACTGTCACTTTGCGTCAATCCCAAACTAAAATAAGGCATATCATCTTCTAAATCAATTACATCTTTTTTCCATGTGTATAACTGAGTAGTAGCACATGCCTTTACATTCTGGCTTTGATGTAGAACCCTTCTTTGCATATTCGTTTTCCATTTGCTGAAGAACACTTTCCTCGATTGAACCCTGAGTTGACACTTCAATCTCGATCTCTGGCTTTGACGAAGAAAATTTTCCTGGCTTCCAATTCTACCTGCTCAACCACCTTGATATCTTCTATTGTGTCTGGAGTCAATTCATAAACTTCTTCTATTACACTCTTCAATTCAGTCTTCGATAAAGAAGATTCAACTTGTTCAGCCACCTTGATATCTTCAGTTGTGTTTGGAGTTATTTCCAAAACTTCTTTTATTACATTATATTTCGCTTTCTTTGCTTTGTTGATTTCAGATTTAACTTTCTCATCCACCTTCAATTCTTCAATTGTGTTCGGAGTTAACTCCGAAACCTCTTCAATCAGCCGTTGAACTTTGCCTTCAGATGATGAAACCTTTTCTGGTTCCAACAAACAACCTTCAAAATCTTTAATTAAACCTTGAATATGAACTTCATGTGTTGAAGCCTTTTCTGGTTCCATTGCATTATCTTGTTGTGTTTCTTCAGGCAGATTTATTACCTGCAAGATTTATTGAGTTAAAATCAGATTCATTGACAACAAACAAATCAAATCAAAGTAATTAACACCTCAACATTATCTTCGAAAACAACATTTTCAGACTTTTTCTTTTGTTCACCATCTTCAACCAATAAATCCTTTTCTGGTTCAACCATAACATCGCCAACATCTTGTTGTGTTTCTTCTTGCCGCAAAACCCTTTCTTTTTCTATCATGTCATCCAGAATCATTATAGCTTTGCTTATCATATCCTGCAATATTAACATATCTAACTCAATATAATTCTCAAATGAAACTTTTCTGGTTTCATTAAAAAAGAAATTCATACCAATATATTCAAATGGAACTATCATTAACCCAACACACACAAGTAAATAAGATCATATTTAACACATATAAGATTTAACATATCACCTCCACATGTTCTTCACGGTTCGAAACCGTTTCTGTTTCATCTCTTTTTCGTTTTTGTCTCATGTCTCCTTCACTGGTTGTAACCTCTCCTCATCATCATATTTGTCCAATATTGATTGATCTTCTTCAGAAAGCCCATTGTTACCAACGGTTGTAAGTTTTTCAATCAAATTCTCGCCCACTTATATTTATCCTTGTAAGGGTTATCTTCATTTCCAGTTCCAACATTCTCTCCATTTTGTGCATGCTCTTCATTTCCAGCACCAATATTCTCTTCACTTGCAGTACGCTCATCATTGCCATCACCAACCTGCAGTTCACGTGCAATACACTCGTCATTGCCATTAGCAACCTGCAGTTCACGATCAATATACTCTTCAACAAGAATATCTTCTTCCTCTATGCGCTGGACCAAGCGTATTTCTTTTTCATTATACGGAAGCAAGAACGATCCCTGACGGTGACCCACATTCATCCGCAGAACACCAGAAAAATTATGGAACTTTTTTTGATTTCATCATTTTTCTTCCATTTGGAATAAGGTGGAATTAAATAAAGGATGTAATCTTTTTGGTTCCCTCATTTTTTTTCATCTGGAATAAGGTGGAACAAAATAAATGATGGAAATTTTTAAGTCTCAAACATTAAAAAGTATAAACAAACAAGAACTATTGTTGCTTTTACCTTTGAGAAAATTTCTGTTTTTTTGCTAAGATCATCGAAATTATTCACTACTGCCGTGCATATTTCATCTAGGTTCCATGTAGCGAACCTTGCGTACATGTCGTGCCCATCTTGTCTTAAAGTGATGTTTGACATCTCGGCAAACCAATACTGAAAAAAAAAATACACAACATTCAAATTAGTAATCAAACTCGGGAAAAATAAAAAACAAACAACTTATGAATCAAAAGAAACAAAAATTAACTTACCAATGAGTAAATTACGCAACCAGATACATTATTAACCTGTTTGACTTTTATTATAGACTCAATTAGATATTCATGGAAAACATCTGGCCAACACACCTTATTCATCTCAAATACTTGGTATAAGTATTTTGAAGTCAGATTCTGCGCACCTTTTTTTTGGACAAATATTGATACCAAGAGATAGAGGACGAATAACTTGACGAAGTCTTCAGCTTTGGTTTCATCCGCTGCAGTTTCCATCATAGCTCTCAGAATATCAGTTTTCCTCATCTTCTTATCTCCATTAAAGTACTCAACCATAAACATGTTTACCTTTTTCTTCAGCTCATCATCTTTGCCTATCTACATCCTTCATCATTTGTAGACCAAAAATCACAACAAATTGTTCCGGTGTGGTCTGTAATATCATGTTCTTTGCTTTCATTAACTTAAAACAATATAGTTCACACGCTTCACACTCTTATAATATGAACATAAGATCATATGAATTGCTTTCGTCCATTTCTTCAATTTTTCTTCTTGTAGTGTACCTTCGTAGAACGGTTTGAAGAAACGCCAAAATGGACAAGCAACAAGGGCCTTCATGAGTTGTTCCTTTCTTTTTGTATCTAAGATTTTATGGTAGGTGCCTCCGCATACAAATGATGCAACGAGCACCTATATGGTTCTATTTTTTCCCCTGATATTAAACCAGAAGTAAACTATAAGCACCAACAGAATTGATTTCAACCATACAGTGAAAATCATAAAAGCAATTTTGGTTCCATCAAAATAGACATTATGTAAACCATAAGCACCAACAAAGTTGGTTTCAACCATATAGTGAAAATGATGAAACCAATTTTGGTTCCATCAAAATAGCCATTAAGTAAAAAAAACATCAACAAAGTTGGTTTCAATCATACAATGAAAATGATGAAACCAAAACTGAACATAATTGAATCGTGAATAAATAAGGTGAAAATAAATGTAATTGAAACCTAATTATGAAACCAGTGATTTTGAAAGATGAAACCTAAACCTATTTTATGATACAAACAGATGATAAGAAATAAAACCTAATTACGCAAATTCATTGATGAAACCAAAATTGCGAAACCAAAAATCATTGATGCATGTTGATTTTCAACCATAAATAATACTGAAGAACAATGAAACTTCGATTTACCTTTTGGAGAATCTTGTTTCTTCACTGTTTTCTTAAGTTTTTTGTCGATTTTTTCATCTTTCTTTTTCTCTTATTTCTTCACCATTTTTTATTTTGTTCAGTGATTTTGTTTCGATTTTAGGTTAGGTTGAAATTGTTATAAAATATAATAGACAGTGAATAAAATAGACAAATTTAAGTTAATAGTAGGAGGAGGAGGTTGGAAAGGGAGTAAAGCTACTGATGATGATGAACAACAACTTCCGGATAGAAATTCAGATTTTGATTTTGATTCTGAAGGTATTGGTGGTGATGCAGATGATGATGACGAGGATGATGATGATGATGACGATGAGGATGATATGGATGAAGATGAAGATGATATTGATTCAGGAGCTGGTTCTGATGATTTTGATTTATCGGAATTGGTTGAAATTGGGGAAGTGGTTGAAGGGAAAAAAAATGTCGTTACCAATTGAATGAGAAGAAACAAATGAGAGTGGTTTAAGGAAGGGTAGTTTAGACAGTTGATTTCAAATGGGGATTTTGTGAACATTTTGTTTTGTTGGGTTTTTTGTTATTGGATAGTGACATGTTTGGGTTTATAACCCACGAACTTTCTAAATTACTAATGAAACAAATTAGAAGTTAATATTGTAAAATACAAGGATCTTGTGGGGACAGAAAATCAACTCGCCACGTGTTCGCATCTCCACACATGAACACGAGAGAGATATTTCACGTAAATACTAAATATATACTCGGTCAACATAGGGATTTTCATCATTGAACAGAATTAAGATGCATGGAAGAATCAACGACTAAGTTTGAATTGGACAGCTGGGCATTTAATGCTCGAACAAAGAGATGCCATCAATTGTCTATTAGCAGTCAGGACAAGTGGCGCAATCCTATTGAAGGAAGATCGGGAGATCAACGAGGGTTATAACGAGGGTTATTAGGCGAATTCAGCAGCGAAGGAAAATGTTAACGAAGAAGAGTTCAACACCAAAACGTGATACAATAAGATTACCTCGACGAAGAAGACTATATCCGAAGAAGAAAGTATCCGAAGTAAAAGGGAATTGTATTCGAAGAGTTGAGAACTAAACCCTATTTTTATATTGTGGCTATAAATAGGCTTGTGTGTAAATGTAATAAGGGTTGATCAATTCTGTAAGAAAACAAGAGAGAGTAACATTGAGAGAGTTCATAAGCAACCTTTTGAGCTTGTAATCACCATCAAATCATAGTGAAATCCCCCATGTGGACGTAGGTTTTAATATCGAACCACGTAAATCTTTTGTGAGTTTTATTCATAAAATACAGATAGAAAACGTAAAAGAATGCTTTAGGATTGATCTTGGATGTATTATGAAATTTTCTACAACTACAGATCTAACCGTATTGCCTAATGTATTAGGAATATTTGCGGATAATAATAGTTAAAAGAGGTTTTAAGGTTGAAGGTAGGAAACAAAGCACCATCAAAACCAACAAAAAGAAATGTTTCAAGCACTGTTAGGACAGTTATGTAGGCATGAATACAATCAGGTTGATATTATTTGTCTTTTATGATATACTTGGTGTCTCTGGCCGTCAAGAAACTTAATGGTGCTAAAAGGAAAGGACGAAAAGCTCACCGCTAGTTATATCTCTCACTAACTGCAGTGATTCAGTGAACGAGGGTGAACTTCTTATGGTATGAATAGTACCTGGCAACAACGTGGTCGTGCCGGAGTGGTTATCGGGCATGACTAGAAATCATGTGGGCTTTGCCCGCGCAGGTTCGAATCCTGCCGACCACGCTCTTTTCTGTTGTTTTTTGAGTCTTGGATCTGAAGCCAGTAATTGAACTTCGAGGAAAAGAATCAGTTCCTTGAACAATATTTTAAGACCGGAATTAGATCTTAAAAAATATGATTACCCTCGGACGATTCCGGGGAATTTGCGGTAAAATGTGATTAAAGAACTACGTTCTTTTTTCATTCATTTTAACCCAAGGAGACTTCTGTTTATAAGACACTGAAGCATATTCTTGTTGCTTCTGTTGATGGATCAATGCGACCTGTACAAACTATCTTGTATCTAAGTTTCATGCTCTTACCATTTTTTCCTTCACACACTGTTACTCATAGCGCTATGGATCTTATACATTCTGGTTTTTGCGTATCCCATGTTTGTTGTTAATGGATATAGGTATTATGTTTCTTTCATTCATTCATTCCTTTAGCAGATTTATTTGGTTGTACCCACTTGCTACAGATCATCAAAACCCTGACCTTGAAACACCATTAACAAGCATACCAAATGTTGCATTGAATTCAACAACCAAATCCCTATCGAAGTGGTCATATCAAGGCACTGTAAAGTATGTAATTTTCTCAAGGCACTTGTTAAAATTTCACCAATGTACACTGATGTTATAAACGACTTACTTTTTCATCCAATGTACATTGAGTTAATGTTATAAAATAGAGTAAAATGAAGGGGGAACTGTAGACTAAAAAGTAGCAGATCAACACGTCAAGCATATCAATGTATGTAAACCCCCAAGAATTCAAATTTCATTCTGCTTAATCCTTTGATGTTATGATCAACAACCCCAAGGCACCAATTAGAACATACTGCACGAAAATGAAAAAATATTTAAGCAAGAATTAATGTCAAAAGACCTATTTAAGAGAAAATTTCTTGGGTTCTAATGACGTGATTGATGAACAGAAGTTTTTTGCAGCAAGTATTAAGAGCTATTACTAGAAGGAAGATTAAGGAAAGAATCAAATGATCACGTATGGTAAGTTTGTGAAGAAACCAAACCTTGATGATAGGATTTTCAGTCATTATAATTGTCACCCACCCCACGTATGGTAAGAAGCTGCAGTAAATTACCAAAGTGATCAACACTACGATGGCAAATAGACAAAAAGCTATTTCTCTAGGTGTATGGAAGAAGATGTCTAAATAGTAATCAAATATGTATGGAGGAAGTCCCCTGGACGAATCCATGAACTCTCCTCCAAGGAAAAGCAGAGTGTCCAAATATGGGTTGTTGCTATCCCGAACAGAACAATCCCAGTGAAACCACAATGTTCAATCAGTAAATAAAAGTATTTTATATTCCCAAAGTGAAAAAAAATGAAGGGAGACATTAACGCCAAATGTGCTTACCCCACAGCTCTTCCCACAATGTGATGTCGATTAAGCCATTGCTGACCTCGAGCATACAACATCCTGTCATGCTGACGATTATTATCCCCTGAAACAGAGAAGGCAATCAGATATTGTAAAATCTGGAGTGGTCATTGCGCTTACATATTACAACTAATAGTTACACATAGAACTTTAAATCCACGAGCAATATTTGGGATCACTAAAGACAACTTAATGAAATGAATCTCTTGCAAAGACAAGAAAATAAAGCATTTAGAAAAATTCACTGAGTTCAACTTTCTCAAAGTCTAGATTCCAAATAATAGGGTACCTTTTGTGAGGACATCAACTTCGCCAGTATCCCGCCTTTCATGAACCTACAAAAGAAGATTTCTTATCAGGAATAAATTCAGAATTTAATAATGAGTTCCTCAGTAGCACAAAAAGCAGCTAAGTAAGAAGAGATCCAGCCTGACTATTATAGTATTGTTACTTGGTTTTAACATTTTAGACATGACTTAAAATACTGTAATCTTGTGCAGAAGGTCACCGAGTTAGAAACCACTTAAGATGGATTTTACTCACCAGAACAGACAAGACACTAAATTTGCTCTAGTAACAGATAGCGTAACTCCATTATGAATTTGTTACAGCAAAAAGTAAAAATTTAAAGACTTCAACTTATCAGTACTTTAGTGATAGTACAGTGGTCAATTTCAGAACAGATTTAAAATTTCGGTGGCTGAAGTATTTATAAAGACATGATGAAGAGTATCCGTCTGTAGAAGCTAAATGTGGAAACTTAAAAACCTGTAATCTAGATCCTTGCTATAAGTTTATGAATGTCCCTTCTTTCATTCATAAAGTTAGATTACTATTAGCTTAAATCTGTCAAATGCGGAGTGTGATAGTTCAAAATTTGAAACATCACTACAATCCAGCACTAGATATATAACCTAACACAAGCAGTGTGAGTTTGTAAAATAATCAAATATATGTGTCAAAATTTACAGAAAGACATGACAAATACACCGGCCTTGTACTCTTCCCTGAGGAATTTGTTGAATTGGTCCAAAAGGAAGTGTACGCAGCCAATAATATAAGAGAAAACGAGGTGTTATTTTCTACCCAACCTCAGTCGTTCTCTACATAACTAAACATTATAAAACACTATCTTCAATTTACTTAATAATTTGATATGGACAATCCTAGTTTAGAGTGTTTTTCATACATACAGGACACAACAATGAAGTGATTACTCAAAATGCAAAAATTGCTCGCAAGCTTCTTATCAAAGTAATTACCTTGATTACTCGGTGGACAATCGGAATTGGACGTCCCTGAAAAGAAACCAAGGGTTCAAAAAATAAGTTTAGCAAAAGAAACTTGTCTCATATAGAACTTCAAAAAAATTGCAGATCAATAAATGTATTAGCATAAACAATACAAATCCTACGAGGAAAACAAATCACGACTACATGAAAATAGCTATATCACGATCACATTGTCATCAAGCACACATGAGTAACTTAGGCATATTCCACTTTGCTTCGACACGCATTTATCTAGCAAACGAAACACTACTCCATGCGCCAATAAAATTAGACTCGTTCCAGGACTTCCTATATCTAAGACTTTAATCAGTGGTAACCCGAAATACTAACAGTAGGATATACATACATCAACATTAAACACAACGATTTCGCCAGCACGAATGGGAGCGTCGTTCATGTGTAAGAACAAAATATCACCCTGCAGAAGCAACCAACCATTATTATCCAATGTCAATCACAAAAGACTAACTACAAACACATACTTTGACAGAATTTCAATCAAAGCTTAAATCTTTCCTAACAAATTTACACTCAAATTAAACTTAAAAATAGCTTCTTTCATGACTAATTAGGAAAAAAAGAATACCCTTTTGAAGCCAGGTTCCATACTACCAGAAAGAACAACAACAACAGGAGATTCACTCCCAGTTACACACAACAATGTCTTCCATATTATCAATGCTGATGAAACTATTATACCTGCAAATAAAATTTTGGCAAATGTTTTCCAATTTCAATAATAAACAGACTTACAGTGACAAATATCAACTAAATCTATCAAGTTATTTGTAAAGATTTAAACTTTCTTCCAAAAAAAACTCATGATTTTTTTTCCAGATAATTTAAAAAGAGATCACAAACCAAGAGTGATGATTTGTGTTAGAAGTTGTCTGATCTGAATGGATTTGATTGAATCAATTGAATCTCCTATCCAACCCATCTTCCTTTTCTCTTCTTCTTTTGACTTCAATTTCAGAGTCTTTTGATTGTTTCTTTCTGTAATAAACTAAAAGAAAATCGAGATTTGTGAAAATACTCTTAAACTTAATTAAGGGTTTAATGCATAAAACGTTTTGTTACTGATTCAATCAAAGATTCACTATTTTGGACGTAATAAATTAACAACAACCGTGGTCGTGCCGGAGTGGTTATCGGGCATGACTAGAAATCATGTGGGCTTTGCCCGCGCAGGTTCGAATCCTGCCGACCACGCTCCTTTTTCTTTGATCTTCTAAGGATATAGACATCTAGTATTAGTTGAGAGAGTCTTTGAGACTACCCAAGGTGTTCTTTGTTTGGTTGCAGCGGGCTGATTGTAGTCATCCTGTTTTCGTCCTTTTCAGAATGTGGAGTAGTTATGTTTGAGAGCTGCCAAAGGTTGCAAGAGTCTGTGGCACATCTGATTTGGAGAAGCATTTCCAAATGTTGGACATCAAAACATCAGCTTTTTCGATAGTAGTTTACTAGTCACAATTTTATTGAATATAATTGGCCGAAAATGGTGGTGGTGGATGGTTAGCCGATAATATACTTCACCAACGGAAGCAACAGATACGAATAAAGTTTTCGAGCCGAAAAGTAAACTCTCTGAAAAACCACTGAACAAGAGCAACAAGAAAAGCAGTGGATGGTATTTCACACGCAATGCTTTCATGCGTGCATTGCATTGTGTCATAAAACATTGCAGATATATCAGACTAATGAAACCACAAGAGAAAAAGCCTTCAAGCCTTTCATGCCCGTAATGCACTTCACGATGCAGACATACTGTATTGGAGCCACAAAATATGGAATACCTAAAGGATTTGCTAGGGGATAATGGTTTACATGGCAACAGTGCGAGTACTCTTATTTGTTGTATGTTCCCTTACAGTATGACCAGACCTCCGATCAGAACTAAAGTTTTGGTCCATCAATAACTTTTAACACGGTGAGTTTATTTTGCTTCACCTTTAACTGATTAAGGCTATTAATTCGTACAGTAAATAGTTTGTTGGTAAAAAATAACAATGTGGTTGTGCCGGAGTGGTTATCGGGCATGACTAGAAATCATATGGGCTTGGCCTGTGCAGGTTCGAATCCTGCCAACCACGGTTTATTGTTGTTGTCTTTTTGGTCGCAACAGATGCATGCACTTCTAAATATGGGGAAAGCTTCGATTTTTTCTTAACTAGAAAATTTAACAAAAAATCAAATTTGAGGCCAGAAATTTTAACTAGAACGTTGATTTATTTAGTTTTAAACATATCATGACCTTGATCTTCTTTTATAATTTTCTTTTGTTGGTAGCGAAATTAGGTTACCAACAAGTTTTAGGTCCAACTCATGAATATCTTCCCCAAGTGACTAAACCGATGTATAAAAGAAGCATTTGATGAACAAACATACAAACAAGTTATGTAAAGTACAAAGGATTTGCTCTAGCTAGGTGTATTGATTTATATGGAAATAATGGGGGTACTCCTATTTTTCGTATATTCCCTTGCGGTAAAAAATGTTAAACCATTATGATAATGCCATCCCCCATAATCTCCTAGTTGGTTTGAAAGAAGTTCGAGAGGAAACCATCTGGTTTAGAGGATTTGTCACCAATCATACTTAAGAAGGTGTCTTTGATTTCCATAACATCAGATATGGTGACATTGTTATCATGTTGGATGATGGTATTTGGTATGAGGTTGATGATATCAAAATTCAGGTTGATATTGACCATCTGGTTTTGAGGATTTGTCATCAATCATACTGAAGAGGGAGTCTTTGATTTCCATAACATCAGATATGGTGATATTGTTATCATGCCAGGTGATGGTATTTGGTATGAGGTTGATGATCAGAATTCAGATTGATATTGGTGTCCGTAGTAGCCATATTGCTGAAGTGAGTGGTAAAGCATTTAGCCACTTCATCCTTTCCAGTCAGCCAGTTGTCATCAACATCCTTAATAGAGTCAATCATGTTCCTTCTTATTTTTTGCTTAGCAACTTTATGAAAAACCTTGGTGTTTCTATCCCTCTGCTTGATAGTTTGATTTCTACTTTTAGTTTTCTAGAACTTCTCCTCAATATCATACCAGTTTCTGACTTTCTTCTAGCCAGGTTTATAGCTCTTCCTCTATCATTGTTGAAGAAGTTTTTATACATCCAGTCTAAATACTTTGTGCATGCCTCCAAGTTTGCCTTGATATTATCATAGACCTCCTTGTTATAGACTTTGACTTTGATCTTCACATTCTTAAGCTTCCTAGCAACCATGAAGCCTGAGGAGCCAGAAAAGTTCTTGCTCCAAAATTTGAATGAGATATAGCCATTTTTCAAATTTGGGTTTTAGTTGGAGAGAGTAAGATGATGACCAGAGCCAATAATTAACATGTTTATAATGGTGGTGTTAGGAAAAAGGGGCAACCAATCTTCAATAGACAAACCTCTATCAAGTCTTTGTTCCGTAAGAGCATCATCAGTTCTTCTATTATACCAAGTGAAAGGAAAACTCGTATAACCAAGGTCAATGAGATCCAACTCACTAGTTTTGTCATTAAAAAATTAACTTCAGCAGAATTATCAATGAGATGATTACTGATCTTTTCAGAGTCATGAAGAATGAAATTGAAATCCCCTATAACCAGCCAAGGTAGGTTGTTTGAGGCATCAATATATTCAATTATCTTCCATGACCTAGCCTTTTGATTCAGCTTATAGGGACTCCCATAATATCCTATGAGTAACTAGGGATTGATGTTTGCAGATGACACAATGACATTTATATGGTGACGGCAAAAGTCAATAATATCAACTAATATATTGTTATTCCGTACCATAGCTAGGCTACCAGCTGTGCCAACAACACCACTAGGTTCCACAAACCAGAAGTTTTGAACATCAATGTCTTTCATAATTTTGTTTATACCCTTATATTTTTTTGCCGCGGATTCAAAAAAATGGAAAAATTGGATCGTTTTGTCTCGGACAAAAATAAAATATCCGGATTTATCTTATTGAGCATGTTGTTTTGGTATTTTTTTGTATTTTTTTGTCCCGTACCTTGACGGTTACAATTAAGGGTTGTAAAGAATTGTCAAAAGCAGGAGACGATGAGATAAACAAATATGTGACTTCTATTGTGATTGGAATGAGAGGTTAATTTTAAAGTGATAACAAAATATAAGTGGAGATCGGTGTAAGAGTTTCCATGGTGATAATGAATCTTAATCTCATTATAATAATGTAAATGTCATATTTTCATCAATTGCACAAGAAATGACTACGTAGTCATTCCGAATTTTAATTTTTTCTCATCAAATTAGGGTAATATCGGGAAAATATCAAGGATATTTTTGACCTCTCGAAAAAATAAACAAAAACAAAAAAACAAAGCCTCTTTCTTTCCCTCCCGCAGACAAAATCGATTCCTCCTTTTTTTTTTTCCTTTTATCTTTTTCTTCTTCCATTTTTTTTCCTTGAACAAGTAAGGTTTGCTTTTCGTTTTCTTAATCGTTACCAAGCATATTTAACATTAATGATAATGTACGTTTTCTTTATTTTTCTAGGGTTCAAAATGTTCCATTGAACAAAAATTGGGGTTTTGGAGTTACAATTTCAGCATTTTTTGATGGATAACAGGTACCCTTTTGGCTTCTTCAAACAGAGGAGAAGATAAAAAACCAAATTGAAAGTAACAACATCAGACATTGGATAAAAGATCTCATACTCAGTGGCCAAAGCTTCATCAGATTTTCAGAACACTTATATATTCAAATTTTTGTTTGATTTCACTTACACATTTACTCTTAATTGTAATGTATTTGATTTGATTTATATATACAACAATTTCAACTGTAAGAGAATTGAGTGTATCTATTACTTCAATGAGAATTTTTTGTTCAATTTCAATTTCAGTTACACATTTACTCTTAATTTATAATGTATTTGATTTGATTTATGATATACAACAACTTCAGCAATAAGAGAATTGAGTGTATTTGTTATTTCAATGGGATCCGACCATGCCTCAAGAAATAGATCCCAAAATGGAGTGCAACCACGCTTCTTGCTCCAGACCCCGCAAAAGTCGAAGACTTATCAGTTGGAGGTGATATTAAAGATACGAACCAAGATACAAGTACTACCGGTGCTTCAACATCTACAACTTCTACTTTCCAAATTGACAGAGGTATGGTGGTCTTAAGAAATTTACACCACTTATAGTGATTGTAAGACAATGATGATAGTGAATACCATCTTGCATAACATACTTTGTTTATGCGGCACTCTATCCATAATGACTACTGAAATTGTTGTAGGTGCATGAACCGGATCATAATGGCCAAGAAAGCATTAGTTATGAAGTTAATGCGGTAGATGCAACTAATAATGAGCACATAGCTGGAACACGTAGTGGTAAGTGTTAATATTTCTTTATATATGTCGATATAGTTCTATAAGTCAAATAGAAAAGTTCTTCCAAGCAAGACATTAGTTGCCTTCAGTATTAACATCTTATTACTGAGAATATTGCTACAAAACTTCAAACTCATAGACGTAAAACAATAGAATTTGGTAAATGCATCATATAAGAATTCCTTTGTGCTCAGTCTCTCTCCACTCCAATATTACTGCCAGGGTGCTGAAAGCTATATAAACGCCAAGATTCAATGACATCTACAAAAATTAGGGATTCATATACTTGCATATATCAAAGTGAGAAACATTTGCTACGAATCTGATTCTATAGGGAAGCTTGGTTATGTCTTTTATGTATAGGGAAGCTCAAAAGTATCATAGGATGACTAATTAGGATATGATTGTTCTTTTTATTTTTGCTGAACAAAATAACCACAAGGAAACAAAGATTAGGATACAAATTACATTACATTACATTACAGATTAACAAAGAAGAAGACATATAAAACAAATAATAGACATATTACACACACAGCTGTTGTGGTACATGTCTCTTCTTTTCCTAAAATATGTTAAAGAATGAAAAGTTGAATTTAATATGTTTTGAATGTGTTATTCATGACTTGATCATTTTCATAATGTAGTTTTTTCTTCATAATTCATAAATAATAATAATTCTTACTAAATAATAATCTTAAATCTTGCATCTCTCTCACACACAATAGTAATATAAAGAGAGAGATGAACAAAAGAATAATAATTGAAATGAATAATAAAGGGAGATGAAGAAGAGAGATTGAATGAAAATCAATAATAAATGAATATTGAGTATTCAGTGGGCATTTCATTTACATGAAGTACATGAACATACAAACAGATAAAGATATTGTTGGTTTATTGGGTATTTACTTTGTTATATACAACCTACTTGTTTATTCAGGAAGGTGACATGAGTCTGAGTAAGTGCTGAGACTCTTTATTATAGAGAAAGAAAGAGGGAGAATTCATGGCTCTATGATAAATATGGATCATTGGTTGAAGTGCTAACTTAGATATTGTTATGTGCTATGTTTTCCATATATGCAGTTGACCATGTTCCACCCACAATTCAAGTTTTGCGGAAGATTTATCCAACTGTGAAAGCCGTACTTTCAAATTTAAAGTCCACTCTATCTCGGATTACAGAAACATCTGGACAATCCCAGCATGCTCACATTGAATTCTTCGTAAGTGTACCACTTACTTGGCTACTTATGTTTGTTACTAAGATTTAGCTATACTATAAAAGTCAACATGAAGTGCTCTCATTTTCTGTTTTACTAAGATTTACTGCCATTAGATGGTACTTGAGGAAAATACTAGCCTATGGATGTTATGACATAAAATTTCAAACTCAGTACCTTATTGATTATTAAAGAGACATTTATAGATATCTTAAAGTAATTTCAGTCTTAGATAAAGAGACATTGTAAATCACGTCTCTATGGGATAACATCTTCATATAATTTGAAAGGTTCCTTTTCCTTCACACCATTCAACGTGTGCAATATTTCTATCTTCACTCCTTTTTGCACACATGCGAACCATAAAGTGTGTCTTTTGAGTGTCAAATTCATAAAATCTTAATGGTGAGGCAGAATGCTTATTCGGTCGCTCTTGATGCTGGATTCTTTCATATGGTGGTTTTCTCCTAACTCAAGAGTTAAGCATGAGAATAGTGTTCTTTGATACATCTAACTTTTTATTATTAGTGTGCATAAACTTTATGTCCTCTTAGCTCTTTGGATGCATGTGCTGTGGAATATTTGGAAGTTGGAGTAGGTTTTGTGGGTAAATCTCTAGTAAACCCTCACTAGACTATAACTCGTCCACTAGGGACACCTAAGGGTTTAAGGGTTTGTTACACATGCTAAGTATGACCGTATCCTCAACGAAAGGGAGTTGTTGTATTTTAGGTTAGTTTAGATTTGTAGTTTGCTCGAGGACTAACAAAAGGCAAGTGTGGAGAAATTCGACGAGTGCATAATTTACATATTCTAAGTATTATTTTCTTACATTTATTTGTTAGATTTTGTGTGAATTACTTTGTTTTATTATTACTTTTGTAGTTCATGTCTTTTGTTTCGATACATCTCTGAAAGAAGTAGGAATGGAGCTTTACAAGGGAAGAATTGCTAAATACCTAGTGTAAATCAGTCTAATCCAGTATTCTATTCTCCATCATGTATAGAATTCAATTACGAAGCCAACGGCGAAATAATGAAGTCATTCTGACTCCGTATGAGAAAGTTATGAGCAAAACGAGTACTAAGGGCAAAAAGGTCATTTAAAGGGCAATTACTATTGGAAATCTGTCGTAGGTTAAGGGGAAGCTAAATTCAAATATTTCTAAAGGCACCCGCTAATTTTCTCAGGGCTGCCAAGCTTTAAATAGTGTTAAAGTCACCATTAGTTGGTTAAGGGTCACCTTCCTTCTTCTTCTCCAAACAAACAACAAAGCTAGGTTTACTCGTTCCGGCTGTTTTCTGGGTTACGGTTAAATGGTGATGATTTAACGAGATCAAGTGGGCATTGTGGTTTAATGGAAGTGTTGGAAGTAATGGGTCAAAGATAAAGAAGGAGTGGATCGAGGAGAGTTTTGGTAGCAGTCGAGAAAAGATGTGGGTGTTATTTTTATCATGTCCGCAATGGTGCTGTTGAGAAGATGGTTGATGCCATTAATTTCTTGTTGGTGTTGAGAGCTCTAGAAGAATCAAATTGGGGAAGAATGGTGTTGGCAGTGATGATAGCCATTGAAGGCGGTGAGACTCTGATGATCAACGATGACAGTGAGAAGGTGCGTTAAAGGTGGATGTTGGTTTAATGGGGTCGAGATGGATTCTTTAGAGACGCTGATGATCATAATGGACAAGCTCGGAATTGCAGATTGGTTTTGATCTGTGTTGAATATTGGCTGATGGTATGAAGTTGTTGGTGGTGAACTCGGCCTGTAATGGTGAGGATGGAAGTCAACGAGGGTGATAATGGTCAAGAATGTTGATCACAAGGAAGAGTGTATGATCGCTTCTTGGGTCTGAATCATAGAGTGTTAGTCTGGTTTCTTTTAAGAGTTGTTGAGCTCGAAGAGAGAAAAAAAACAACAAAGAAAAAAAGAGAGAATCAAGAGAGAATAAGAAACCAGGGAAAAGATCTCGCTGTGAGAAGTTAAAGGAGTGAGGATGAGATCGAGTCTGTTGGAGATGAGTTTGGCAAGGAGTTGAGAGAAAATTCAAGAAAGAATAGAGTTTGAGTTAGATGCAAAGTTATGGGTTTTGAACAATGAAAAATAGGTAATACCATTTGTGAGAGGATAAAATCCGATTGACACGTGTCCAAGAATTATTAAGGAGTAATGAATTAAAGTAAGAAGAGAAGCACCCGAATAAAGCTTTGTAAAGGAAATCTGAAAAGTCGATAGATATGAAGTCTGACATAATTGATGCATGAGTAACACGTAAGTTATGGAAAAGTAACAACATTAATCATGTAAGTTACGGGAAAGTAACAACATTAATCACGTAAGTTACGGGAAAGTACGATACTCTGAACCATAAGATGCATGATTGACACCAGGATGCGGGAAATGTATGACTCATTAAAGAGTAATGATGAATCCCGATCCACAAGAAACGCGTGTCAATTTTATGAGTTGTGAGATAGAAAGGACCAAAGCATGACAATTCATTGTTAAGAAACTACTTTTCAGACATGCAATAACCCTGATCCGAAAGTAATCATAAAATATAAGACCACAACGAAGCTACGGGGTAGTAAATGCAAGACCGAAGGGGAGCTACGGGATGATAAATGCAAGACCGAAGGGGAGCTACGGGATGATAAATACAAGACCGAAGGGGAGCTACGGGATGATAAGTGTTAGACCTAAAGAGAGCTACCAAAAGGACCTTACGGGATTCCACTAATACAAATTTGGGCTTATGTGACAGTTTAAAACTGTCACCAAAACGTTTATGTGACAGTTTTAAAAAATAATTGCACTGTCATTAAAGCCTCTGTTACGAAAGGGTCTATAAAAAACTGTTACGGAATCATGACTATAAGTATCAGTTTTTTTATAAACCTGTTGTTGTTGACAACATACAATAACATTTTCTAAATAAAACTGTCAGTGATAACTTAATTTCTTTTACTAGGGTGACAATTTCTCCATGAAAACTGTCATCAAAAACTTAACTTCTTAGACTAAGATGACAGTTTCTTCATAAACCTCTCATTATTGACAAATTACTGTAACATTTTTTTAAGAAAACTGTCTTTAAAAACTTAACTTCTTCTTCATAAACCTCTAATTATTGACAAATTACTGTAACATTTTTTAAAGAAAACTGTCATTAAAAACTTAACTTCTTAGACTAAAATGACAGTTTCTTCATAAAACTGTCATCAGTAACTAAATTTCTTATAAACCTGTCATTGTAGGCAAATATCAGTTACATTTTCTAAATAAAACTGTCATAGAACAGTCAACTTTGTAGAAGGCTAATTTGTAGCCAGTTAGTTCATGATACAGTTGGCGGTGACATGCTCAGTCAGATAATAATATCGAGATAATTATGGAAAGATAATTTAGTTTTTATTAAAATTGTCATTAGATTACTTAATAAACTGTTTAACAGATAGCTAGTACGGAACTAGTAAGTTCAAAAAAAATAAATTAACTAGATGTACTACATAATTCAAAATACTTGATGGAAAGAATGGTCTAAAGAGAAGCAATCATCATTTCCATTGCTTGAATGCCTTGATGAACCAGAACCTTCTTTTCTACAGAAATTAGGTATGGATTCCAAATCTATTATCTGCAAACAACAAGAACCAGATTTTGGTTACTGAGAAACTAAAGAACAAAGCGAATATACTGAAAATGATAGAATATCACCATAAACATCATACAAGTTAATGTTGGTCCCCGAGAACTTATCTTATTCAAAATGTTAGTGAAACTGCCGTATAACCATATGGGCAACTATATATAAAACTTCTTACCTTCAATAACTCATCTTTTCCACAACCCTGCAGAACCTGAATCTTCTTCCTTGTCCTCTCTTGCAGTAGAGGCTTCACTACCTGCCAACCAGAGTGTTAAACAACACGAAGGCATACGGGGGAGCGTCATAATTATTAAAAACTTGTGTGAAAGAAACTAAGGAATATTAATGAAGTATCAAAATGTATCAACTTCTTCTCACAATTTTTCGTGCTTTGGCAACATTCCAATCTCTTGCTTTGAGAAATATCACCAAGGCTTCATCTATAAATCCCTGGTGTATACACTGGTTCAAAATAATTTAACTTCTCAAACTGTGTCAATGACTGCTGCTACAATAAAACCTTTGCGCAAAATCTGTTTTGTTTGTTGCTGATTTTTGTGCAGAATGCTGGTCGGTTAACGCATTAAGTTGAAAATTCTCTCCGCAGATTTATCCAGTGGTATCACGCTTATGCGCTTGTATCCAAGGCACAAGTTCAACACGTTTGGCTGATTTTCTGGGTCTTGACTCATCCAAGGTTAGTGACACCTGTTATCAGGGCAAGTAAACATTCATTACCAATAGTTGTTTCCCATATTTACTTTGAGTGCTACTGACTTTTTTAACAATGGTGATTCAATGCCTAAGCCATGAATAGAAATACAAAAGATTTACTGCATTAAAATTGAGCAAGGATGTGACTTCTTCTTTCTAACCTCAAAAAAGAATATCAAGTTCAGTTCCCCAACTAAAGCAAAAAAGCTCCATCTTCAGTAGGGTACTAATGAATAGTGGAGTAGTGGCTCCAATATTTTGCTAACCAAGGTATTCTATATTAAAGATAAGGATGCATCACTGACCAGCTGGGATTAAAACAGTGACCTCCTTTACACCTTCAACAACTCCGCCTCCTCTACAAGCAGTACAAATTTCCTGCAGACACACAGATAAAGCTTTAAATATTTAGAAAGGGCATACCAAGAGTAACCTTTTATAATTTCTCCATACCTTAACAACTCGGCCCTGTCCTTTGCAAACACTGCATGTTGATATGAAATGAGGAATCCTAACCTGAGTAAAAAAACATTTGAAATACATTAGAAAATTTGGAATGCAACAAGTTTGACATTCTTACCCCTCTTTTTTTGGATAATCAATAATAATTTTGATATACATTAAAATGCAGACTCTAATAAGCAGAGAAAAATTTTCTCCCCATGATACAAATGGTTATCTAAAATTAATGCTTCACAAATCATTGCCATTAATGAATCTGAGTACTTACTCTTCCAATGCCTCCACAAGTCGGGCACACTTCCATCTTTGTATAACCAAGTCCATCTACAGTAATAATTATCTTATGCTGATTTCTGCAGTGCAAAATAAGATAGCAACAACAATAAAATTTCAGTTCTAATGTTGACATTGTAATTTAGATTCATTCCAGAGGATGACTATAGTGATCCTAGTGTTACTTAAAGTTTGAAATTGCCAATAAATTCAATAAAGAATCTCTTATAAGCCACCAATGCTAGATATGGTGTCATATTTAGGTATTTCACACTCTATCAAACCACTGCTTGTTTTGCCTAAAGGTGCAGAACAGCACTGCCCATCAGTATTGTCAAGACTATACCACAATTGGAACATGGTTTTATCAAACCACTGCTTGTTCAGCTTCTACCACCTTTAATTGGGGATTCAATCAAGTTGCCTAAGCCGTTTGAAAATTCTGCAACAAAACTTTTTAAAAGTTCACGTCATGTGCCACTATGTACATGCATACTCTTTATTCCAATCTCCACAAACTTAAATCTGAGAGCACAAGAAGATGATTCACGTGCTGACTTTTCAGAGGATGATCTCTCTGTCATGTAAAGATCAAATCTTGTATTTGTCGTTGCAAGAACAAGTCATCCACGTTGCACAGTTAATGTGCAAAATTTAAGCACACTGGATGACAACGAAAATATTTGATCTTTATCAACACAACAAAGAGATTATTCTCTGGAAAACTCAACCGCTAATAATATGCATGTTATCATAGAAGAAAGTGTGAGAAATAGTATTTATAAACATAGTGGGACATGGTGGGAATTCATAATAGTTTTGCACACAGAAACGGGCCAAATGGCTTAATCTACACCTCAGTGGGTGTAGATGTGATCCCTCAACCCAGCATTCTTTATACATGTAATACCCTGGTGCCCTAATAACTTGTTCAATACTTTTATGTTTAAAGCAGTTAAGGACTGCAACTACATTCAAATTTCAAGCATGTAGCCTATGTTTTTGAATTATAACAAATGATCTGAATAAATAGTGTAAAAGTCAGAGTAATTACATTTTATGCTGAGAATCATGCTCTTCGAGCAACTGTTGTTGAGTAAGTGAAACATCAAATCCCTGCTTCGGGAGACTGAAAAGGTCTTGTAGATCCTACATGTTTTTTAGCAGATATGTTAACCTATTGTGTATATCTTAAAAGTAATCTTTCAGTACAAAAGGAAGTAGAGAAATGGGAAGTCTATATTTACCTGTCGACTGAAGTATCTTGTTTGTTCTTTGTGCTCTGTTGCAGATTTCATTAAAGCTCCCTTGAATACCTAAAAAACACAAGCAAATTCTGATAATAAGCGATGTTATAATTACTGCTGACAGTACATCCCGCTTCAAATTAATGAGCAGTGACATTTTTGAAACGCACCATAAATATAAACAATGACCATGTTTGACAACAATCAAACAACGAGTACATATTTGAGGTGCACCATAAAATAAACTATGACGCATAACTAAAAATCCGGTAAGAAGTAATAATGACCTGCATTTTGTATATTTTCTCTTCTATGGTGCCACACGTCATTAGACGGTAAACAATGACATCTTTCTTCTGCCCAATTCGGTATGCACGATCGACACTTTGGTTATCCTGCTGCAAATAACCAACAACATACAAAAGATTTGCATCAGGTTTCAATAATATTAGACAGATAACCGAATTGTGGATACCTGGCTCTCCAGAAAATCATGACACAACTATAGATACGTATCTCTATGCCAATAGATTAATGGTGTATTTGAGAAAAAGTTTGTCAAGCAGATCTTTACATTAATGGAAATGAGTACAAATAAAAAATAATAAATTAGTGCTTCATGCCTCAAATTAACGTGTACATCCATAAAGTTTGGTTAGGTTCTTCAGAGCAAAGTATCAATGTGCAAAGACCCCTTGTTTGAAAATGCCTACTCTTGTTTTTCTAGAGAAAAATAGTGCCCATTACTTGTGCGTGACGCTGGTTAAACATCATGTTTACAGTAAGAAATTGCAACAATTTAGCTTTGACTATATGTTCAACTTGCTATTCTACACAGGTTAGTTGGCTGTAAGGATGCTGCATTTATTTTTATATATTCTTTAGCAAGGATCATGAAGCGTGATGATATTTATATATAAAAGGTTTCCTCATTGCTAATCTGGATGAATGGATGTGTTATGAGGAAGCTTTCCTTGTTTAACGGTTATAGGTTTAATTACTAGCATCACAAACAACGAGTCAACAACCAATTTAATTAGACGAACCTAATTAAATACCCATAAATAACAAAACTCTACTAAGATATCACCTTGGGTTCCACGCAGGATCAACCACAATAACACGGTCTGCTTTTGTAAGGGTGAGATCAAGACCACCAACTTGAGACGTTAAAAGAAAAATTGGAGCTCCAACACCTTCTTGGAAATCCTGGAGACAGAACAAAATAGAACGATAAAAAAAAATTGGAAGTAGCAAAATGCTGTATCATGTAGGCAGAAAAAATACTGACATTCATTATCTTCTGTCTGTCAACAACTTTTGTAATACCATCAATTCGCAAGAAATTGTAACCTATCGCAAGTATGGCATCCTGAGCTAAATACGTGTCTTTCAGTAATCAATTCATGTGCCTAAGCACAACTGATAGATTCAAGCAGGAGCAAGAGAATAACTTTAGACTTTAGATATCAAACCGAAATGAGATAAGCATTAATTCTACTTTCTTGCAAATGAAATGAACAAAATTTAAAGCAGAATAACAATTCAGCTTGGTGTATATCTACATACTGCCTTTGTTTCTAGAATATATTTTTATTGATTTGTAGGTGTATTATGGCCATCAGTTCGATGTTATGTACTACACAAAAGGAAGAAGTCCCCACTTCTATTAATAGAACTTTCCCATGTATGCTATAGATTCCAAAATACAGGATAATCATTACAGAGAACAATGACACATTTAGTGTTATGCCAAGGAAACAATCAAATCAGCTGAACTGCGAACATGAAGGAAAAATTAAATTGTTACCATATCATACTGAGCTCTCTTTTCAGTATCTCTTAGAGTCTAGAATTCACCTTCGTCAACAAAGAAAGGCACAAAATTATCCATCTACCAAAACCTATTACAAGCTTTCCCAAAATATGATAAGTACCACACTGAAGTGAACTAATAATAAATCAAAATAAAAGAAGTCAGCCCAAGTGACAAACCTCGTAGGCTTCCCTTATCTCTTGGAATTTCCTCTTTGCAGCAGGATTATCCTTATTCGCATCTGGATGATATTTTTTGGCAAGCTACAATTATAGACCCTTAACAAGTAAATATAAAAAACTAAAAAATCAACGTAAGAACATGCCTATTCCAGGCGGGTAACATATCACAGGAATATACCTACCGCATGGAATGCCTTTTTGATATCATCCCGATTCGACTCATGACTTTCTATTCTCAATCAACATACAGTGAACGATAGTCTGACCCGTTACTCGTCGATACAAAAACAAGAAGTATGTTTTGAAATCAGGGGTTAAGCTCTTGAATTTCATCCAGAAGGTTTTTCTCCTGCAAAATGAAGTGGTGGAAATCAGTTATTGCCTTACAGGTCCAAGCTTAGATGTATTGAAAAGTAAAGAACACAAAAGAACATGAACAATTAACATACAGAAAAGAATATAGAACTCATGCCGTGTCAAAGACCTATAAGATAAAATTGGAAGAAACCCATGTTCCAAAGTCATAGAAGAGTTAATCAAAAACAGTAAAAAACGCCATTTCAAACCCAAAAACAAATTAGAAAGAATGGAGTTGAAACCCTAGACAGAAACCCCAAATACAGAAAATCTGGAGAGAAAAACTCGGAGAAAGGCATTAGAAAAGACTAAGGAGCTTAGGTATGATACATACATAATTTTTTGATTCTATTTTAGGATAGAAGATATTTCTTTTATCCAAATTTCTATGCTTCTTCTTCTATTGTACTGATAAAGGTTTGATCTTATTTATGAATCCAATCATTTTATTAGTGGATGTAGACAGTTAGACTGTTGAACCACTATCATCTTTGTGTCATTTTATTATTATCGTGATTGTCTTTTATTCTCAACATTTTATTGTGTATGATTCATCTTTATATATCTTACTATTGTAATTATTAAGCAATCTTGGTTGTGTTTCCACCTCCTTTGTATTTATGGTAATCACACCATTGGTACGCGGCTGTGAAGTAAAATCCGTGTATGAAACCTAAGTTGGTAGTTGGTCGGTAGGTTGATAAGAACTATTGGGATTTCTAATCAAAGTGAAACTCAAAAGCAGAGGCGGTGACTTCTCTATATAAATAGAAGCCGAGAATACACTTTGGGGATATAACTTCATAGAGAAAAAAAAAGACTTCGAGGCAGAGAAAGAAGAGGTTGTGGCTTAAACACGGGGAAGTTAGGGTTGTTCTGGAGCGTGGGAATATCTTTCTCACTTCTTCAGTTTGATTTATTCTTCTCTAATATTTATTTTTACATAGATTTTTAGTAAAACTATGTGTAGCTAACTTCTTATATTGGTTAGGGATATAACCTAAAATCATAAGCAAGTTATCTTAATTAACGCATTGTTTTTATTCACTCTCGTATTTATCGCTCATGTTTTACTACACATACTAATTATTTGATTGTGTTCAAACAATATGATTGGTTGTTTTACATATTTAAATCGCGAATTAAATATCTTAATAACTTCTCTATATCTAATTAGGAGTCTTGGGTATTTTTATCAAGAGTTCTAGTAATTAGTAGTAATTTGTGACTACTAGCGGTGAGAATCGTGAAAGAAATCACAAGTAAATCTTGACCTAGATTGAATATACCACGATTGTATATTATCTATGAATAGCCCGTCTCACAGAATTTGAAGCTTTCTTCATTTTGAATCTCATAGCGATAAAGCATTAGGTTATTTGGTAGAAAAGAATTCATATATTAGCGATTTCAATATTTGTTGATTTTTGGAGACGTAACGAAGTGTTGACACCGAATTGGGGATATTTTAGGGTTATTGGTAACATGAGAGAGTGATGCTAATATTAATGCTTAATTGAGTAACATGTGTAGTGATGGACGACGAATTCCTTAACAAACTTTTTCCTATGATATTTTCTTAAATATTTTTAATTTAGTTTTCTTTAATTTAAATTATTTTAAACAACAAAATTCCCCCAATTTCCATAAATTTTCAAATACGATTAACAACCCATATCTCCCTGTGGATCGAATTTTTCTTATTACTATACTCTTATTTATAACTGTGAGTAAAAAGAACTTAAAATAATTTTGCTTGGATGACAACCGACCACAACACAAAAAGAATAAGGTCATTCTGAGGTCGTATGAGGAAGTTATGAGCAAAACAATCGGAGAAAAAAAGGTTCCTAGAATCGGTGGATATGGAGCATTATGTTGGCCGATTTGGACGTATTTTTATCAAGAAAAACTCTGTTTTTGAACCTTCTACAAACGACACTTATGGAGGATTACGTTGGCCGATTGTAGTTGATATTTTATACAGGAAAACTCGAGAAATTGAAGAAATTAAGTGTTCTACAATCGATCCATGTGGGGAATCATATCAGCCGGTTGCAGACATATTTTTATACATAACACTCTTGATTTTGAGGCTTTAAGATCGGTGCTTAAGGATGATCGCATTGGCCGATTATGACACGATCAGGACCACTTCTTGGACGCAATTTTGACTTCTAAATCAAGGTAACATGGTCCTATTAGGACTCTAATACCTAGATTTGGTGAGCATTATATAATAAGACTTCCATAAACCTTAGAAGATACTTTTTACACTACTTAGCAAGTCTTGGAGGAGATAAAAAACACAAGGAGTAAGAGCTAGGTTCTCAGAGCGGTTCCATTATCGTAACGAATTCTCTTTACTCTTATGTATAACATTGGTGCTTTTACATCCATGAGTAGCTAAATAAATATTTGATTGAGGATGAATTCTAAGTTCTAGACATGATTTGAGTTATTATATGAATATATATTTTGAAGGTCTTCACATGATTATCGTTTGTCTTTACTAATATGAATAGTCATGCTTGATTGATATATTGTTTAGTGGGCAATTAAATTAATTTATTAATTAATATAAAGCTAGTAGGAGTTAAGATATCTATAATTATATAATAATGCCTTATATAAGTAGAAAACGTGAGACATTGCAGAGGGATTCTGTGGAGCAATCACGTGTAAAAACAACACTAGAAAGTGATTCGAGTGTATTGAGTTTAACTACTAGTATCAAACTTAAATTCACAAACCCTAAATCATTTGACTTAATTACACCTTGAGAGCGTACTTTATGGTGGTTCAGACGGATAAAATCCAGTGACTTAGTATACCTGTTGTCTAGTGATATAAGGAATTTTTGGGATATCTAAGCGTACCTGCTATTCTACGGTTGGTGATAATCTGTGATAAACAACGTATTGATAAATATACTAACTCATTGACGGTTTAGTAACGAAGAAGGATTCCTCGATCAACCCTTTCTCTATTACTTTTCAATTGCTTTGTTATTTACTTCCATACTTACTACAAAACCCCCCCTTTGTGACACTTTTGATAACTAAATTCCTTGCTCTTCGTCGGAAGGAATATTGTTATATTATTTATTAGTAAATAAGAAGATAAGTGAAATGATTTGTGCAATTACGACAAATATCCGATAGCTTTTCCAATGTTTCTACCCGCCACTTTAAGATTGGTTCCTTTCCTTTTTGGATCCTTTTTGTTTCTTATTTGGCAGGCTACGAAATCGGGGTTAGGGAATTCATCTATATTCCCTTCAACTTGGTATTGATTCTATTTTTTACCATCCCTGAAATCATTGTAGTTTGATTATCATTTCCTTAGGGTCTCAGAGTTTCAGCAAGCTTTTTAGTCATCTCCATCTTTTTAACATTATTCATTTTAGCTTCAGATGCCATTGGGGTAGCTGTTGTGGGAGTACCTTGGGAAATGGTAACTTATCTTTTTGATGTTGATGGGGAAGTTTAACATATAGGTTTTGGGTGATCCAATATTCTACAAACTTTACAGAACTTAATATCATTGAGAGTGTAAGTAAACTCCAACTAATAAGAGATGCTAGGAGTTTCATGAGCATATATTATAAATTTTAGAGATATTTTGACATCGATTATCATTTTCACCTCTATGTTATTTTCCTCTTTTCCTCTTCCATAAGGCCTTCTAGATTCTTGGTAGACTCTTGCTGACTTGAGGATTCCTTTGATATCTGGTAAGATGTGCTTTGGAATTCTTTTGATGAGACACCAGACAATGAATTTGAAGAAAATTTCTTCATCAATGAACTTAGATCCATCAGCTTTCACTTGCGAAAGCACAAAAAATTTATTAAAGATGCCTCTGGTTCCTCCTTGTTTGAGAGTTTTATAGTTTTCCTCACCAGTTAGCCTTAATACGTAGAAATTTTTACGCATATTTCAGAGATCCACCTCAATTTTGCTATTCATCCCCCAATATTCATTGATAAATTTGTTTACCCTGTTAGTTTCAAAAGAGATACTGCATAAAATTTCGATAAAGCACCATTTTCTGATCAAGCTTTTTCTTAGTATGAATGTAATCTTGATCATGGAAGACCTTTGGAAAAAATATTTTGGGATATTTAGAGTGTTTTTCATTGGAGTGACCAGAGAATCAACATGATTTTCAGCAGATTCAGATATTGGAGCCATGGAAGAAATCCATGTAAAGATTTGAAACGGGATAAAGTAAGGCTGAGAGGAGGTAATCAGGGCAATATGGGTAGTGTCGTGAGCAAATTTAATTTAAATGTCGATCATGGGAATGGTGGAACTAGTCCAATTCATCCTAGATCTTGGATCTAGTGTTGACCCCTTTTACCAATGAGAAAACAACAAAAGTCTCATTTACCCATTTTGTTAGAAATATCAGTTAAAGGTTGAGGTTGAAGTTGGAAACGCAGGAAAATATAGGAGTGTTGTTTGTTAGTGCAGATTCCTTGGGAAGTGAAATTTAGCAATACCTTAGAGCAATTCCAGTAGGCATTGGCAAATTTGCCAAAATGCCAATCTAGGTGAATGGGCAAACTCGGTTTTGGGCGGTGGGGAAAAGGCAAAAAGACGCAATATAAACCGACAGAGGAAACCTGAGCCGCTCGATAACGGTTATATCCCAATGGGAAAATGCAATGGCTATAACATTCTTCCTTATAAATTAGACCCAAAATCGAATCTTTTCTACTCGTACGAAAATCAATATTCTCTATAATCTTCTCAAAAACTCTTCATATTCCGATTCTTTAATGATTTTTTTCAAAAAAAATATGTCTCAATCTCAAAATATTAGTCGAAATCGAAATAGAAATAGAAAAGCATTCAAAAATAGGTATACTCAACCTTTACCGACTCAACAAGAATTTTTGGATGAATAAAACAATCCTAATTTAGTTTTCAGTCGAGAATTAGCCACGATTCAAGGTCATGTATCTTCAGTAGCAGAGCGAGATGGCAGGGATCAAAAACCAAGAGGTGGTTGGTATGAAATAAAACCAGTTTATGATGCTCTACCGGAAGTGCTAAAATTATTGTGAATAGATTTCCTTGGAGGACTTTGTACCATATGGAGGCGAAGAGACATTCCGCAAAATTCATACATATGATGCTTGAATATTGGTGGCATACTACACACACGTTGTATTTTGATAACTTCGAAATAGGTGCATCATATATTTTGATTTATAATTTTTATGCAAAAAATACGATTCATATATGAAATTAACAATTTTAATGTTTTTTCAGGATAACACCGTTAGATTTGTATTTCCTACTTGGGATACCTTCCGACCAGGGACAAAATGTTCCATTTGACAAACAAGGTTGGTTAGCAAATGAACGATAGAAAGATGAACTTCCTTTGTATTTTCAAGTAACGGCACGCAAGCATACCAATCTAAGAGGTTTGGGGATTCCTAATGCCGGTTCAAAGGCATTTATATCCAATAAATTATATCAAGTCTTTGTAGGAGAAAATCCAGACCAGGAATACGTTACAGAAATTGCAAAGGTTTTTATTTTATGGATAATTGGTGTGTGTTTTTACCCAACGCAAATAGTAGTGTTTTAGTAGGATGGCTAGAGGCATTGAAAAACTTAGAAAAGGCTGCTAGTTATGATTGGGGGTCCGCTATATTGGCCGAGTTATACGTTTGTCTCGATGTCGCCTGCTTGGGTGGGCCAAGCATCGAAGGTGTTTGGGGAGTCCTTGAGGTAAATATGATAAACTAATCGTACAAGTTTATATAAGTTTACAAATATTTATAGTAATCTAAACTAATCGTACGTTGTTTACTTCAGATTTGGTGGTATACATATACCAATATTAGTCTACCAAGACTAAAGGTGTTCGATAGAAATTGTTTCCCAATTATAGTAAAGTTTGAAGCCAATAACTGGCATAAGAAGGATCAAAACACCAGTGAGCGAGATCACATAAAACCTGGAGAACCCAAATGGATCTTAGTATGAGAGACAATGTTATTTGGAACCACTATGAGGATTTCGAGGAGTTAAATTCTGTTGTAGCCAATAATCAGACAATATTCACTAAATCGCCTGTTGTTCTACAGTCAACTCAGAGATATTGGTGTTTATTTTTTTGGGGAGAGATGCACTAGACAGTTGGTGGGTGCATATGGTATCCTTAAAATCTTCCACCATCAACCTTCCTGGGAAAGAAATATGTAAGTCGAAGGGATCGGGGGTAGAGAAGGAATGATCGTTATTGGACACTTTGTGACGAAGATACATACATCAAATGGTACAAATCAGTCGCGAAGCCGATAATTAATGTAGATGTTATGAACATCTATGAGATCGATATTTCCCCAATAGGAAGACGAAGCTCGGGTTTCCCTTTACCAACACAACGCGCACCATCGGTTCCAACTTTTAGTCGTTTATCCTTCGGAAAGAGCTTCTACTTCATTATCCCCCCCCCCCCCCCCCCCCAAGAGGACCTTGTGCACCTTGTTCTTCTTTGGTTAGGTCCGATTTGCCATAATTTAGTTGGGAGATCGAGACCTATAATCTACAAGGAGAGAGTCAGACAATTCCAATTGTCTTGCAAGGTATGGAGCGAACAAATTTTTATACAGTCACAACAAACTTTGTTGATCAAATGGTAGAACGTATGAATCAGATGGAGTTAAGAGATTAGTTGACTAGGCGTATCTACAACGAACATTTGCGGGCATTGACGTAGTCCACAAGCATCAGTCCATATCTTGCAGGACTTTTGGGACCAACACCTTCTCATCAGGGGGAAATAATGCGATATATGCAAGAACCATCTCCATATCATGTGCTACCTCCACAACCAAGGTCTCGTCATGCCAGTCCATAATATCTCAATCAAGATTACATAAGATATATACACTTTGGCACATCTCTAGTTCAAACGTATGATTTAATTGGATATGACGATTGTTTTAGGGTGAAAAAAAATGTACTAAAAAATGGTACTTTTAAGTAGGTTCGAGATATCAAGATCGAACAGGACGAGCCTAAACCAAGAAATGGTCGTTCACGTCCTACTTCGATTACAAAGATGGAAAAAATTAGGGTAGATCTTAGGAGGAAAGCAAAGAAGTTTAAGAAATATCAGTAGTGTGTGAAGAAGAATGGATTCTCCTTAGAATAATCACTAATTATGTAATTTTTGGTTTCTTCAGACTGATTGTGTTGCTGTCTTGTTTTGTCTTCTTTTGAATAGATGAAAATCATCTATTTATAGTTTGAAGAGGACACATTAATTTCTCGTAAGTCGTGGAATTTAGGGAGAGATGGAGACGTGATGATCGTGGAGATTGTAGTGGGGTGGTGCCCAGAGAGTAGGGAAGAACTGTCTGACCACTACTCATCATCCTCTCAACTGCTCTGTAACCGCCCACTTCTTGTTACCTTCTTATTCGTGGAGGTGGTGTCACCACTCAAGACCATTCATGGAGCTCGACAATTAGTTAACCATAGACATATTTTAGTTAATGTCCATATAGTAGATATACCAAGTTATCACTGTAAACCCCGAGATATTATTACGACGAGGGATGAACAAAAATCCAAAGCTCTGAATCAAATTATCTTGATTCATCCTCCCATGAAGAATTACCAAAATATTTGACTCTTCAGTCATCCCAATGATACCATAGACCCCAATGCCAATATCCCAATGAGAACCCCCCCCCTCATGTCGTATTTGATATCTCGTGGAGATAGTGGAGTCATAAGCCATTGTGGTTTTGATTAAGTCAAGTCAAGTCAAATGACTTGTTAAGTCAGTGAGACAAGTTGTGTGACTTACTGGATTGATAATCAGTAGTGTGTGAAGAAGAATGGATTCTCCTTAGAAGAATCGCTAATTCTGTAAGTTTTAGTTTCTTCAGACTGATTGTGTTGTTGTCTTGTTCTGTCTTCTTTCGGATAGGTAAGAATCATCTATTTACAGTTTGAATAGGAAACAATGATTTCTCGTAAGTCGTGGAAGTTAAGGGGAGATAGAGAAGTGATGATCGTGGAGATTGTAGTGGGATGGTGCCCAGAAAGCAGGGAAGACCTTTCTGACCACTACTCCTTATCCTCTCAACTTCTTTGTAACCGCCCACTTCTTGTTACCTTCTTTTTCGTGGAGGTGGTGTCACAACCCACGATGTCGTAGTATACCAATACCCCAATGAGAATCCCCCCATGTTGTATTTGATATCTCGTGGAAATAGTGGAGTCATAAGCCACTATGGTTTTGATTAAGTCAAGTCAAGTCAAATGACTTGCTAAGTCAGTGAGACAAGTTGTGTGACTCAATGGATTGATAATCAGACTAAGTAGTGTCGAGTCTGGGAAAACTCATAAATAACATGGCATATTTAGTAGCTGAGTATTAGCTCAGAAACAACTTATTGTAATTCGGGGAGGCATATGATATCAAATGTTGTAAAGGGATCCTTAGGCGATGAGACTGATTAAAATTCATACAAGACTTGATGTTGGACTCATATTGAGAAGAAAGGCATATTTCTGAGTAGAGTATCTAGCAAAGCTAACAATATCTACTTAACGAAAATAAGAATGTGCTAACTCTTTTAATATAAAAGGATAATATGCTGACGTCTCGGGAGTAAGACCAATATGCATAACTGCTAGTAAATATTAATTGTGCTAGGGATAGGAAGCTAGTACCAAGGAGGTTCGAAGTTAGCACTTCAATTGAATATAATAGTTAGCATTAAATTCAATGCGCTTGTGGCTAAGCCGATGAGTATGAATTCATTAGGCTAGGAGACGTGCCAGAGCTAGGATTGATATGATTGTGATATTGGTAAGAAAAGTTCGTTCAATGCTTGTGAAGATTTGGATTTAAACCTAATTTCCAAGATTAAAAAATAGGAAAACTCAAATAAAATTGATATCAAGATTGAGAGAATACTGAGGCTAAGATTCCACTATTTTACAATTTTTAAAGTGGTTTAATTCAATAATTATAAGTATGCAATTTGTACTTTCAATTTGATTCTAAAATATTGCAACAAGTAGATTTTCAAAATAACAATTGTATATCGAAAGCATGGAACATCAAAAACCCTAGGCCAAGAATGTACCATCAAAAGAAATCATAACTGCTTAATGAAAATCATTAAATCAATTTTTAACCAAGGCAAATAATCGTAAAAAAATAGCAAAATTAATTAAATAAATATTACCACATAATAATTGGAAAAATAGCTTCCTCCATTGCCTCAACAATGGGTTTAGCTCCTCATATTGGAAACACGCTCAAAATATTGATTCATATCTCAAGAAGTGTTTACAAAGATGAAAAAGAGAAAGTGACACAGAAACTGCAACGTTTATAAACATTATAGATTCACTATTATATAGCAAGTGTTTCTTATTCAAATTAAATGTTGCAGATTCACTGTGACATATACACTCAGAGAAGAACAACAGTTTCTAGGCGCTGTGAAATTCGAAGGAAAAGGTAACGTGTATTGTAATTGTTCTTGACAGCTTTTCTTCTTCTTCTTCTTCTTCTTCTTCTTCTTCTCTCGCTGCAACTCATATTAAATCTGAGTTTTTTTTCCTTCAATTCTAAGCTCCCCCAAAACCTCCCAAAACTCTCGATTTCATCTTCTATTTATACTATACCAATCCCAGCTTCCAAATATCTTCTCTCGAATCTGTTTTCTTAATGAGAAAAATTCTCGGGATTATTTTCTTTCCCGGTTTTGTTTTATTTTTTTCTCTCGGCTGTATATCGAACAAAGTCATGTTAGATTAGGATGGAAACAATCTTCAGTTAAAATAGAAAGTAATCCCTTTGTCATGTAAAATAGTTTGCTTCCTGATTTTCTTTCACGAGAAGATTCGATTTGATTTTGTTGGATTTTATTGTCTTCAAATATCCTACAAACTCTTCGCTTAATTAGTAAGAAGATAATCATGTATTAATTCCAAAAATTCCTCCTCTAATTAACGCACATTCTTCACATTTGAGAGAGAAGATTTTCCCGCCATTATTGAATTTGAAAGTGGGAGGTGGGCGCCCTAACCAAGGCGTGGGCACCTTCATATTGGATTAGGGCACCCTAAGAAATTGATAAAGGCACCCGGACTTCTACTAAAGGCACCCACTTCTTTAAAAATCGAACCCAAATTTTGGCGGGAACGTATATCTCTACTTGGCGTGAATCTGTGAAGTGTGTTTTTGGGTAAACTTAAATTTTTAAGACACGATATATGTTTGTCTTAATTAAGATGAGTTGTTTGGGATACTCAAAATCAAAACAAGATTTCTTTCTCAAGATATTTTCACGTGAAAAAGGGGGAAGAAAAAAAGAATCTCTAGCAAGAACAAATGGACATGAATAGTTTGGGAGATCTTTCTTATATCACGTTAATAATTATCCATGAGTATTTTGAATATTATAGCAACAAGGGGAAACAATATCAAAATAGAATCACGAAAATTGAAAGAAAAAAAATCACTGAGTATTCCCATTAAATGAAAAGATTTGTGAGAAATTTGTAGAAGGTTTGGAGTGTTTTGATCGTGCTAGTATAAAGAGAAGGGTCTAGGAAGATTTTAGGGGGGTTGGTCGAGGCCTTTGGCCGAGAAAAGAATCGAAAATATTACACAGACGATCATTTTCTGCTGTTGTTGATGAAGAACAGAACTGTCGCTGATGAAGAACAAAACAATCGCTGGATAGCAACGAGTATCAGGAAATAATTGAAAACAGTCGTTTCTTATACAGCAATAGAAAAGCGTCTCAGACTAAAGAACACTGTTGCACAAAGCGATGTAGAGTAAGAGTAACTACAGAGCCGTCTGCAACGTTTATAAACGTTGCATATTTCTGTGTAACTATTTTCTTTTCTTTTTCCCTTGTTTAGCACTTTTTGAGCTTTGTAAAATTAATTTGAGAGAGTGTTGAGCATGAGGAGCTAAACCCCATTTGCTGAGGTGTTGGAGGAAGCCATTGTTTCAATGAAAGTGGTACATTTCTATTTTAATTAATTTTTGCATTTTCTTTTATGATTATTTGCCTTGGTTAAAATTTTTGATTTAATGATTTTTATTAAGCAGTTGTGATTACGTTAGATGGGTACATGCTTTGGCTTAGGACTTAGATGTTCCATGCTTTTGTTATACAATTGTTATTCTAGAAATCTAATTGTTGCAATATTTTAGAATCAAATTAAACGAAAGAATTGCATGAATAATAATTAGAATTCAATCATGTTAATTGGTTAATGGTGAAATCCATAACCTCAGTAATGTGTTAATATTATTTTCATCTTTTGTGCATATTTTTAGTTTAAAAATTATTTTATTAAAATCTAAATTCAGTCTTCACAAGTTCGAGAGAACGACACTCTATTTACCACTATCTAAAATCACATCAGGACGTGCTCAGGTAATGGGACGCGCTACAGCAATGGGACGCGCTGAGATGTGCTGGAGCTGGATAGGACGTGCTCGAGCAATGGAAGGGATGCATTGGATTCCAGGGAGGCGTGCTTGATCTTAGGGGCATATTTGAGCCAATAGATACATATTCGAGCTACCATGAGACGTATTCGAACTAAGAGAGGCGTACTCGAGCTGCTATGGGACGTATTTGATCCAACAGAGGCGTGCTTGAGTTCAGCAAGGACGCATTGGCCTATTAAGTACCATCGGTCCTAGCTGTTGATTGAGGACGCGTTAGTTTTTGTTTTTCCAGTGCTCGAGGAAGTGTCATCCAAATGAGGTTGTTACCCTGAGACGTATGAGGCTAGATGGATCAGTTTCGGGGATGCGTTAGGCTAGAGCTAGCCAAGAGAGTTTGCGCCTTTGGCGTTAGAGTTTGGGTTAGCACTTTTAGTGCTAAGATTAAGGTGTTAAGGTAGTGATATGCTAGCTAAGGCCTTATTATGCCAATATGTGCTAGATAAGACCATTTTAGGTTAGTTAGCGCTTTTCAGGTGCTAAGGTTTAACGCAAGAGGAGTTAGCGCTTTTAGTGCTAATGTGGCTAACTGGTACCAATGTGGTGCTAAGCTAAATAACTAGTGCTATCTTGGTGCTGATTGGAGAAAATGATAGGGTTGGCCTAGCTTAGAGGTTCAATGAATCTTTTATGTCATTTCTTCTTGATTGTGGCACATCCAAGAGGAGTGGCACATTATTTGTGGCTTATATTTAAGCAAAGTGCTATAATTGCACATTTGAGCTCAGGAGAGCAATTTGAGACGAGTTCGTTGTGGACGGGGCGTTAAGCTAAAGTGTTGTTTTTGGGGTTTAAGCATTAGCTTCCCAAATTTGGTAGATATTACCAGAACACCGATGCGCACTCGAGGCAAGTTCAAGGAATTTATCCATGGAGTTTAAGCGACTTGATACTAGCCCGATATGGCATAAATGTTGTGAGTATTGGGGAGGCTACGGGGCTAGTTAGAATGTTTCTAGTTGTTTAGAGAAGACTCAAGTTGCTCTACACTAGTGGGGAACCCATCTAGGATCTTTGAGACTTAACATTTAGAGATTATAGACTACAAGATCAGTATAGAATATATGTAGCCTTTTGTAGAGACTGCATCCTCAATTCGCCTGTGGAATATAAGGAGGAAGACAATATTTTATGCTTTGATGTGAAGTCATAAGTATGCGCACAAGTATGTGCAGGTAATTCTATGTTCCTTAAACTAGGCATAAATGGCGATTTTATAATTTTGACCCTTGTCAAAAACTCACCATCTACATTAAGTCCCCTGTTTAGTTAGGAACAGTAATATCGCACAGTAAGCACTAGATGGTGATAGTAATAATGATTATATATGTATAATTTAAATAGTGGAAGAAGATATACTTAGCTTATGGCTTCCAGGTACTGGGATAAGTGCCCCTTAGCGTGCACTTTGGCTGGGAATAGTAGGCACCCTCGTACTTGCTAGGAATGCCATCTTGCCGTGAGAAAAAGAGGGGATATGGTCGGCGTTTTCTCTGTTTCTTTCTTTCTGAAACAGGTCCGCCTCATCTCAAATAGAGGATCAAGTTAGCTGGATCAATTCTTCATATATGTGTCCACCAAGAAATATTGTTAACTTTGTCACCTTCATGCAATGTTTTTGATACAGAGTTAAGCCTTATATTTAAACTTCCTTGTAAATAAGTAGTTGGTCCCGGTGCTTGCTTAGATTTTAAGCATGCAGTGATTAAGTGCTAGTGATAGCGTCAGCAAAGCGACAGAAGATGAGAGACAGGACACCCGGAGACGATGCTTTGAGTTGTAGTTGGTAGCAGCAAAGTTGGAAATATTGGAAACCGACAGAAAAAGATGATGGTAGATCAGAAATGCAAGTGAGGTTGGCGGTGGACTCCGGTGCTCTTGTAATAAAAAGGTTGATAAGGTCTTCTTGGAAGATGCAGTGTGACCTGACAAGATGATATGTCTGAGAAGATGACAGACAAGGTCTCTATAAAGCTGAGTCTTCTGAATCCCGTTGGGAAACCCTAGTTTGCACACTATTCATTTCCAGAGTTGTTGAAGTTTCATATGATGTCGGATTTTGACGCTTGACCCCCAATTTTGAAGCCAAGAGACCAACCTATCGTATGCAAAAAGAATCACTCGATTCGAAGTTTGTTAGGTCGGTTAAACATGCATAAACATTTGTGGTTAGTAATCCCGTGTGAATTTTCATATATTCTGTAGACCTTAGTGTAATAGTCATATCTACGTCAAGTCTCCGATTGAGGTTCCCTTCTGGTATGTCATATTAGAGAAATAGACTAACACTTCTCGTGAAGGATATTTTGATCCGTCCTTCACCGATTGTTGTCGATTTCTGAATTTGTAAATTGTAGAGGTATTGACAGGAGCATCAGGGAATAGAGGAGTGGACCGAGCTGATGCCAGTAGACAGGACCATGAGACAGGACATGTACCATGAGACATGACAAGTACCATGAGTATGACAGGTACCAGGAAGCATGACAAGCACCAGGAAACGAGACAGGTACCATGAGACAGGACAGATACCAGGAGGACCAGGTGTGCGATCTTTTCCATGGTGAGCATATTATTGGATTTCTGACTAGAAACTTTCTGGATGTGATCAGGTAAGAGGCGGATGTTTATGGGGTATTGATGTAGGGAGGTTTTGTCGCTGGTACCGTTACTGATCGGACCTTCTAATCAAAAAATGTTACTGTATTAATATTTCAACACTGAGGGAGTCGTCAGTCTCCAAGTGTAGCTCACTTGGATCCGCTACCAGGCAGAAGCAAAAGTTGGGATCGTCCTTCTGTCGTTAAAGTGATGGGACTGGGGCGTGTATCTGAACTTAAGTTGAATCCATCGTTGTCGTCTAGGTTGTTGAGATGCAACAGGGTTGCTTTTGATGGAGACGTAGTTACACATCTTTGGAACAAGTCTGAGAGAGGAAGGTTCTGGATCTTATTGTTGATGTGTCCCTGAGTGATAGGAATTAGAGTTGGGCAAGTAACCCGTGGCTCTTCCGTTAGCTTGGATCCGTCTTAAGTAAGTTTTTTTCCGTTAATTCTGATGTGGACAATATCCTCTCCGAAGATGAAAGTCATAAGCAGACTACCCCTCACGTACTTGTTGAGGATGGTGCTTCAAATAACGTTGATATGTGGAACAACAGTGTAACACAGAGTGTGCCAATTTAATACCCTAGTGCGAATATTGGTATTGATTCCTATTTCAACAGGATCCTCCTTGGGTCGTATGTGTTATCTAGCTTGGATAAGGCTTCCAAAGCCAGGGATAAAACTGAGAAGGGTTTAAAGTTCTAGAATGATAGTTAGAGGAATAATTCCTCTGAACAGATCGAGCCAGTCTTTAAATATTTTTTTTATTGGGTTTATAAAATATTTTATGGTTTTTGGGATAGTAGGTAGGCTTTGACAAGTAGTTTGGAAGAGGTTTTATTTTCTAAGGCAAAGATAATAAAATTTTCAAAGGGATCGGCTTCCCATCCATATCACCTAGTCATAGCGGGGTTGGTCCCTGGATCGAGTCCCCAAGCTTCAATGGGACATGGGATAGCTGGTTGTAAATAAGGATGTTAAATAGAACTTACTTGGTAGAGTCCCGAAATTTTGATTGAATCCCTAAGCTTTGATGATAATGAGGAACCTTCCTTGTTGTTGTGAATCCATGGACGCCTCGGAACCATGTTGTAGTCTGGATCTTCTTTAATGATGTAAATTTTGCATCTTTAAGGTGATTAGTGGTAAGGAGGCCTTGGTCATGCTCTTCATTGTTCTTGTCAACCATGTCTTCCGAATGGAACTTGACTTAAACGGGAGTATTTTCAGCAGGGGATAAGCATTTACCGGATGCCACTCGATTGAGAGCATTGAAAATATCCTTGCGTTGTGAGCTTTACGGGATTTGTCGTCATCCGGGAGCTTTACGGGAGCATAAAGGAGGTAAATCCTTGCTGAAGGGACTGGTGCCAGAGTGAAACAAACTGAGTGAAGGGACCAGAATGAAATAGACTGATACCTGAGTGAAGGGACCAAAATGAAATGTGACTGGTACCTGAGTAAAGGAACCAGAATAAAATGTGATTGGTACCTGAGTGAAGGGACCAAAATGAAACGTGGTTGTTACTAGAATGAAAGCAATTCCACGGGAAAGGGAAAATTAGGGAATGTGATAACTGGCCTTGGCTTTTGTTGTTGTTGTAGAGTTTCGTCTAGGATGTGAAACAGAGCTTATCTTTTGGCTGGTGCTGGAGGCGGAGGCTGGAGATGGGGTTGAGGTTGATGGTGAGCATTCGACTTGTGACGCTTGCTGAGATGAAGCCTCCCCATTGATCTGTTTGTTTTAACAGGACCTCATGGATGATTGGATGTTGTAGTGCTTACTGACTACACGGCTGCTCCAACAAATATCTCTACGATTTTCGGACTATGAATCGGCATATATAGTCACCAGGATATTTATCGTTCACCTGGAACATTCTTTTCAGACATAAACATTTTTTATCCCTCATTATAGAGGGAGAATAGCGAGAGATATATCCCCTTGGTGAAATGACCTTTTGGATAGCGAGAGGGTAAAAGGTTGGTTTTGATGAAGTGAGACTGGTCCCTCTTTGACTTGAAATAGTAAAAGTATTTCCTGGTCTTCATGGGCGACGAGGTTGGATCGTTGGCTCCTTGATTGTCCTCTTTGAATGCAGATCTCGTCATCATCTTGAATATTAATTTTGGTACTGTGGACGTTGGTAAACTTGGAATCATTGCTTGCTGCGACTGGTGATTGATCTATTCTAGGAATAATTGTTCCACTAGAGTCTTTAGGAAAGTGAGTACCTATCTTGAGTGGTAGCTATGTATTTCTGTGTTCAGGAAAGAACTTTTTGTCTTTGTATCAGATCGACCATGTTGAGTGTCGTTTGAGCGTTCCATGATTTTGTAAGACTCTCTCCAGATCTTCACAGGTGATGAAATTGGATTGCTGGTACTTCTATAGTGGACGATCAGGAATGATATGAACTCCTTTGTCTTTTGGAGTCCCAGATGTTTCAGCATCAGCAACAGCTACAAAGTTGGTTATGGCCTGCTCAGTTAGGCGATGACGTTGTTCTGGGTAGAGTTGCTCCGTCAGGGTCTTGAGATAAGCGAGTACTTTCTTCTGAGTAGTATCCATGTCCACCTGAGTTCTGGCAAGGTCTTCTTGTCTTTTCATCAGATCGGTCATGTTAACCGGAGTTTTAGTATTCTCGGTGTCTTCAGCGGTTTTGTCACCGATAGGATGTGTGGTAGTAAAATTGGTACATGGAGGTTCAGTAGAAGTAGGGGTGTTTTCAGAATCACCACCACCACCACTACCAGAACCAACAATAGGAGTTTTAAGTAGGTCCACCATTTTTGAAATAACTGAAAATTGGCTTTTATAATCGAGAGGTTGATGTCCCAACATATCGCCTATTGTTTTAGGGTGAAAACAAATATACTGGAAAATGGTACTTTTAAGTAGGTTCGAGAGATCAAGCTCGAACATGACGAGCTTAAACCAAGAAATGGCCATTCACGTCCTGCTTCGATTACAAAGATGGAAAGGATTAGGGTAGGTCTTAGGGGAGGGAAACAAAGAAGGTTGAGAAATATCAGTAGTGTGTGAAGAAGAATGGAATCAACTTAGAGAAATCACTAATTCTGTAAGTTTAGGTTTCTTCAGACTGCTTGTGTTGTTGTCTTGTTCTGTCTTCTTTCGGATAGATAAGAATTATCTATTTACAGTTTAAAGAGGACACACTGATTTCTCGTAAGTCGTGGAAGTTAAGGGGAGATGGAGAAGTGATGATCGTGGAGATTGTAGTGGGGTGGTGCCCGAAAAGTAGGGAAGACTTGTCTGACCACTACTCCTCATCCTCTTAACAACTCTGTAACCGCCCACTTCTTGTTACCTTCTTGTTCGTGGAGGTGGTGTCATCACCCACGACGCCGTAGACCGCCATACTAATACCCCAATGGAATCCCCCTATGTTGTATTTGATATCTCGTGAAAATAGTGGAGTCATAAGCCATTATTGTTTTGATTAAGTCAAGTCAATTCAAATGACTTTCTAAGTCAGTGAGACATGTTGTGTGACTCACTGGATTGATAATTAGACTGATTAGTGTCGAGTCTTGGAAGTTCAGTGACCGTGTACTTACTCAGAAATAACATGGCGTATTTAGTGACTGAATATTAGCTCAGAAGCGACTTATTGTAAGTCTGAGAGGATCTGAAGCCAAATGTTGTAGAGGGATCCTTAGGAAAGGAGACCTATTAGAATTCATTAAAGAATTGATGTTGGACTCTTATTGAGAAGAAAGGTATATTTCTGAGTAAAGTAGCTAGCAAAGCTAACACTAACTACTTACCAAAAATAAGAATGTGCTAACTATTTTAATGTAAAAGGATAATGTGTTAACGTCTCAGGAGTAAGACCAATATGCATAACTTCTAGTAAATATTAATTGTACTAGGGCTAGGAAGCTAGTACCAAGTAAGTTCGAAGTTAGCACTTCAATTATATAGAATAGTTAGCATTAGAGCCAATGTGCTTGTGGCTAAGTCGCTGAGTATGAATGCATTAGGCCAGGAGACATGCCAGAGCAAGGACCCCTTGGTTAAGCCATGAAGGACATTAGGGACGTATTGGCCACTATGGGCACGCTAGAAAAGCTTGGGTGCACTAGAGCATGGCTTGGCAGGGATGAACCAAATACTTAGAGTTTGTGGCGCATCAGGTAAGGGCTAGGATGCGCTAGCATAGTTGTTGTACTAAAAAAGTTAGAGACACATCTGCCTGGGCTAGGACATGCTCGAGCAGGGATGCGCTGGAGTATTGGCACCTAGGTCAGGGACGTGCTCAGGGAATGGGACGCGCTAGAGCAATGTGACGCGCTGGGATGTGCTCGAGCTGGACGCGCTGGAGCTGGATAGGACGTGCTCGAGCAATGGAAGGGATGCATTGGATTCCAGGGAGGCGTGCTTGATCTTAGGGGCGTATTTGAGCCAATAGATACGTATTCGAGCTACCATGAGACGTATTCGAACTAAGAGAGGCGTACTCGAGCTGCTATGGGACGTATTTGATCTAGCAGAGGCGTGCTTGAGTTCAACAAGGACGCATTGGCCTATTAAGTACCATCGGTCCTAGCTGTTGATTGAGGACGCGTTAGTTCTTGTTTTTCCAGTGCTCGAGGAAGTGTCAGCCAAATGAGACCGTCACCCAAAGATGCATGAGGCTAGATGGGTCAGTACTCGGGGACGCGTCAGGCTAGAGCTAGCCAAGAGAGTTTTTTTCTTTGGCGTTAGAGTTAAGGTTAGCATTTTTAATGCTAAGATTAAGGTGCTAATGTAGTGATATGCTAGATAAGGCCTCATTAGGCCAATATGTGCTAGATAAGACCATTTTAGGTTAGTTAACGCTTCTCAGGTGCTAAGGTTTAACGCAAGAGGAGTTAGCGCTTTTAGCGCTAATGTGACTAACTGGTGCCAATGCGGTGCTAAATAGCTAGTGATATCTTGGTGCTGATTGGAGAAAAGGATAGGGTTGGCCTAGATCAGAGGTTCAGTGCATCTTTTATGTCATTGCTTCTTGATTGTGGCGTATCCAAGAGGAGTGGCGCATTATTTGTGGCTTATATTTAAGCAAAGTGCTATAATAACATATTTTGGCTTAATAGAGAAATTTGAGACGGGTTCGTTGTGAACAGAGCGTTAAGCTAAAGTGTTGGTTTTGGGGTTTAAGCATTAGCTATCCCGAATTTGGTAGATATTACCAGAACATAATGCGCGCTCGAGGCAAGATCAAGGAATTCACCCGTGGAATTTATGCGACTTGAGACTAGCCCGATATGGCATAAATGTTGTGAGTATTGAGGAGGCTACGAGGCCAGTTTAGAATGTTTGTAATTGTTTAGAGAAGACTCAAGTTGCTCTACACTAGTGGGTAACCCATCTAAGAGTTTTGGGACTTATCATGTAGAGATTTAGACTATGTGATCAGTACAGAATACATGTAGCCTTTTGGAGAGACTGCATCCTCAATTTTCCTGTGGAATATAAGGAGGAATACAGTATTTTATGTTTTGATGTGAAGTTAAAAGTATGGGCATAAGTATGTACCGGTACTTGTATGTTCCTACAACTAGGCAGAAAGGGCGATTTATAATTCTGACCCTTGTCAAAAATTCACCATTTACAATGATGGATCCCAACCAGGAGCAAGCCATGGCTTTGGGGATTTGCTGGACCGGGGACATTACCCACCCCACTGACCTAGGAATGAGTAGTTTTATTTTATTTAATATTTGTAATTTAAATTGAGATTAAGAAACTAACTATTTATGTAATCAGAATTAATCTATAAAGAAACTACTAACTTTATTTCACATTCAATTAAATTTTAACAACGTATTTTCTTAGGGCAAACTATATAAGATTAAAAGGAAACTACATCATCACATAAAAGGGATCGAATCTGTGAAGATCTCTAAGGATTTGTTGAAATAATCTTCGTGCAAAAAAAGGTTTTTTGTGAGTTTTCTTCCATACATCTAGAGCTAATTGGATGACTTCATCTTCAGTTACACCATTAAATCTTTCTCGATCAATTACCCTTACCTGAGCAAGGAATCGCGTGACTAAAAGACTAATTGTTTGAAAACGACTCGACGATCCATGAGCATGACGGGTTCCCCGTTTCTGCAACGAATATAGTGAAAATGTTCTGCCAAAAAGACGTGTGCGATATAGCTTGGTCACTATGAACATTTCCTCTGCTATGAAAAACATATGCTTTACAAAGAGCTAAATCCTCTTCTTCAGTATATTTTGGAGCACGAACTCTACCATTCATTTTCTTCTGAAATTTTTGAAGAAAAAAAATGAGAAGAAGAGTTTGATTGTAGTGAAAGTAGATGATTTTTTAAGGCAGCAGGTGTGATTTTGGAGTTGAAAATATTTGAATTTATAGGGAAGAGAATCATAGTCATTGGATGAGAGCCGTTGAGATTCGACCATTGTCGAATCTTATTAAGCCGCTCGGCCCAGTCTAGGCCGATGCTCAGTGCAAGTCGATATTCTCAAACATAGACGATCAACTTAACTTACGCCTCTGTAATACCCCGATTCGGAATATAAGTAATGGTTTGTCCTTTCCTAACACCGAGGCCTTTTCAGCACAACTGGCTCAGAGTTGGCAAAAAGCTCTGCAGTTAAGCATGCTCGGGCGGGAGTAATCCAGGGATGGGTGACCTCCCGGGAAGCTGCTGCTTGATAACCGCAGTGGTGCCCGTAGAAAACCCCACATTGCCAGATAACCGCAGTGGCTAAGTGGGGACAATATCGGTGGAAGGTCGGGTCATTACAAATGGTAACAGAGCCGACGACGGATCACTTGCCGAGGGTGAGAGAGTACACTGGACGGAGTATTCCAGGTATTTGTCTCATGGGTGGCAGGGAACATCGGAGATCTGGGCTTGTATATTCCGGAGCCGAGGACGGCTCCAATTTAAAGGTGGTGGTATTGTAATACCCCGATTCGGAATATAAGTAATGGTTTGTCCTTTCCTAACACCGAGGCCTTTCCAGCACAACTGGCTCAAAGTTGGCAAAAAGCTCTGCAGTTAAGCGTGCTCGGGCGGGAGTAATCCATGGATGGGTGACCTCCCGGGAAGCTGCTGTTGGATAATCGCAGCGGTGCCTGTAGAAAACCCCACACTGCCGGATAACCGCAGTGGTTAAGTGGGGACAATATCGGTGGAAGGTCGGGTCATTACAGCCTCAATGGGCAAACCCCCCCAAATACCAATTTGACAATCGATATTTTAGGTTTGCCCATCCCACTGTGAGGTAATAATTGTCAAATTAGCCAATATACCCACTATACTGATTTTGCTCTCAGGGGTGTACCCGCTAGAATAGATAACATAAGACATATATGGAGAAAATTCCAAGCTACTAGTATCCCCTAGATCATTATAAGCTTTCATTATCCATTGGTTACTAGCGAGAATCCGGTACCGATTTTCGTTTTTACCGTAATTCTTAGATTTGGTTAAAGTGCTCATTATCTCATTAGATGCTAAATATTCATGAAACCTTATTATTAATGTAAAAGGGCCATACCTTATAGGTCCAGAAAATGGTTGTGCCAAGGTACCTTATAACGCCGGTGGGTGTCCTCGTAAGATTCTGAGAAACTGTTTTTAATGATGTTCCTGTGCTCATATACAAAATGTCCAGTAAAGGACTGCCACCTGGAAAAAAGAGGAGTTAGAAGAAAAATTTATCCGTGCTATAGTATTGAAGTTGGATACGAAAGGTATATATATAAAAATTAAAACGACGGGTATGTAAGAGCAAACAAACTCCAACTCAGAAGAGATGGAGGTGCTTCGGGAAACGCCCCTATTAAGGCAAAAAGGGTTAGTTGGGCGACTTTCCAACCCTAGGAATTGCTTAAAGAGGTAAAGAAACTGGATGGTTTCCGCATCTTGCAACTGTTATAACCGAGAGAAACCAAGACAATCAACCTCAAAGATCATTTTCCAAAACATCAACATCCAGCCATGGTGAATGTTTTTTTATAGTGAGGGGGTAGTGTCGATGAGACTCTTGAGATCAAGGCTGGGTATGATCTTGATGGGCGAGAGGCTATCAATTACAACCAGAAACTTCAATTGGCATTGGGAGATGTTGAATTACAATATAGCAATGAAGATTAATTGAGGAGGATGTCAATGGGATTCCACCATGATTTAGTAAATTTGTGGTGTGTGCAGGATCTGGTTCCAATCCTGATTAATAACATCCAGCTAACTTTAATGCCCTACCTCATTTTATCAATAGTACATTTGAAGTTGGGTGTGGGAGTGGTGT
>JAJJMC010012549.1:902411-941080 GCA_023531435.1 Papaver californicum | reverse complement strand
GGTGTTGGAGTAATGGGTGATCGATTTGTTGTAGCATGTGGGGTGCAGATGGGTTTTAAATCCATTGAGATGCCTTCCAAGGTGAAGACTGTTATCCGTATGCTTGCAATGCATCCTAGGAATCCTGGTAGTGGGTTGACCATTTAAGTCATGGATCTTTTTTATCCCTCCACTAGCCAGATTGTTGCTGGTGTTGTAGTCGGCGATGTAGGAATGCAGACACCCAATATTACCCAATAAACATTTTGAACGGACTTTTGTTCATAAGTAATTTCTTGAAGGTACCGAAGGACATTTGGAAGCTTTTTAATCTCTAGAAACTCAAGTAAATTATATTTGTAAACAGTTTCAAGTTTGTTTTGTATTAAGGTACTTATTTCTGGTTTCGCATGGAATAAACATTTTGCTGTTAAGTAACAACAAAGTGGTCGTGCCGGAGTGGTTATCGGGCATGACTAGAAATCATGTGGGCTTTGCCCGCGCAGGTTCGAATCCTGCCGACCACGTTTATTTTTTTCTTTTTTTCGTTAAAAGTAATCGAACTAAAAATTTTAACAAAAAATCAAATTTGATTTCATTGTAATATGCGTCAACTTGACCCTGATCTTCTTTTATATTTTTCTTTTATCGGTAGCGAAATCAAGTTACCTACAAGTTTTAGATTCAAGTGATGAATATCTTCACCAAGTGACTAAACCCACAGTACAGAAGAAGCATCTGATGAACGAACACACTAACAAGGTATAGAAAGTCTATAAAGGATTTAGTCTATTGGTTTACACGGCAACAGTGCGGGTACTCTTATTCTTTGTATGTTCCCTTGCGGTAAGACCAGACCCATTTAAAACTACACTGTAGTTATTATACATACTACAGTTGTAGCACTTGGATCAGTGATCACATGGTTGTTACTCAGTGAAAATGGTCGATATATATATATACAAGGTGGTAGAGAGAACAAAAGTCGATATATTCTTCAGTGGAATAACTCTGATGATCGAACATGGTTAGTATCATTTATCTTCATGCGCTATACCCACATACATGTGCAAAGATCTATAAGAAAATTTTGAGATATTTTTGTCTCTTGAAAAGTACATAAATTAAACCACTACGCTACGAGAATCTTAAAATTCAATGCAAATCCAAAAGGATGGTGCACTTCGGGGACACAGGTTGGTCTGTTTGATCACAGGTTTCTACTGCTGCTCTAAAGATTAAGATGAATCTAAGCACTACGCAGTGGAGGGTTTTTCATTATGGGGTTTCTTGAGGTACTTTCCAGAAGATCAGAATACTTACTTACTTACTCTCAGTGGTGGAAGCCTGAATCTGATCAATATGTGTACTGTGCACGTTGCATGTTGCTTAAATGGCCAGTGGACACTACTTAAGATTATATTTGAGTGACCAAAAATTTTGCTGGTAACAAAATTAAGTTTACATTTGTGTAAGGTAGAAATCAAATTAAAGTATTTTCACCCTAGTTTTTTAAGAGAATGACTGTTATATATGAGACCAAATTTTACTAACCAAGGGGTGGGACGAAATCAAAGTGGGTGTTGATGGTAAACAAAGAAGCTAATTTTAATAACAAATTATAACAAGAGCATTTTCGCGTGGAAATTTTGTGGGCGAAAATTTGGAGCACCATGTAGGAATATTGGCAATCATCTGTCATTGTTCTCTTTTCCGGATCCCTGTCAAAATCCTAGCTTATCCTCAAAATAATTTATCTTTTAATTATGGGCAGGGGTTTGTACTGTTGCTTTATATATGCACGACGTGGTTGTATGGTCATCTTCGTAAAACCAACCCTAGTCGAGTCCCACTTCCATGGTGGAAGTCGCCTTCATATCTGAGTTGTACCAAATCCCCGGACGGAAAGTTGAATGGGATTTGTATGTTTGATTCATGTTCATCGATAAGATACACTAAATATAAAAAGCAAATCCAGTATATTTGTTTTTTTGTACTGTACACATCAATGGCAGAAAACTTTCAATTGTAGGGTATAAAATGAAGCACTAACTTGTATCAAATGTGGTTGAAATTTTTTGATACCAAAATCAATCAATATTCGTATTCCATCAATGGAGAAAGAAAAAAAGGCAAAGAATGAGGTAGTCATTAATCAAATCTCCTTAGCCAATAGAATGTTCAAAAGATTCCCATAATTCTTCTTTCTTTTTTCTTTCCCGATTAATTCAACACAGCTTTTTCTCCAAAGCAGTCCAATATATTTTTTATTTTATTTTAAAAAAAAGAAAAAATTAGCATGAGAGTTGCTTCGAACTACCGGCTCACAAAATAATTATGTCTAAGATTTGTAAACTTCACAAGTATAAAGAATCTTAGAGGGTGTGGGACTAATTTTAGCATCCACACAAAGTGAAAATAATTAATAACTAATTTTGAACTTGAATATATAGTAAGATCTTTGAACACAAAAACATTGACGCCTAAATTTTAAAATTGAATCGAATCCTGAAACACTGGATAAAACCTGACAAATTAAAAATGCATTATGCTTCATAGAAAAATAAAAAAAATTGAATTCACATTTCTTAGATATATCATATTAAAGACTCACGGGTCAAACTAATCTGGAAAACTCTTTCACAAATTTTAGGTTGTCTAGCTAATATTAAAAGACTCTTAAGTCATATAAATATTGAAAACCAATTTATAAAGTTAAAATTGTATAGGTCAAAAAGAATTATTTTAAATATTCATTTAATCAATAATGATGTTGTACAAGGCTGTTATAAAGGTATCAAATTTCACGAAAGATTACCAAATTTCATATGTGATGGCTAAAATGTTATTTTACTTGAAATGATTAAAGTAATTATAAAATATTTGATAATTTTTTATAGCAATCTTGGAGAATCATATGAAAATAGAAATTAAAGTTAACTATGAAAGTGAAAAGAAATGCAAATTATGCATATCTGGTTGACTAATAGATTATGTCGCTATCTTTCATGTTATCCATATTTTATACTAGTAGTCAACTCTAATTTGGCAGTCGCTCGATCGATTAGACATGGGAATGAGCAGACATAATATTAGTTATTTTTTTTTATTTTTTTGAAGCATAGAGATAATATTAGTTATCGTTGGTGTTGTCTTTTCTGGTTTTCTTATTCTAATAAATAAGAAACTTATTGATTGATTTTTGCTGTTGATAGTTGAACCCAATTCAAACAGTACAAAATATATACGTTTTGTTTGCAAAGGTTCTAGGAAACACAAGCACGTTGATTGCAAAATTTATGTAATATCCCGTGCAAAGGGTGAGGAGCCCTTATAGATTAGACATAAGTGGTACATGTTGTTAAGAATAAATTTATGAATTAAAATAAATCAAATTGTTAGATTTAGAATGGTTTAGTCGAGATATGAGACGAGTTCGAACATCTTTTTATTATCAAAAAAGAAAATGAATAACAGCTTTTAATTTCTGCAAGTACGAGACTTAGTCGTGATCGTGTCGTGACAATTAGACTTGGCTGTAAGCCCTCTTGTGGACGTAGATATACATCAAGCCTATAACAGAGAATGGTAGCATGCTCTAACCGAGTTTGGTTCTGCGTTTCGAACACCAAGTAATGGTTGCGCGTTTTAAACTTTGATACTACCCACAAAACCTAGTATCTTTTAAAATCTAAGATGCTCCACTTTAGAATCTTTTGAATGAGGGCTATGTTGGGGAAATTAGTATTTCGAACACAACGGAACACATGATCATAAATGGTTAATGGTGATTTGAACCAAATAAAAAAATAACAAAGAGGATATAAGATAAACAAACACACAACCACAATATAAAATTTACATACCAATTCATATCTAACAAATTCATATCTAACAAAGGACGAATGAGAATACGCTGAACAGGAGAGGCTTGCAATGCTCAGAAAGACTCTGATCGAGAACGTCGACATTAGAGAGATGTGCACGAAGTGGTAACTTTAGATCGATAGACCCACACCGGCCCACACGCATTGGAGTAGTCGGTCGGCATCGTGTGTGTGGTGTTATAAAAGTCCCATCTCTCGGAAAGTTGTGGTAACCCAAATAAATGACCATGCCGTGTAGAACTCCATGGTTACTTTAAAATGGAATACAATAGCTTGGTTCGAGACTTCCGATGAGTTCTCCTCTAAATTTTTGCTACTCTAACGTTAACTTCTACCAAACTAAATTAAAGTGGAAAAGAAAAGTATAAGTATAAACAAATTTTTTTTTTTTTTTTTTTGCGGTCCATGGATCATTTTTGAAGCATATACGGTTCTGCAGCGGATTCATACCTATCCAGTATTCAAAAATACAAGTAATCCACGTATGTAAGTGCCAAAACGGTCTAAAAGAAGATAACGTTATAGATCAAAACAGCATGTACATATTATATGATTGAATTTTAACTCTGCTCTGCTTAAATAATTGAGTGATGATCAGTATTCTCGTGTCAGAATATTGTGTTCACATGGCTCTCCTCCAATTATCAAAACACTTGGTCGGTATTATTTTGATCAATCACAAAACAAATAGTAACCAAAAATAAAAATAAAAATAAAAATAGATAGATCAAATTATTTTTAGAAATCCAAATATACCCAGACAACAATGTGTGTGTGTGGTATACTCTATAAAGTCAGTGTCTTCAGAATTTTGTGTATAAAAAGGAGCAACTTCATAGACATACTCAGTTGTAAGTTTCTGCATCTATCTAACTTACACAAACACAACTAAGTAGTAGCTAGTTTTGTTTGTTGCTTGTTGCTTCTCCAACTGAGCTAAGCTTGCTCTTGGATAAATGGTTAGCAAATTTTTCATTCTTTGCTCAGTAGTGTGTATTTTGAGTACATTTACTGTACTTGTCATCAACAACACACACGCTAATTTTTTGGTTAAATTTATCTCATCAGGATGCGAAGGCGAGCTGGTCGATTGCAGATACGGTAGACTACAAAGGATTTCCGGCAGATAAATCGAAAACCGGTGGTTGGATACCAGCTGCTTTGATCCTAGGTTTGTTTCCTGTTTCATTATATATGCATCATTTTATTTTTTTCAGTTTCAGATGATCAAAATATATATGCTAGCTAGTTGATTCAGCTGGATTATATGTAGTTAATTAGATTCAGTGAATGAATATACACATGCAGTACTTATTCATTACAGTACTCTTCTACTATTCAATAAGTGAAGTCAGATAATAAAGGAGATGATGACAAGCTTAAAAGAAGGAAAGAAAAGCATATGGGCAAATGGAATAGATCGTCTTCATTCCCAGGCCTAGATAATAATATTCTGATGACAAAACACTATGTGACATCTAATCGGATAAAACGTACACGGATCACCAAGTAGTACCATTTTCATTTTTTATGGAACGTCAGTTTCATTAACCCCAATACATTTCTAATCTAATAAAGTAGCTCAAGATCAAATGTTTCGTAATCCGGCACAGCCTCAAAACATTCGTTTCTATCCTAATTTCTAACGGTTAAAGAAAAATATCAACATAGTTTTATTTGTGTGCTCTGTGACAAACCATGAGGAAAACAGTAAAAGAATTTCGGTCTTCCAATCCGTTAACTGATTTATTGATAAATGTTGCTACATGTTTGTTTTGCTACTAAAATTGTGTATTTTTTTTATAGGAATTGAAATATGCGAGAGGTTAACGACCATGGGTATAGCAGTGAACCTTGTGACATATCTAGGAGGAACAATGCATCTCTCAAGTGCTGCTTCTGCAAATATCGTAACCGATTTCATGGGAACGTCGTTTCTACTTTGTTTACTAGGAGGTTTCCTTGCAGATTCATACTTAGGCAGATACAAAACTATTGCCATTTTCGCTGTTGTCCAAGGATTGGTAAGTCTTATTATATCACCTGGATTTGTAGCAATTAATATTCAGCTCCAATACTAGAGGACGTACAGTAAGATGCAACGAACAATTTAATGACGATAATTTTTTTTTATTCAGGGTACTGCCATATTATCCGTATCAACAAAATTGCCGCAGCTACGTCCACCACCGTGTAACAACAGTATAAGCCCTGAAAAATGTGAAAAGGCAAATGGAGTCCAAATGGGAGTTCTATATCTCTCATTGTATCTGGTTGCACTTGGCACTGGAGGACTTAAAGCGTGCGTATCAGGATTCGGAACTGATCAGTTTGATGAGAAAGACAAAAAGGAGAAGACTCAAATGGATTACTTCTTTCAGAGATTTTTCTTTTTTGTTAGCTTAGGTACTCTACTGGCTGTCACAGTTTTGGTTTACATACAAGATCATGTCGGTCGAAGCTGGGCTTATGGTATCTGTTCAGTTTCGATTTTCATCGCCATCTGTATATTCTTATCGGGGACTAAGAAGTATAGGTACAAGAAAAGCTTTGGTAGTCCTGCTGTTCAAATATTTCAAGTCATTGCGGCTTCTATAAAGAAAAGGAAACTTGAATTTCCATCTAGTATCGAGTCAGCATATGAGGATTCATCTGAGGATCGGAGAATTCAGCACACAGATCAGTTTCGGTATGTGACCACAAGCCACAAGGGTGTTACTTAAACATACCAACGAGTACTGACATGTGCTAACGTGTATATACATTTTGTATTGCAGTTGCTTGGACAAAGCTTCAATTGTTGCTGCAGACGACGAAAAGTATAAGCATTTGCCACCAAACCCCTGGCAGTTATGCTCAGTGACAAAAGTGGAGGAGGTGAAAATGATGATCAGATTACTGCCAATTTGGGCTACAACAATCCTATTTTGGACAACATATGCGCAGATGATGACGTTCTCTGTTGAGCAAGCTGCCACCATGCATAGGTCAATTGGGAATTTCCAGATTCCTGCAGGCTCTCTCACTGTCTTCTTTGTAGGAGCCATTTTGATAACTATAGCAGTCTATGATCAGCTGGTGATGCCACTTTGGAAAAAGTGGAAAGGAACCCAAGGTACTATAATACACATGCAGAGATTGGTCTCATTATGCAAATCATTCTCCTACAATTGTTAAATTGTGCGAAATTGTAACGAGACTAATGACGCATATAACTTGGTCATGACATGGTTTAACTTTATTTGAAACAGGATTCACAGATATGCAGAGAATTGCCATAGGGCTTATGCTATCGACATTGGGGATGGCATTCGCAGCTATCTCTGAAGTTAAGCGTTTATCGGTCGCCAAACATGCTGGTGAAGGCATTGCAGCTAATTCGACCCTACCAATAAGCGTTTTCATCTTGATCCCACAGTTCATCTTTGTTGGTTCTGGAGAAGCATTCATTTATACAGGTCAGCTTGATTTCTTCATAACTCGGGCGCCCAAAGGGATGAAGAGTATGAGCACAGGACTCTTCTTAACAACTCTATCACTTGGCTTTTTCGTTAGTAGTTTCCTAGTCTCAATTATAAAGGCAATAACTGGCCGAAACGGTGGCGATGGATGGTTAGCCGACAATATCAATGATGCTAGGCTCGACTACTTTTACGGGCTTTTAGCTGTGCTAAGCTTCATCAACTTTGGATTGTTTATTTGGAGTGCAATTTGGTACAAAAGAAATGCACCTAGTAAGAATTCTTCTGTGGAGATGGAAAGTATTAAAACTATCTCCTACGACGAAGAAAAGTGATGGAAGAAGGTTCTTCGTTGTGTGTTCTTAGCTTGTTTATGGTCATCAAGATATATTGTAATGACTCAATAGCTCATGTAATTCATTTGTATCTGTACACACTCAAATCTGAACTTGTGTAAAAGCATATCGCTTTGTGTGAATCGGAGTTTCTTATCATTTGATTCATGATAACCTCCAAAGCTTTCGTACCTGAAAGAGACTCTCTGAAAACCCACTAAACCAAAGCAACAAAAAGAAGTGAATGTTATTCACGCTTCCAAAGTTTTCGTGCCTAAATCAGTGAATTGCAATTCAAAAAGGCAATACAGCTAATTAGACTAATGAAACCTCGAAAAGTAGTGGATGTTATTCAAGCGTGAAGCCTCTCCAAACCTTTCATGCCCGTAATGCACTTCTAGAAGATGCAGGCATACTCTATTGGAGCCACAAAAGGTAGTGGATGTAATTCACATAACTCGTTGGCGAATAAAGTTATTCCTCCATGCTTATCAAATTCTGCACCAACTCGGGCGTCTACTTACCACAAATCTCTGGAGGTCCCAAAATAGCACTTGGATCAAAATCATTGGAACTGGCTAGAGGGCACCCTGAATATGCTGGGCAGGATTTACAGCAGAATGTTGTGCTCTGTTGTTGGCTGTCAGAACAGTATCTCAACATCACTCGACTCGAGTTTGTTTTGAAACTGACTTGTGTATTTCATCAACAGGGTTGAAGAACCCTCCTTAGTATCTGGCAGCAATGCTAGCAGATATTATCACTCAATTCCTCATCACAGTGTAAGGCATGTCTATACGGAAGCAAAATCAAATAAAAATGATCGAGCATTCTGTATTAATCGTCTCATTAGGTGACAACCAGAGCAATATAGAACTTACTGCTCCCCAAAAGCATGTACATTTCAAGATCTTCAAACAAAATAAATACATGAAAAAATTAAAAAAAAAATATATGTGAATATGAATGAGTATCCAAATTCGAATAATGAAAGTAAATCCAAATAGTGGATGCTACTTCAATGTAAAGGTTGCTAGTTGTAGAATTAGCCAACAGGAACCTTAACTGGATAATGATCGACTGAGTCAGCCCATGGGTTGGTTTTACACTCACCGACCGGAATCGCTCTAAGAGCTCTCCAAACAGCACTATTACATTTGAAACCTGAACCAAAAGCGATTTGCCAAACTCGATCCCCACTCGAAACCCTTCCTTTAGCCTCTGTATAAGCTAACTCATACCAAAGCGAACTACTGGATGTATTACCGAATCGGTGTAATGTCATTCTTGATGGTTCCATATGCCAATTGCTGAGTTGCAAATTCTTTTCTAACTCATCTAGCACAGCTCTACCACCAGCATGAATACAGAAATGTTCGAACGCAGTCTTGAAATCAGGAATGTAAGGCTTAACTTTGGCCTGCTTCAACACTTTTCGTCTCACAAGCGATACGAAGAACATGAACTGTTCCGTAAATGGCAACACTAATGGACCAAGAGTAGTAATATTCGTCTTGAGAGCATCACCAGCAACAGCCATTAATTCTCTGGCAAGAGATACACCAATATTTTTCTCTTCATCTTCTCTTTGATAAACACAGTTATAACTATTATCATCCGCACCTTTATGAGTTCGAACCGTGTGAACCAGTTCATATTTCGACTTAGCTCGATCACGACTCATATTCGAGAGCAGAACTGCCGCACCACCCATTCGGAATATGCAATTACACAACAGCATTGATTTATCATTACCAAAATACCAATTTAACGTTATATTTTCCATACTGACAACAACTGCGTAAGTATTCGGATTCGACTTGAGTAAATCCTTGGCGAGATCGATCGATATTAACCCTGCACTACACCCCATTCCACCAAGATTGAAACTCTTGATATCTGTTCTCATTTTGTAATGATTCACAATCATTGACGAAAGAGATGGAGTTGGGCAGAATAAACTGCAATTCACTATAAGTATACCGACTTGACTCGGATGAATACCGGTTTTTGCGAAAAGAGTATCTAGTGAACCAAACATAACCATCTCCGCTTCAGCTCGTGCTTCTTTCATGTTCAATCTTGGTGGTCTTGATGTGATTGCGATCGGTATATACGTTTCATCACCTAAACCAGATCGGATCGATATCCGTTTCTGAAATTGAATCGTTTGTTCTTCGAATGAACCGTGATCTTCTGTCATTTTAATGAACGAGTCGACTGTTGATTTCAAACTATCATCTGGTTTGAAACAAGAGAAATCAACTAAGTAAACCGGTCTGGGTCGTTTAACCCAGTAAAGAGTTAAGAGAAAGAGTAAGAGTGTAAAGCCAGTTAACCCAGTAGCCATGTCAACAGCTCCTCGACTCCTCCATAAATCAGAAACTTGATCGAATCGTATACCAGTGATTTGAATCGTTGTAGCTATAAACAGAGGAACAATCACAAACCATCTAAGAAGTGTTGAATAATCACATGTACATTTGTAACCTAATTTGACATACTTTAGCTTCACTGATTGTAAGAAATCAGGTAAACTTTTCTTGATTTTGATTACAATTGATGTTGTTGATGATGATGATGATGATGATGATGATGATGATGAATCTTTAAAATCCATTTCAGCTGTTAATCTTTCTTTATCCATCCCTATACTACTCTCCTTAGTATACAATCTTTCTTTTTTTTGTGATTTTGGTTTTGGATTGTAATTTTGGACCGAATGTGAAGAATGGAGTTGGTGTCTATGTATCTATATAAAGATGAGAATTGATGAATAATGCATTGAAAAAGTGATCATGAATTCGAAAGCATAAGTTGGTTGGGTGTGAACATATGAGTTGGGATGGAGTTAATGCACAAAAATGTGGGGAGAGACAGAGTGGTGAGACTTCATTGGAGTAGGCATATAGCTCAACCACCAAAGAAAATCTTAAAGATGATGATCAGAGAGAGTAGTTTATTGGCATGGGTTGGCTACTTAATTTGACAGCGGATTTAGGAGACTGTAGAGAGTAGATAGTCTGCCTTTTCAAACAGAGAAAATGGGGACCAAGTGCAACTGACCATGTGAGAATTACGTTCAAGAAAGCTGAAAGCTGGCTTTTTTATGACAAATTATTGGTATAATTTAATATAAGAAAGTGAAATCGTGTGTGTATAAAAGATTTTCTAAGAAAACAGAGCAGGTAGGTAATAGAGATTGCCAGATTGGGGGGATATCATTAAAATATGAAAATAAAAATTGAGATTTGAGTTTTTTTTTGTTTTTTTTTGGGGAGGGTGTTTAGCAACTAGGAGTAGAAACGACTCGATTTTGCTTCTCACAAAAATAGAAGTATATCTCTCTGCAACAAGTAAAGGTATACTGTCTGATAAGTGGGGAATCAATCAATTCGAATCGAAAAACAAAAACAAAAACAATTTATTTTATATAAAGTTAACTTTTTTTTACATCTAAAAGACACTCTGCATTTGTATTTCTAAATTAACTTTTGATTTTTTTGACTTAATTAAGTCAAATAAAATAAAAAGTGTATCCAAAGTCCAAAGACCCTTAGCCCAAGGAAATTTTATAACAAAAAAAAAAACAAAAATGATGGGAACTAAATGCTAATCCATAACTTTTTATGTGCTTTGTATTTCTAAAGACGGGCATCTTGAATGGAATATGGATCCAAGTCCCATTTAATTAACGATTTGGAAAAGATGACAATAAAGGAGAGGAGTTGGGGTGCAGGTAATTAGGTAGGCTAGGCAGCCGTTAAGAGTTTCATCAATGTAGGAGTAAGATGGTGGGGTAGGGTTTGGTATGGACTCATTTAAGTTTTTTCTCCTCTTAACGCATATGAATATGATATGGATAGGTACTTCTCCCTCCCTCCTCCCTCCCTCCCTCCCTCCCTCCATCTGGACCATCTCGTCCATGTACTGGTCAGTCTCAAAGTGTCTAAAATGTGTTAAGAATAAGCTGTCCACGCACGTTTAATGACACTATCATTCCCAAAGTGCAACTGGAGGAATAATTCAATTTCAAATCCAAGACTATTCAACTCATCCCCACTGGCATTGTTTTTATGACACCAGACTCATCACATGTTAGTTTTCTTTGCACAAGGATCTTGAGTTTTTGCCTAAACCCCCTCCTCATGATGTTTTGTATTCTCAATTTTGAATGGAAACCCAATCACTCGGTTGTTTATACCAATCCATCAGTATATTCATACTTATGTTTATCTTTTCAAAAAATCTAAATTAGTTTATTTATCTATTAATTGTCTCTACAATGTGGAAAATTTGTCATCCGTTCCAATCTCCAATCCCGGTTCTGTCATATTACTGCACTCAGCTTCTACTTGTGTTGGAGAACTCTTTTATATTTATAATTTGGATCTGCAATAATTAAAATACTAAAACAGAATATGTTAACGTCAATAAAATCTCTGAATGATATACACAAAAATGAACAGAGCCACCTGCTCAACAAATTGTCCTTAACACTATAGTATATGGGTACTCCTCAAGAATGAGAGATATTATACCCCCACAGCGGAGATGTGTCCAAGATAGAACTGCCTATTATGATTTGTATAAGCACAATACAAATCACCCTCAAACGAACTTAACAGCAAGATAGTTACGGAAGGGAAGTAAACAAGCAGTGCGCAAAACAAAGCAGGAATAAGGGAAAAGAAGGCAGGATAGTAGCTGCTTCTGGTGTACTTTGAAATGAAGAATTCGTTTTTCTTTTATAGGCATTGATGGGGAGTGAAATCAGTGTAGTAATTAAGGCAAATAAATTTTCTAATAAATCAAAAATTTATGTGCGAATTGAATTTTGACTGGTAATAAAACGGGTAAAATTATTTTCCATTATGACAAAATTTATACTCGCCGTGTCAAGGGCCCCTCATATTAAAAATAAAATTTAATTTAGTTTTAAATTCTTTAAGGAAATAATTTAAAATATTTTGTCCAAAAAGATAAGTCTTGGTTGACTCACACCCACACCCGACCCCGACCCCGACCCGACCGACCGACCGAACAGACGGCGGCGTGCGTGCTTCGGTGCGAAGCACCGTGCATGTGTTAAATGTGTGGTTGCACCAACTAGCCCATAGCCTTAGTCCTCCCCCATACACAAAAAATTCTAAACCCCTAAGGGGCCTCCCTTAGATGCAAATTTCTAAGTAATATGGAGAGGTAATATCTTTAGTTTCTTCAATGCGGGACTAAAGGTTCATTCACAAATAGTGAAAATGTGTTATTTTCCCTTAGTGACCCCTTGGTCCTAAGCCCATTTTATCCAAGACCAAGAACAAAACATTAATAACTTAAGCCCATTTTCTCTAACAATCCCCCACATGAATGAAAACCCGATGAAAATCAGAAATCAGAAAGCGAGAAATACCGCTATATGCAATAGGTGTCTATAAGGTCTTGAACATTTGCTTACTGAGAAATTACCGGAACTACTTGATGGACAGTGAACGCGATGACTTGAACTGTCATCGTTTGGTGTAGTTCATCAATAACTTCCACGCGTGATATCACTCTAGGTGTTGTCAAGTTCGTGTCGTTGTGTCCATTTTGGCCCTGGACGTATCCCGTTTCTCAGAATGCTCTAGAGAATCAGCTCAATTCTCATAGGAAGCGGCCCACTTCCACATTCAGATAGGTGAGTTCCATCAAGAGTGTTTACTGCTACACCCCACTTCAATCTTAAATTGAAACTATAAAACTCATTAAGACTTAATAAAAAGTCATCCTTCGTATGCAGTCACAATATCACGTCTACACCATAGGGAACGGACAGAGAATAAAATTCTCTGATAGTGTTTCCTTTAACCCACCACGAATTAGTTGTCTCATTCAAAACCTTGATCTTGGGATCTCCAGTCATCAAGGTTGAGTATCCTTCATAGCAAGTTTATTTAATGAGCTTAAGCCCCATCCCCCTCGATACATTACTAATTATCTCCTTGGACAAACCTTTCGTCAAAGGGTCCGTGATATTCTCCTTAGACCTCATAAAGTCAACAGAAATAACGTCAGTTGAGATTAGTTTTTTTAGGGAATTATGTCTTCTACGAATGTGTATAGACTTCCCATTATGGTTGTTGTTTTTAGCATTAGCTATTGCAGCTTGACTATCACAATGTATAGATATAGCTGGCACAGGCCTATGTCAAAGAGGAATGTCTTCTAAAAAGCATCTTAGCCAAGCGGCTTCCTCTCCTGCTTTATCTAACGTAATAAATTATGATTCCATAGTGGATTGAGTTATACATGTCTGTTTGGAACTCTTCCAAGATACAGACACAGATGCTAGAGTGAACACATATCCACTTGTATACTTAGACTCCTCTGAGTCTGATATCCAGTTTACATCACAAAATCCTTCAAGGACTGCAGGGTATCTCTCATAATTTAAACAAAAGTTCAAAGTGTACTTCAAGTACCTTAACACGCTAATAAGTGCATCATAATGCTCCTGCCCCGGATTACAGGTATACCTACTCAACCTACTCACAGCATAAGCAATGTCCGGTCTCGTACAATTCATCAAATACATCAGACTTCCTATAACACGTGAGTATTCAAGTTGTGAAACTCTATTACCCTTATTCTTTTTGAGTCTACAACAAGGATCATATGGAGTACAAGCAGGTTTACAATCAAACTTATTATATTTTTTAAGCATAGATTCAACATAATGAGATTGACTAAGACTATATCCATTATAATTTCTTCTAACCTTCATCCCTAAGATCACATCAACGGGGCCTAAGTCTTTCATGTCAAAGTTCTCATTTAGCATGTTCTTTGTAGAATTAATTACATCCATGTTTGTACCAAGTATAAGCATATCATCAACATACAAGCATACAATCACACATGCATCATTCACAAGTTTAATATAAACACACTTGTCAGATTCATTGGTTTTAAAACCACTAGAAATCATTACATGATCAAATTTTTTATGCCACTGTTTAGGTGTTTGTTTCAAAGCATACAAAGAATTTTTCAGTTTACAAACTTTGTTTTCACAACCTTTCACTACAAATCCCTCGGGTTGGTCCATATAAATTTCTTCATCTAATTCACCATTTAAAAAAGCTATTTTTACATCGATTTGATGTATCTCTAAGTTATGAATGACAGCAATAGCAATTAACATCCTAATAGAAGTAATTCTCGTAACAGGTGAATAAGTATCAAAGAAATCTACACCTTCTTTCTGTTTATATCCTTTAGCTACTAATCTAGCTTTGTATTTTTCCACAGTTCTATCTACCATACGTTTCCTTTTGAAGATCCATTTACAACCTATGGGTTTACACCCTAGAGGTAAATCTACAATCTCCCATGTACCATTCTGTATAATGGAATCCATTTCACTAATGGCAGATTCTTTCCACCATGGAGCTTCAGAAGAAGTCATGGCTTCTCTATAAGTCTGTGGATCAGTCTCAGCTAAGCATGTTATGAAGTCTGGCCCAAAATATTTTTCAGTTCTAAGTCTTTTACCTCCCATAGGCTCAAATTCATTTACATCTTCCTCTAAAGGTAATGTCTGACTAGTCGAAGGGACATTTAGGGGATTAACACATATCATGCGAGAATCAGATTTTAATGGAAAAATATTTTCAAAAAACACAGCATCCTAGATTCCATAATAGTATTCACACCAATTTCAGAAATTTCATAACTTACAACCATAAATCTATATGCAGTAGTATGCTCAAGATACCCTATGAAGACACAGTCAACAATTTTGGGTCCTATCTTGGTTCTCTTAGGTGTAGGAATGGAAACCTTATCCAAACACCGACACACTTTAAAGTATGCATAAGAAGATTGTCTACCTTTTCATAACTCATATGGATTTTTGTATGATCCTTTAAAGGGTACTCTGTTCAAGACATAGCAAGATGAGAGGACGGCCTCCCCCCACAAGTTTGTAGGTAATCCTGAACTAATTGACATGGCATTCATCATCTCCTTAAGGGTTCAATTCTTCCCTTCAGCCACACCATTAGATTGTGGTGAATAAGGAGGGATTACTTCGTGTATAATGTCGTTTTCTATGCAAAAAAATCTCCTATAGGAATTACATACTCACCACCACGGTCAGACCAAGCAGTTTTAATGGTAGCACTCATTTGGTTTTCAACTTCTAGTTTATACATCTTAAAGGCTTCTAAGGCATCATCCTTACCTTTAAGTAAATATATGTGACAGTACCTCGTACAATCATCTATAAAAGTGAAAAACCATTTCTTACCACCTCTAGTTTGAATTGATTTCATGTCAACATGCCTGAATGAATTAATTCTAAGGGTTTAGAATTTCTCTGAATATTTTTTCTAAAAGGTTTTTTAGCATATTTTGATTCTACACATACTTCACATTTATGTTCATTATCCAAACTAAATTTGGGTATGCAGCCTATGCTAGCCAGTTTATGCATTGACTTATAGTTTACATGTCCAAGTATACCATGCAAAACATTCAATGACACACAAACATAAGCAGAATAATCAATTTTATTCATTTCATCAGAGGTTACATTAAGTTTGTAGAGACCCTCAGTCTTATAACCCTTACTTACATAATCCTTACCCTTAGTAACAACAACTTTCCCAGATTCAAAAACAAGTTTAAACCCTTATCATCTAAAACACCACAAGAAACAAGATTTTTGCAGATGTCCGGAACATGAAGAACTTCATTCAATGTGAGAGTCTTGCCAGAAGTGAGCTTTAACCCAACTTTGCCTTTTCCAGCAACTTGTGCTGCGGATGAGTTACCCATGTAGAGTTTCTCCCCTTCCCCTACCTTCTGATAGGAGGTGAACATATCTCTGTTTCCATAGACATGCTTGGTAGCGCCATAGTATACCCACCAGTCTCTCACATTGGTTACCAAATTGACTTCAGACACCGTACCAGAAAACTCGTTCTTGTTGTTTTCAACCAAATTACCATTGTTTTTATTATTATTAAAGTCCTTACGTTTTCTACAGTGTATTTCCATATGGTCAGGAGTTCCACAAACATAAAAAACACCTTTAATTTTACCAATGCCAGATTTTAGGTTTCTAAAATATACCTTTCTTGTGATGACCAGGCTTAGGGTTGTGTTTGTTGTTCTCGCCCTTTTCAGTATTGGAGGACTTGTTACATGAGCCTTGTTGGACATGTCCTTGCAGAAGATGCGTTCTTGTCTTTGGAGAACAGTAACTCTTCCACTTGAATCTTCTTACCCAAATCAACCATACTGACTTCACCCGTTTAATGTCTCAATTTGCGTTTGTATTCAGACCAGGAAGACGATAATTTCTCAATCACAGCAGACGCTTGAAAAGTTTCATCTATCACCATGCCTTCAGCAAGAATTTAATTGATAATATGCTGAAGTTCAAGGAATTGACCAACCACAGATTTGTCATTCGACATTTTATATTCCAGGAACCTAGCTACCAAGAATTTCTTACTTCCAGCAGTTTCAGCCTGGTATTTTGCCTCTAAAGCAGCCCATAAATCAAAAGAAGAAAAGTTGTCTTTTGTATTATAAAAATCATACAAAACATCTTCTAAGCAATTCAGAATATGATTTTTAGCCATATAATTCTGCCTAACCCAACTTTCGAACTTCCTTTATTTCCAGCATCATTCAAACCCTCATCAAAAGATTTCAGAACAAGTTCATCTAACATATGAAAACTCAGAAAGAACAACATCTTTGATTGCCATCTTTTAAAATCTTTTCCACTGAATTTTTCTGGTCTGTCAACATCATTTTTACCCATTGTTACAAAAGAAGTAGTATTGTGTTAAGATTGTTGGATCTGCAACAATTAAAATACCAAAACAGAAGATGTTAAGTTAATAAAATCTCTGAATGATATACACACAATGGACAGAGCCACCTGCTCAGCAAATTTTCCTTAACACAATAGTTTGCGGGTACTCCTCAAGAATGAGAGATGTTATACCCCTACAGTGGAGATGTGTCCAGGATAGAACTGCCCGTTATGATTTGTACAAGCACAATACAAATCACCCTCAAACGAACTTAACAGCAAGATAGTTACGGAAGGGAAGTAAACAAGCAGTGCGCAAAAAAAAGCAGGAATAAGGGAAAAGAAGGCAGGATAGTAGCTGCTTCTGGTGTACTTTGAAATGAAGAATTCGTTTTTCTTTTATAGGCGTTGATAGGGAGTGAAATCAGTGCAATAATTAAGGCAAATAAATTTTCTAATAAATCAAAATTTTATGTGCGAATTGAATTTTGACTGGTAATAAAACGGGCAAAAATTATTTTGCATTATGACAAAATTATACTCGCCGTGTCAGGCGCCCCCCACATTAAAAAAAATTAATTTATTTTGTCCAAAAAGATAAGTCTTGGTTGACCCGACCCGACCCGACGTCGTACGTGCTTCAGTGTGAAGCACCACGCGTGTGTGAAATGTGTGGTTGCACCAACTAGCTCATAGCCTTAGTCCTCTCCCATACACAAAAGAGTCTAAAACCCTAAGGGGCCTCCCTTAGATGCAAATTTCTAAGTAACATTAAGAGGTAACATCTTTAGTTTCTTCAATATGGGACTAAAGATTCATTCACAAATAGTAAAAATGTGATAATTTTCCTTAGTGACCCTTTGGTCCTAAGCTCATTTTATCCAAGACCAAAAACAAAACATTAATAACTTAAGTCAATCTTCTCTAACATATAGTGCGTACGTGTTACCCCGGTTTGCTTATTGAGCAAATGTACTTGCACTGGTTAGGGAATGAAAGAAAACCCCATGAAATTTTTTGGTTTGACTGCACAATGCATGATCAAATAAGTGTCCCCAAAAGACAGAATCTCCTCCGGCTTTATCCATAATCCATGCCAGATAAGGCAGAGCTGAAGTATTCATGAGAAAGAAATCTATATTTATGTACATTGCAGGGAAATTATGGAATTCAGGTGTCATGTAAGGTGAGTCATGACAGGCCAGTATTGTCTTTCTATACCTTAAGTTTAATTGATTATGATGGCTAAATGCAACTATTATGAAATGCATTTTAATCCAGTTCCATCAATAACCATTCCATTTGCTCTTGTAATTTTGGATGGTCAACCTTTGGTCTAGGTACCCATCACTAAACGGGTCATTAATAAATATCAAAGGCCACCATTTGGGCGAAAAACCAGTCTAATGTACAAACATCGTTGAAACGACGAACAAAGCGAACTTTCGTTATTGACGCCTGCCTCTAGTGAACCGAACACTGGCTAAATGTTTCGTTGGGTGCTTCAAGAAAATGGTTAAGTTTTTCTCGGTGGAAGATCTAAACGAGCAAACTAACGCAACATTTGTTGGATCCCAGCATATAAAAGGCCAAGATAACATTATCCTATAATTCTTGATTTCTCCGGCCAAATGAACTCAATTAGGTTTCTTGACTTTGATGATCTCCATCATCCCTAAGGTATCATCATAAATACTTGTCATCAAATAAATTTCTCTTATACCACCATTAACAAGTGTTCTTAGTGCCTGAAGGGACTACTTTAGTGTCTTGTCCAAAGGCCCAGAGTCAAAACGGAAATGGGCCACAACAAACACACATGTTATGTTTATATTTGTCAAACAGATTCGATAAGATTTCGGAAGAAACTACAAATATAGTTTTTAGAATCTTACGATTCACGATTCGATTCATATAATTCGAGTCAACATTTAGAAAATCGATTTGATTCTTTAAAGATCTGATTCTTAATTCTTGACCAGCTTTTAAGTTTGACCAGTCAATTACTATCTTTAAATCGAATTCATTAAAGGTTTGTAAATGATCAAACCAATGTCCCACATCAATTTGTTTGATAATAATGAACTTGTATTTAGTTCATATAATTTTGAGTTCCTGTCAACATATATATACTTCTATTTTAAGTTTCTAAGGTAAAATAAAAATGATAGTGAATCTTCGATTCACGATTCGATCTTTAAAATATGAAAACAATTCGTGTTGTGATTCATGATTTCACAACCTTGACTACAAAGCAATCAATGACGGTCAGCATGGGTGGTCTAACCCGCCAATCCGACCCAATTCACCTGTAATTTGGCAAGTGGACACCCAACCCGCTTATAGGTGGATTGGATATGAGTTCATTCTTGAAAATCCATTAAATATTAGATCGAGTTTGGAGGCATATCTAGAGATCCATTGGACATCTGCACCCCCTAGATTAAGGGTACTTTAGAATTTTACAAAATATGAATGTAAATTTAGTAATTTATACCTAGTAGTATATCTACTTCGTATTATTCATCTATGAAAGTATTAGTTTTATACGTTGCTAATAGAGACGGAGAAGATTTAGTTAAACATGTAAGAGTATTTATTTAAGGACGATTTAGGATGTTATTAATCATTAATTAAATAATATTTTTATTAGTTTTGTTTTTATTAAATGGAATTTTTAATACAAATCTCCGGATCCACTCGCATCTAACCCATCCACCCGCCTATCTGTGGATTTAGATCCGCGCGTGATAGATCGCACGCGGATAAAAATCTAACACCCACCATTTAGATGGACCAGATGTAGATAGCACCAAATCCACAGATTTTACCCATTGCTCACCCTAACGATGTGAGTAACAAGTTAATAATAGCCAAATGCATGATTCATGAACTACATAAACCATACAGGAACTTTGCATCAATTTAAGTGTTTCTTTTATGGTCCACCTTGTTAATATAATTTTGCCCTTTTTGTTTCTTGATTCTTTCTTTTCTTTGATGGAGGTCTAGGCTTATATCCCTATCTATTTCTTCTTTTTTTTTTCTTTTATGAATTAATTCTTTTCGAGAGTTTATCCAAAATAAGTTTCTTATACTGCATTCGTAAAAATTTTCCGAAGATGATTATCCTAGCAGAAGAAGAACTATTAAACCTTACTGAGATCCCATCAATATCCTTCGTCATAGAGTAGAAATTCTTTTGTATTACTGAATGGGTTATAACTTATAATAATATATGCAGAATGAGCCAAATGGTCATAATTTGACCATCTCATGTATACAAAAGTTTGTAATTGAGTTTGCAATTGCATTAGAAATCTGATTTGTTAGTTGTCATTCATTTTGAAGGCTTTTAGGGGCTCCCACATTTGTAGAGGGGTTTCAATGTGAGGCAGGGTGATCCAAAAATGCGTTAAGGGGTGTTCTAGGGGCTCCAATCTCATATGTTAAATGTCCATATTACCCTTTTATCAATTAAAAAATCTAATTTGCCCTTCAGTCAATTAAAACCTAAACAAAACAAAACCTTACAAAATTTCAATTACAAATCAAAACCTTTCCCTTTCCCTCTCCCTCCATATCTCCTCCTTCTCCATTTCAACCAAATTTCTCCATTGAATCAATTAATTGGCGATTCGAAAATTTCATCGTCGATTAAACTCTAAAGTTCGTGATGAAGAATCCTACTAAAGGTGTAGAAGGTATTAGTGATGATAATCAAAATTAAACTAACCAACCTAATGAAGAATTTGAATAACAAATCTGGTTACAAAAAAATTTACGGTTGGGTTCGATTGGAAAACCCAACCGTAACTGGTTTGTTCTTCATTTTACGGTTGGATTATTAAACAAACCCAACCGTAAATTTAAAGGTAGGAGATGAAGATGAAATTTTACGGTTGGGTTTGATTCTGAACCCAACCGTAAAAAAAATTGCACTAAATTTTTTTTTGAATTTTACGGTTGGGCTAAATTCTTTTGGTTAGTTAAAAAAAAAAATTGAGGATTATTTAATATTGGGTTATTAAACAAACCCAACCGTAAATTTAAAGGTAGGAGATGAAGATGAAATTTTACGGTTGGGTTTTAGCATAGAACCCAACCGTAATTAATCTTCAAACCCAATCGTAAAATTTGATGAATATATTTGAAGATTTTTTCATTTCTATCTTGTAGAGAATTGAAAGACGAAGCCAACCTAAAAAAATGAGGTCAATCGGACATCGTATGAGGGAGTTATGATCAAAACGGTGAAATAAAAAAAAATCAGGAAGATGTACGGTTGGGTTCGACCCAATAAACCCAACCGTAAATCTGGGCATTTTGGGATTCATTTTTTTGTTAGATTTACGGTTGGGTTTATTGGGTCGAACCCAACCGTAAATCTTCCTGGATTTTATTTTTGTATTTCACCGTTTTGATCATAACTCCCTCATACGATGTCCGATTGACCTCATTTTTTTTGGGTTGGCTTCGTCTTTCAGTGCTCCACAAGATAGAAATGAAAAAATCGTCAAATCTATTCATATAATTTTACGGTTTGCTTTGAAGGTTAGTTACAGTTGGGTTCTATGCTAAAACTCAGCCGTAAAATTTGTATGAGTGATTGTTTGTTACGGTTGGGTTCTAGGATGAAAGCCTAATCGTAATTGTGAGTTACGGTTGGGTCCGATGCTTAAACCCAACCGTAAAACTGTTACGATTTGGTGTTCATCCATGTTTCTTCTGTTTACTGTTGGGTTGGGAAGAACACCCAACCGTAAATGGCTTTTACGGTTGGGTTCGACATGAAAACCCAACCGTAAAATTCTCTGAATCAAAAAAGAATCATCTTCTCATACGTAATTTCACCCAATTTGAGCCATTAAAAGACCAAGAGTTTAAGTTAGATGTATCCCAGTTTCTGGTTGATTGAGTCAAAATCTAGGATTTTTAAAGAAAACCCTACAAAATTATCTTACATTTCTTCTAATTTTTCTTCTCACCAAACCAAAAAGAAAAAAATTTAATTGATTTGATTAAGTTTAAGATTATTTTCGATTAATCATGATTAGCTTAATCTATTAGCTAATTAGTTTTACTAACTAATCATGGGTATTTTAACCATTATGAAAATATGATGGATAAGGGGGTTTTGAATTTTACTTCAAACGTCTCTATTTCGTCTTATTATGGGAGCCCCTCTACAAATGTGAGAGCCCCTAAATTAGCCTTCTTCATTTTTGGTATCGCTACAGAGTCCATAATATAATTTATTGTTAGCATATGATGAAGGGCTTTCGCTTTCTCTCTTATATGATATAAGAAATCTTCGGAGAATATTTTCTTTCTCCGAAGTTAACGGTTACGGTTATGGCTATAGGACGGAAAAGTGATCACAAGGGATATATTTCTTATTCTGTTTAAAAGAGTGAATACCCTAAAAAGGAAAATTTAATCCATTTATCTTTTTATACTACGACGGAGAACGAGAAAAGAAAACATAATTTTTCTTTGTTCTTTGTTCTTTGTTCGTTACCATGGTACGTTGTTGTTTCTCTTTCGTCTACTACTAATCAAGGATGATTCATCTTTAGTGCATATCATAGATAAGATTGAGAGTGGTGGTCTAGCTATAATGATGAGGTTAGTAATTTTGGGTGTTGCCTGCATTTAGTTTCAGCTAATTTGATTTGTACTTTCACCTTTTTGAAAAACAATCTGGTTATTGGTAATCTTTTATTTCTCTTTTTTCGTTGCGAAATTTGTTACGCCCTATTCCCAACGGATATAGACGTTACTTAAATTAAATATGATGTTTAGATACGTTGCAAAAAGACCAAAATGGTTGTCTTATGGATTCTTTATCTGCCTCCGGTGGTTGCGATATAGTGCCATAATAAACATATTAGGTACGATTATCCTATAATTATTAAAATTCATTCACAAACTGATTATGACCGATTTCACCTAATACGGTGGTAAACTTATTCGGTAATAACATTAATACTAATAACCTAAGTACGAAATTCGTCAGCACCAAATTCTTTATCAATAAATAATAAAAAAACTAATTTTGTGTTCACTGGAAGAGCTTAACCAATAAAATAGGTCCCGGAAGAAGAACAAGATATAAACCAATAGAGACAACTTATACCTAATATCTCAAAACATAATCTATCATAATCACTTATATAGAGTGTTAGAAGCCTAAATAACTAAGGATTACGAGTTTGTTATATCTTTGGTCACCTAATCTTACTCCGGTTAGGTTTTTAAAAAATCTGGAAAAATGCAGCTAGGAAAAATAAAAGTAGTGAGTTCTATATATATATATATATATAGTAACTACTTAAAATGTTGATATTCTCCAAGAATATATACCCAACAATAATGAACATTTGTGCCTATAAAATTATGTGATAGTTGTGCATACATATTAATTAGAGTGCACGAGGAGTAACCTGGATGAGCAAGTGCAAGATAATAATATGGTCCCTAGAGATAAAGAAGATACCAGCAGAGCACGGGATCAATCCACCACCTACTTTAACTCATCACAAGGAGATCAAGGATCAACGTTCAAGGGAAAAACTAGTTGATAACTTAGGGACGTGGTCGTTGTCTGGTCTGGTCAGACACATGTTGGATTATTATGCTCAATATTTAACATAACGGGAAAATGGCAAAGCATGGGACATCATCTGGCTGGAGTAGGTGAGCGACAGACAGTTCCTGGGATAAATGCAATCGGTAGATATTTATCTATCGATTGTATTATGCTAACACAATTGGTAGTTTGTTATCTACCGATTGTTGATGAATATACACAATCGGTAGTTTTTTCAAACCACTTAACTACCGATTATAATGTAAAATTTGAAGAAAATAACTTGTTAAAAATAAATCGATTGCAAATCAATTGATAACTCCCAAAAAGAACATAAAATCATTTCAAATGTTAGACAGTTAAACACTAGTAATGTTAAACACCAGAGACATATACATAAGAAAAGAACCAAAATCTAATTTCTATGAGCTTTGGTTTTGGTACGAGGACGACGAGCACCAGGGGATAACAATCTTTCAGCATCAGCGGCATTGGCTTCACCCTCAGGGACATTTGCTTCAGCATCAGCACTCGATGAAGCGCGAGATCTTTTGGTCGGCTTTGCTGCTAGCCTCTTAGGCTTATTCGTAGATTTCTCCCCAAACTTGCTAGCATAGGCTTCATTGTCAATGTTTTCAATGAGGTCTTTATGCTCTCTCATCGTCTCAATTAATGGAGGCACTCCCGCATTTATGCACCCAGCTATCTTCTTTTAGAAAAATGCAAACCTTTTTTTTAGGCAATAACAATCAAACGATTATTATCTAAAATATTGAGTCGTAATACTAAAATCAAAAGGAAATAACATTACGTACCAGCCTTTCATATCCCGAGGGTTTGTCTTTGATGATGCAGCTATATTCGGGCACCCTGGTGTTCTTTCCTTTATCTTCACGGATCACGTGAAGATGAGAATGATGATGGTACCATACCATATAGCCAGGATCTGCTTTATCAGCTCGGGTGACAGGTCTCCCCTCGTTGATCATAGATTGCATCCTGTTGTCCCAATGTTCAACCGATGGGTTACCAGAGTAAACTATTGTGATCGAGTCCTTACCACAAACACAATTCTCCACGTCCAACTCGAACCTGCCCCTGAAATGACTCCAAGGTTCTTCTTGGACATAACCTAGCTGACGCATCACCCTTGTGGCATTGTACATGACATATCTAGTGGGATGCCACAAGGGTCCATAGTACAACGACAACTCAGACCTTCGCGCTATATGACCACTAGCTCGGTCTTCCCTGTATGGATCATAGCATACATCTTTGGACGCCATCGAGTCTAATTTCCTCCTCAAAGAAATCAACTCCTGCTCCTTAGTCCTTGAATGGTTTCCCTCAAAGATGTATTTCGTGCCTCGGGGTGTTCCTTTCTCCCATGCCGGATTTTCTTTCGCCAACTCGAGGGGCGGGAAGTGGTCATAGATCCATGTCTAGTGTACATATCAAACCAAGTATGAGAAAATTGATTCTTAAAAGAGGAAAAAATAAATAACAATCAAACCATCAATGGAGTTACCAAAATACCTGTAGTAAGCTCATGTTCCCGGCAATTTGGCTAGTCTGTTCCCTGGATTCCTTTCTCATCTCTTCCATCAAGAATGCATGACATGCGGTGCCCCACGAATAATCGTGAACTTTGTGGAGGGGATGCAAAAGTTATAGGAGGTTGGCGTCGACCCGGTTGCTACTAGCATTGGGAAAAATTACACATCCCAAAACACAAAGAAGATATGCAGTGGCTGCAGCTTTGACCTGGTCATCACTAAACTCTGAGTTCATCTTTTCTTTATCCAAGGTGCTTCTGAACATTTTCATCAGTTGAACCATACTGAATTGCCTGGTTTTGTAAGGAGCGCACCGTTTGAACTCTTTATCGGATGTCGCTCGATCCCAACCAAGACACCTCTCAGTGTAAACATAAAGCTGGTCCCAGCTTAACTACTTCACCGTCGTACCATGGTCAGTGAGATCTAGAATCTGCACCACATCATGGGGGTGATCTTTATCTCTCCCCACGGCATGTGGAAGGTATCGGTCTCAGGATACATCCTCTCCATGAAGGCCGATAACGACACTCGGTCGTGAGGTAACATTGAATTCTCGGCAGCCGTAGATAACCCCGACTGCAATATAATTTGCTAGAACCGTTCACATTCACCTACCAACGACCAATCGTTCATATTTGTTGGTGCAGCCGTAGGTTTGAGTAGACGGACTGCATTAGAATGGTCATAATATACACGAAAAATTAAAAAATAATTAGAATAACAGTTAACACTTCTACGAATAAAAAAAATGTTAAGAATGGTGTTTTATAATTATTACCTCTGTTGAGTAAATCTCTTTCGCCCAAGAGTCTTTGTACCCAAACAATAGATCTCCTCTATCTCTTGGGAGGCCAGGGATTTGGCCTTCTTGAATACCCTTCATCTTCAAAGAGTCGGGTACCTTGTGTCCTCCTTTCTTCTTAGCTGGCTTCTTTGTACCACTTCCTTATTCTTGTCTACCACTTGGTCCTCATTCATCAAAGTATTTATCTTGTGGAGCACTTGGTCCTCCTTCTTCTAGGTTTATACTTCTTTGGAACACTTGGTTGAGTTCCTTCAGTGATAACAATTCCGCTAGCGCTCTTTTGTCTTCTTGCACTAGCAGTTACCTTCTTCCCACCTTCACGACGAAGCCCCGTAAGAATTGTATCGTTGGAATGCTTAGATGCTTTTCCCTTCTATGATACAAAATAAAGAACAATTATTTCCAACAAGACACCGTTTAATCAATACATAATCGGTAGACAAAGTACATTAAACTCACCCAATTTTTCATAATCGGTTGTTAAAAAAACAAACCGATTGTGCATAATCGGTAGTCAAAAAAACAACGTAATTACCGATTGTGCATAATCGGTAGATCGGGCTCTACATTATCTACCGATTGTGCATAAGAAATGTAACAAAAAAATCTATGGACACACATTACAATCGGTAGTTACATAAAAGAATTAACTACCGATTATGAATAAATTTGGGTACAGGAATATAATCGGTAGTTTATGACCAAATTATAACTACCGATTATGGTCGGTGTTTGAGGAACCACTAAATTTCACAATCGAAAGTTTAACCTTATACTAAACTACCGATTATGTGTAAATTTGTAGATAGGAATATAATCGGTAGTTTAGGTGTAAAAATAACTACCGATTATGATCGATGTTTTTGAGGATCACTAACTTGCATAATCGGAAGTTTATCCTTATACGAAACTACCGATTATCACTAAATTTTTGTCCAGGAATACAATCGATAGTTTATGACTAAACATAACTACCGATTGTGCATGATGTTCATGAGCAATGAAGAACACTAACATAATCGGTAGTTTAATACAACCACGAAACTACCGATTATGAAATCTAACCTAAAACCTTGATATTCTAGTGACGAATTCATTCGATTGAATCAAAATAAACACAAATAATGGTAAAACCTTACCTTATTGGAGCCATTACAAAGTTCTGGAGAGTCTGATTGTCGGAATCGGTCTTCGTTTCTAGGTCATCATCTTCGCGTTCTTCGTGTTCTTCGCTATGTTCTTCAATAATCTCTCGATTTCTTACTCTTTGGGAAAAATCCGGCCACTCTGTATTAGGAGGTTGACGAGTTGTTTGCTTCTTTCTTGCCATTTTTAGATTGTAATTACGACGATGAATTGTTTACGGTTATACGATGAATTGATTTACGAGTAATCGGTTTACGATGAATTGGAAATGCCATAATCGGTAGTTTGGATTGGAGAGAAGAAGAAGAGAAATCAGAAATTAATAATAGGTAGGTAGAGAAGAAGTGTGAAATAGGTTTAGGTTTACGTTTTATTAGTGAAAGGTTTTATGGTAATTATTTGATTAGTAAAAGGGTATTTAAGTCTTTACATACCACTATGTTATCTCTTAGCCACATCTATGGGATTGGTTAGAAAAGTCGTCCGATATTAGTTTTTGATCGCACTCAAAAACGCCTGGATAATTTAATGTTTGATTTCAATTAAAAAACGGGACAACTTGAGTAACACTTCAGTAACACTAACACGTCATTGAAAATGCAAAGAAGAAATCGGGTGGTCCGTCTTTTTACTCCCCATATGCCCAAACTTTTACTATGAGAATTTGCCCCACTAGAATAAACTCATTGCTTCTTCACTGCCAGCAAAGGCCAAGATAACATTATATTCTTGATTTCTCCCGCCAAACGGACTCAATTAGGTTCCTTGATTTTGTATTTAGACTAGTGGATAACCCGTGCCATAATGGCACGGACAGGTTTTTTTGTTGACAAAAGAAACGGACAGCAGGTTACTTTCTTACTAAGCAGCCTATTATAAATTGCAAAAAGTGTGTTAGGCCTGACATTTTAGTCCATTGTATTTCTGATAATTGTGCAGTTCAGCAGTGGCTGATGATTTCGTTTAAAATTAGGCCCAATAAAGAGTAGATCCACTAAGTTTTTGATCGTTTTTACTTTTTACATACAGTAAAACCGTTGATGTTGTCTTGCACATAATGATGTTCTAATCCAAAATTCCCAAATCGACACCAATACAAATGAATAAGCACCAGTATATCAGAAAAAAGGAATTGTTATTCGTATTTTTTTACAAACATGATTTAGTTAACAGTTCTTGTAAAAATATGACATAAATTGATTCATGCGATGACGTAATGTATAGTTAACTTGTTGGGGCATTCGATCGACCTGTCGGTTCGATATAATGCAAAGACGTTGGAGTATGAGGTTGTCCATTTGAAGCTGCAAATAGAGATCAAGGGTAATATACTTCGCAAAGTTACAGATACCAGTCTAACAACTTTGGACTAAATAATGGGAGCTGGTAAAGCGGTAATACTGACTGCTACCAGTAAATAATCCCTCTTTGCATTTTCCAGCTTGTTTTCGACTTCAGCCGCTAAATATGCTCTTACCTTCAATATAACAACATTTACTGATTAGAGTTCAAATACTTACAATTTAAAAGTATCATAGAAAAATGGAGTTCATAAGCAGATTATTAGGTTTAACAAAAAGTTTAAAGCCCATAAACTTACTGCGCGTGAAGACCAGCTTCCGCATGAGAGTGCAAATGTAACCAATGGTTCAGATCACTCAAATCCAAAGGCAGTCCTCGATGTCAGCTCATTACGTTTAGCCTATTTGAGTAGGTATGACGGAGACCAAATGACAAAACATTTAGAAAATGTCTGCAATCAACTCACAGCCGCCGGTACGCCATGTTCCATCTATGATTTTTACTAATGGGTTGAATGCACCATATATGTTCATTGTGCGTTTACTCAGATCAAACATCAACAAAAACATCCATAGCTTTTTACATTTGGGTCAAGTGCACCACCATAATTCAACAGGGCCACCTTGTCCAACCCAATTCAAGATATTATATAGAGTGACTACAAAAGAAAATCATCATCTAGTTTGCATATATATCTGGAACTTATCGTTGTAACTCATCTCGACAATTATACTTTACCAAATTAGTAAATTTGGTGTGCAATATAGTTCTAAATGAGTTGAAGGTCAACCCGGTATACTGTCTACAGGAAGGTAAGCGTCTGGCAGTTTCCAACATCAATTTTTTACATATGGCTTGAACACTTTTTGAACAATCTGTGTATAGAACATGTGCAGCTTCAACTTGGCCTAGCAAGTTAGTTTATGTACGTAAATTGCTCTATGATGAGTGAAACTAAACATAATTGCATTACTTGCTTGGTTTTATTAATATGTCAGAGACCGGAAGTATGCTTACTTGGTGTGGCATCAATGAACGCCTCCTAAAACAAAATAATTTGATTCCTTAGAAAGTCTAAGATTATAAAATAGGAAGAAATAGAGGTTAAGGAGTATTAACCTGTTGAAGGCGATCCATGCATGGTTCTCAAAGAAGTACTTTCAGTATCTTACTCTCAGATGAGTATGGCATGTCTTTTACTATATAACCTGCCAGAGAAAGGTTGTTGCAGATCTAACGAAGTTTTGTACATTGAAACTTGAAGCTTTGTTTATCTTCGAATGAGGGTCAACTCTCCTCAAAGGATCGAGTTGTACCCTATTAAGGTGTAGGTAGTGGGGGTCCTCCCTTCGGCCTTTGCACTGAAGTTGTGTGAAGATATTGAAATGTTACCTTGCTGTGAATCCAACTAAAAAAATATTCAAACCGAAAATTGGATTAAAATGCGTGAAGATTTTTAATTAAAAATGAATTCAAATACTAAAATTAAACAATGGTATTCTATTTGGCATTGACACAAACAGTAAGACAGCTGTAATTGGAGTTAAGATTGTGAGTTGTAATTGAAGTTAAGAAAGAATGTGGAGAAACATATGTACATGTACGAATTGATGTAATGTGAAAAGAGAGCTGTAACAATTGAATTTGAGATCGAAATTGGAGAGATGTAACATTAACAATTGGGTTTGAAGTCGAAATTCGAAATTGGGAGAGATGTAACAATTTTAATTTCGAATTCAAATCCAATTGAATTGAAGGAACGATATTCGTGGTGCTGGATGAGAATGGTGGTTCTGGTTACGGTAGTGGTGATGGTGTTATAGGTAGTGGTGATGGTGAACGACTCGATGACTACGATGTGTGTGGTTAGTTGAATACGGTAGGTTAGGGTAGAATTTTGATTGTGGTTTGTGTATAATGATTTTGTGGTGCTACTGGTTACGGTGGTGGAGACGGTGCTGCTGGTGACAGCAGAGGTGGTGGCGAAGGAAGAGAATAACAGAGGTCAGAGGTGGTGGCGAAGGAGGAGAGTTTTGATTTCGATTAATGTTTCCGCACAATAACTGACACGTATTGGCCCCTGAATTTATTAAAATCTACGGCGAACTAGTAAGGGAAAACAAAAACACGGAGGGGCAATCGCGTCATTTTAATTAATGTATATGTCTATTTTGCCCCTGATTATGTAAACATTTACACCAATTTCAGTGATGATAAAAAACATAGAAGAACAGTTAGGTAATATCAATGTTAATATAAAATTTTTGGTGACACCAAACGACACTACTGTGTTTTACATTATAGATGGATTATCTCCATCGTCCCTGAGGGCGTCCACAATAGAACAACCAGATTAAACCACCAAAGATTAAAAACTTTAGTCTTTGGTCCGGTTAAAGAACAGTCTTGTATAGTCGGGCGGTGTTCTAGTGATGTGTCTGTTGTTGAGCGGTGTCCCAGCGTAGCGTTTGTTGGGACGGGTGGAATCCTAGGATAATGCTTGCGCGAGATGGTCTCCTAACGTAACGCTCGGTGTGGGGCGGAATCCTAACGTAATGTCTGGTTTTGGACGGTATCCTAGGACCACGCCCGAGAGACGGACGGTATCCCAGAATCACGCCTGATGGGACGAAGGACTAACAACGCGCCTGGAGAAATTACACTTATGCGGACAGAACGTGTGAGTATAATGAAACGGGCAGTGTCCTAGCGTCCCGTCTAGAAAACCCAAGCGGAGCACTAGAGTACCGCTCTATTACTTCGTTAGTTAACTTACTTAATTTGCTTACTTTTTTTGATCTGGGTCTTACTTAATTTGTTTAAGTATAACAATATGTTTAGTATCCATTACGTTAGCTTAACATTGTTCCGTTTAACAATACTAATCCATTAATTTGCTTAAGTATAACAATACTAATCCATTACACTTAGCTTAGTTAAGAACACGTTAATGTATTAAGTCCACATAATTGATTTGCTTATACAATGCTTAAAGGATACATTTAGCTTACTGTTAGTGTACTTAATTCATCCAGGCGGACTCCTAGGGCCTCGCTTAGAAGCGAGCGGCGTCTTAGCGCCTCGCTTAAGTATAGGTGAAATGCTAGCAGCATGTTTGATGGTAAGCGGCATGCTAGGATACCGCTCAGTTGGAACAGTATTCCAGCGTCACGCTTGGTGGTGGGCGTGATCCTAGTACCCCGTTTCATCATACGGACTCCCAGAATAACGCTTGATCAGGCGTACTCCTAGCTTACCGCCCGTGTTTCTGAGCGTTGTCCCAGGACAACGTTTAGCTCTGGGCGAATCACTATAACACCGCTTAGCCTCAGCGGTACACTACGACCCCGCTTGACTAAACAGGTTTTAGTCAGAAAAAATTCCTATTTCTAGTCAGCTACAGTGGATTTCGGCGATTATCCACTAAATATAATCGATCCACTGCGCTTTAAATTTTCGGACTAAAGATCACCTTTGATCTTTAGTCAGCCTTTTAATCGCATGATTGTGGAAGCTCTAAGGTATCATCATAAGTTACTTGTCATCAAAATAAATCTCTCTTACACCACCACCATTAACCAGGAGTGTTCTTACTTTCTTAGCGCCTGAAGCAGGGACTGATTTTTGTGTCTTATCCAAGCCCACAATCAACACGTAAATGGGCCACAGCAAACACAAAGAAGAAGATTATTCGAGTAACAAGTTAATAGCCAATTGCATGATTCATCAACTACATAAAGTCATAAAACTTACAGGATTTCTGCATCAGTATTCAGTAGTGTTTCTTATACGGCGTTCGTACGTAAACTTTCTCCGAAGATGATTATCCTAACAGGAGAAGAACTATTAAACTTTACTAAGACCCCATCAATGTCCTTTACTGTAGAATTCCTTTTGTAACACTGAATGGTTTATAAGGCCATACCAATGAGTAAGTGTGTAATATTTCTCACGCAAAGTACTTGGTTGGCCACTTTACCAGAGGATATTGGGTGAAACATGAGGAATGAAATACCTCCTTGGTATCTGGCAGCAACGATAATGTCAGATATCATCACTCTGTTGCGCTCAATTCCGCATCACATGCGTGTCTATAGGGAAGCCAATCAAGCGGCTAATAGCAGTCAACAAGGATCTTGAACAACTTCCGGCAGGGAATGCTTTGGACCTCCTTTTTTTGAATGTAACGAATTTTGCTTATGCTTTAAAACTCTTTAAAAAAAAAAAATCTGAACCTGACGTCAATTAAACAGGCAACCATTGACCCACAGGTCCTGTCGTTTATTACTCAAAATTCAGTAATAAAAATCTATTACAGTTTGAAGTGCTTATCCTCCTCGAACGACAAAAGAGGTCAAAACTCGAAAGGGTCACCTCGTTACAGAAATTGTGGTTATTCCATCTAGGAAGCAAATAAGGTTCAACGTGTGGAATAATTCAAATCCAAGACTAATGAAGTCATCCCACTGGCGTTATTATGCAGAGTCAAGGTTTATAGACAATGAAATGTTAGTCTTATTCTTTGTTTCAGTCTAAGTCTCAGCGCCTACCGATCTTGAGTGATCACATGTAACTATAAAAGTATGTAACTAAGAAATCCGAAACTTGACTGGATTACAGTGTCCATGAACATGCTCACTTAGTACTGTATTCGAGTCCTTCCTACTAGAGAATAGAGTAGATAAACATTCACTTCAAAGGTAATTGAGAGTCTGTAACACTAAGCAGGGGTAGTCAAATGAGATTTATATAGACTTTCATAAATTTTTATTTTTAATGACTCCCGAAGACTCTCTGAAAATATAGAGATTTCCAGTGATTTTAAAAAAGAATTGTAGAGAGTCTCTGCTACTTGTAGATACAAATATAATGGATTTCTAGAGAGTCTTTGTGATTTGTAGAGATAAATAGATGTAAAATATTTGATTTAATGATCAATATCTCTATGCTTAGAAAATGTATTAAATTTTGTTTTTTTTCGATTGACAGATTTAATAGAGACTTAAGTTATCAAAGAAACACGAAGAATTAGAGCACGACATAATTTATTCACATAGTAATAGTATCAATTTTTGTATTTTACTGATTCTCTAATGGATAATTCATCTTTAAATATTTTAGATTTTTTTTTAATATTTATTTTCCAATAAATATGTTAATTAATTTTATTTTATTTTATTTATTATTTTTAGAAAATACGGGTTATTTTATTTTTGGATCCGGTTAAGATGACCATTAATATGGTCGTGAAATGTCGAATATCATATTTGGGACCTAGTCAAATGAATAATTACTCATTCGGTTGGAAACTATGAAGTATTTATTTTAATTTTAATTTTTTTATTATTTCATAAATTTATTTTTAAATTTTTTAAATAGAATTAGAAAATTCTTCTAATTTTTACTTGAATTTTATTTTATTTAACTTTAAAAATAGAAGTATTTTTTGAATTAGAAATCTTTTAATTTTATTAAAAAAAACCTATTTTTATATTTTAAAATTAAATATAAATTGATCATCCGATAAGGCTGAAGAATGAGGACCTTTGGATTATATCTGTTTTACCCAAACTTTCAAGTCTCTCAAAATATCACCTGTAAGGGAGAGATTCTGCTCATGCCTATTTTTATCAAAAAAGTCTCACAAAATCCCAATAAGTAACAAATCAATGATTTTGAAGTCTTAATCCAATAACAAGAGTGTTTGAGTGACTTTTAACAAATCTTAATCCAATAACAAGAGAGTTTGGGAGAATTTAAAAGACTTGGAAAAAATCTTTATCCAATAACAAAAGAGTTTGGGAGACTTTCTGGAAATTTCAATTGAACAACGTATTTGAGAATTCTATATAAGTCTTTATAAATCACAATTGACTACCTCCCTGTAATACACTATTTTTCTAAAGAAAGCCGTAGTAGCCTGTCTTCTTTCAGTAAAATCTTTTCACCTTTCCAAAGCTAAGTAAGAAACTACCAATGAAGTGACATTTGCTCTCTGCAAGTCTTTTTCTGACTAAAATTTTCAGTCAGATTCTACTGGGCAAAACAAGTCTTTCATAAAAGGAACAATTCTGGCAAATACCCACTCAGAATTTCATGGCATCCAAATGCCACCAATTAATAAGCATAAGAAGAACATAGTAGAGAGAAAATAAAGTTAGATGTTGCTGCAAAGGAAGCTGAACATCCTTTTACATAGATAAGAGTAACACAAAGTCAACACTACTGCAATAATCCGTAATTATCTTAAACCATGAATTCCCCCTCTTTATATCTCTATCGTAAAGAGTCGCAGCACTTATAGAGAGTCCCAGCACTTACTTAGACTCATCTCACCTAAGTGGATAAGCAAGTCGGGTGTTGTAATGTAACTAGACCTAATGTCTGCAGGCTCCTAGTTTCTTTGTGGTTTATCTTGTTTATCAAAAATAAAAATAACAATCATATCCTAATTCTAAGTTGTCATCCTAAGATACTTCAGGACGAGCTTTCCTAAAATTCCATTTTAGCTCTCCATAATCCTACTACGACTCGCTCTGAACAACTGGATGTTACTTATACGGGCACTCTGTGATCTAGTTATCAATTCATACAGAAAGACGAAAAAATGAAATGTAAAGGATGCTTTAAGGGCAGTGAATACAAGCAAGCATCAATCAATTTCCTAAAACAATCTAACAGCTAAATTCCTACAAAAGCAAACATGACATGACCATCTCATACAGCCATTTGCTTAGGGACCTAAAAGACTACACAATCACCCTCAGAACCAATCAAAACATAGATGTAAACAGGGCTGAAAAGGGGAAAAAAATATTAACCTCAAGCCGTGTATCATTCCTAACTCGGTACTCCTAAACATAGATGAAAAGTTTAACAATTCACTACTACTAAAAACCCTTAACAAATAACGAATAGGGCATAACTAATATGGACATCCATCTAGATTATGGACAAGAAAGAACACATCTGAAGAACCAGAAGATAAATAGTCATGATACAAAAAGAAAACACATTGAAACGAAGACGTATTTAAATATCTCAATAGCAGGTAGGGTTCCTACATGTTCATTACAGTAAATTCAAAATAAAGGATAAGGAAGTAAATTAGAGGATCTCAGAGTTTCGCTCTCTCCCTAATTGCAAACAGAAAATGAATGCTGTAAATAAGAACCATAAGCTCTCAGATCCTTGAAGATCACAATAAGAAAACTAAGAAACACATATCTAAAAGAGTGAAAATTTATAAAGATAGATAATACCCATATCGAAAACCTGCCTCCAAATCCATCTGAATGAGAGCTTGGAAAAGGAAAACTAGAGAAACTGAGGTAACCCATCTTCTGCCCACTCGGAAATCACCCCTTTTTACTCTATCTTGGTCTCGACGTTGTACATCAAAATGAAATCCTCTCTAACATCGACATAAATTAAGCCTCATCGTCATCTTTCTTTCCAACGGAAGACCCTTCTCTCTCTTCCAACAACTTCACATCTTCTTCGTCATTTGGTTGAACCTTTTTCTGCACTTCTTTTGAGGTCATTGCTTGAAACTTCAAATAATTATAATACGTAACCCCCAAAAATGCAACTCCATATCCAATCAAATTCACCATAGTCACGGTGTCTCTAATAACCCTCCATGAGAATCCAATCAATAACCAATCTTTCACAACTCCAGCAACATTCATTGTCAAAGCAGAAGTCTTTCCCACCAACAGAAACACGGCAAGATTCAAAGCAAATGCGCAAACCGAATTTGTTCCGAAAATCAACCAATCAAAGTGAAAACTCGAAGACTCTTTCAAAATCGGGAATTCAACAAGAACCCATGGGAAAAACAAAAACCCCAAACAACACGGGGCAACATAATACAAAGACGTAATTGGATTCAACGTAATCCCCTTTGAAGTAAGTAAGATCTGAATCAAAACCAACCTAGTAGCTTCAAAAGCAACAGCACTAAGTTGCAAAATGACACCCCATGAATCAAATTTAGCTTCACCATAAGCAGCAATAGCAACACCAAACGAGATCGAAAGCATATTGGCCATAGTCTTAGTCTTAAAAGACTCCTTTTTAAACATAACACTAATGGAATAGACTGCAACAGGCATTAATGCTTTCAACATCTGAATAAAACTCACTGATAAGTAAATATAAGCTGAATTAGAAAACCATAACGACAAGGAATAAAGAGCACCGATCGGAACAACTGATGATATGTAAAGCTCTTTAGACATTGATACTGGCTCAACCAGTTTCAAAACACGAACAAGAATAAAAGCCAACCCAGAACAGAAAGACATGTGAATCATTGTTAGAGTAATTGGGAATGGCCAGTTATACATCTTTTTGTCTAGAATGTATTTGTTGTAAACAATTACAGTGAAACTTAAGAAGATCCATATACTTACATAAGCATATGATAATACAATCTTCTTTAAAACACTTTCATTCACACCTCCTTTCCCCATCTTTGATGATGATAATCAATCAGATCAAAAAACCCTAATCTCCTATAACAAATTTGGGTTTAAGAAGAGAAGGAAAGAGAGATCTGAAAAAGTGTTTGTGGAAATTCTTCAGAGAGAGATTGGAGTTATTATAGATGGGTTTTTTTTTTCAACGTCTCTATGATTAGATGTATTTGACTTCTTAACTCTTCTCTTGTGTTTTTTAGACAGTGAGTGGGGAGTTTGTGGGGGAGGAGTTTGTGTTTGGATTAGATTCAGGAGGAGATGAAGAAGAAACTAGAGAAGAGAGAAAAACGTATCTATAATGGAGTATTTTTTTACAACTTGAGTTAAGTAGAAAGAGCAGAATCTTTTTACCTTAAAAGATATTTTCACGATTTTAATTGATTAGTTTTCTTCTTTTTCTTTTTACTGTTTGTGATTTTTATGGAAAAGGATTAACACCGGTATTTATTTTCTTTTTCCCATTTGAGGTGGTGTATCATGCATCAAAAGGCAATCCTATACCTACCGTGCCCACGGCGAAAAAAAAAATAATTTTTTGTTTCAGTAAAAATGATAATAATATTTTTATTAAAAAGGAGGAAGTAGTAATTTTTCACTAAATTTTTTTCAAAATATTATATTTTTATCTGGGTTGTAAATGTTACCACTACGCCACTAATACTATTGGTATCCCTCTAAACAATAACAACCAACCTCATTACTATGAAATTATAATGGGCACATAATTTTAAGTGTGTAATCTTAAATTATTCAGATTAGATTTTAATTATTAAATAGGTTAAATTTTATTTTATTTTATTTAAGTGATCTTGTAATTTAATTTTTTTTTTTATTTAAGTGAATTTAATGTAGATGGTGAGTTTTTTGACAAGGATTAGAATTGTAAAATTACCCTTTGTCTAGCAGTAGGAACATAAAAGTATATACGCATATTTATGGACATATTTCTAGCCTTATATCAAAACATGAAATATTGTATCTCTACATATATTTCGCATGTGAATGAAGAATACAGTTTTGACAAAATAACTACAGGCATTATGAACTGATCTTGTAGTCTCTTTAATATTCATAATATTTATGTCATATCGAATCAGTCTTAAGACGCATAAATTCCACAGCTGGATTTTTTGAACTCGTCCTGAATGTGCATTGATGTTCCAATAACATCTATCAATCAAAGAGCAATACCTCCAAAGACGCGATGTGTCTCCGTGCTAGACTAGCCCTAACTTTCTTCTGCGCTAGCACCAGGCTAGCACTATGTCACGGGGTCGGTCCTTCGCCTCGACTTTACTCCGTGCGGCAC
>JAJJMC010012549.1:835111-897411 GCA_023531435.1 Papaver californicum | reverse complement strand
GTGAATTAGCCATGTGTTGAGCCATTTGGTGCACCCCTGTGACAACTAGCCCCACTAAAGCATCATCCCCAAGGACGCATCACTATTTCGCTGGCACAAGCCAGCGCTAGCTTCGTTAGCAGTGTCCCCAAGGACGCATAAACACTCTCGCTGGCACAAGCCAGCGCTAGCTCTTGCAGCATCCCCAGGGACGCATCACTTTTCTCGTTGTCTTGAAGCCAGCGGTAGCTCTTGCTAGCAGCGTCCCCAAGGACGCATCACTTTTCTCGCTAGCTCGAAGCCAGCGCTAGCTCTTGCTAGCAGCATCCCTAAGGGACGCGCCACATTATTTTTATCCCTTTGGAAAAAAGGCCAGCGCTGGCTTGGCTAGGCGACTTGCTAAGGTTGTAACGATCTTTTTAGCGGTAGCCTAATGCTAGCGCTATCCCTATATGGCTATCTATTAAGCCTTCTTGCTTGGGTTCTTAAGTGCGCCACTACTTGTCCTTAAGAACTTTTGTGTAATCTTGACTCCGAATATTTTAAAATTTGTGTCATGTCACTTCTAAGTTGACACCTGGCCATTAAAATTATGTCATGTTACTCCAAAGCTAGTGCATGACCACTAACCTTATAAGACTTGACACTAATCAGTCTAATTATTAATTTAGTGAGTTGCACAACTTGTCTCCCTGACTTGACTTGACCTAATCAAAACATTAGTGATCCACGACTATACTATTTTTTATGAGATATCAAATACAACATACGGGGGGATTTTCATTGGGTATTGGTCTGACGGTCTACGAAAATCGGGCATTATCGCAACACATCCACGAACAAAAAAGTAACAAGTAGTGGGACATTTACAAGGAAGTTGAGAGCATGAGGAGTAGTGGTCTCGCGATCTATCCCAAAAATAATTCATTCTAAAACTACACACTAAAATTACTCATCACACTGAGATTTCTCAACCTTCTTTGCTTCCCTCCCCTAAGACCTTCCAAATATTCTCCACCTTTGTGATTGAAGCAGGACGTGAGCAGTCATTTCTTGCTTTAGGCTCGTCTTGTTCGAACTTGATCTCTCGAACCTACCTGAAAGTACCATTTTACAATATATATTTTTCACCCTAAAACAACTCGTATTTTAGGTGTTGTTTCCATTTTTGTAGTAATACCAACGACTATGTTTTATGTCCCTCTACAACTTAAACTCATTATTATTAGATCCGTCAAGTCTGGAAGAATTTCAAATGATTTAAATTTAATTTTTAACATACAAATTCAATATTTATGAATCTCAATCAATCATACAAAGTCTCTCCAACGACTATTTTGTAACAACTACTTTTGAAAAAATTCTTATAAATTGAACTATTCTCCACCAAACAACATACACCAAAATCATAACATTTATCTTTTATATCTATTCTAAAAAAAAATTCATACCTAGGTTTTCTGAGTTCATATTCATCCCAAACCATGTATTCAAATTAATGTGCAAGAAAATCTGTCTCATAATATAACACTAATTTCCCAAAATATTAACATATAGTTAATTCTTGTGTGAGTTTTACATGTCTGGTAAATCTGGCACTGTAAAATTAATGGCCAATACATATGGGATGGCGATGTTAATTAATGAGTTTCAGTTATAGCAAGTAATTTTCTTTTTGTAGAATTATTACCCTCCAAAATCTTATCCTAGCTCCCCATTGGGGACAAAAAATAAATCGAAACATGCGTGAGACCTTATTATTGAGAGATTTGATAATGACTTTCCTCAATGATTGGGAAACAAATAACTCCTAAACTAACTTATGTGCCTTCCCAAATTGAAGATTCAAGTTAACGACACGTCAGCTTGAATCAGACCCTAGCCACTATGGTAATTCAAGTTTGATGTGTCCAATGGTTGAATGCAAATAGATGAACTGTTAGATTTTAACTTAGAACAAAAATTGATAGATTGATGCGTCCAATTATTGGGTGTAAATATACGAGCCACTAGATTTTAACTTCTAAAACCAAATCTGATGGCTCAGAATTGATGTACCCAATAATTGGACGCGAAAAGTAAAACTTTTATGCGTAAACTATTGGGTGCATCAAACTTGATTCAAGATCATATTCAAACAATCCCTTGAACACTACCTTAAACCCAGGAATTTCACCATAATTTTAAAAAGTTGAATCTGGATACCATAACTGTTAGCCTTATTTGAGGTGGAAGACTAATGTTTGTGAAAGTTATATTATTTGGTTCACAAACTTAATTCTTCCCGAATATAGTTAAATGCTCCTTGGACCATTATTAGTACTACTATCTTAAAGTGAAAGATATGCTTTCTCTTATGTAAATTTATACGAAATTTATTGGGTATTCTGGGGACAGATATTGGAACCATTTGACCATGAAGGCTTGGTATTAAAAACTTCGAGTATATAAATTGGTATTTCTTAAATAGAGCCCCATAAGACTTTGGTCAATCATATAGACCTCGATTTTAAGTTTTAACTATTTTTGTTTATTAAATATTAACCCAAAAGAAAAACAGTTGAGTTGGTATCTTTTGGAAATCCGAACAACCAACCAAGAAGGGCGGAGATTCATATGCTAATTGTTAGGCCGCAGGATGTGCAAGTCCACCGTGTTAATTCACAAAACTCGAGAGAGTTTGTCACATGGAACTGCATTTACTTTGGCATTTTTTACACTTCACGTGTCGCCCTTTACTTATACCTCACAAAACTTGCTCCAGTTTTTTAATCAGAAGGAAAAAAGGTACGTTTTGCAGCTAATTAAAGTGAGGGTTAAGTAATTAAAATCATAAACCAAGAGGTTATTTTATTTTTATTTTTTATTCATAATTAGAGGTTAGTTACTTAGTTTACAAGTGTAGATTTATATTTTGAAAGAAAATTACAGGTGTTCAATAACACTCAGTTACTACTTTCCAACTTTATGGCTGGCGTTACGTACATAAATACTATGTGTATGACAAAAGTAGAAAAAAACACTTTTGTTCATAGGTTTAACTTTTAACTTTTTCTAGGCTGTTAACTTTTATTGTGATCTAAACTGTAATTCCGGGGATGGTGGTGAATTCCTTTTAGTTCACAGTGGAATATCTTTTAGCTTGTTTGGGAACTAGTAGAAGCAGTTCTCATGAAGTTGAAGTCGTTTCCAAAAGTTATAAGCAAAAACGATTTGTTTTATAAAAAGTATATTCTTTTACTTTTAGAAATTATTTAAAAAATTTATTTTCAATTTAATTTCTTACTCCCTCAGTCCAAGAATATATGATCTACTTTAAATTTGCATAATTCTTAAGGCAAAGAAGAGAGATGAGTATTTTTAAGTATTTTTTACAATTATACCCTTATGAATAATAATTAGTAAAATTTAAAAATAATTTATCTCTCAAAATATATCACGGATATTCGTAAACTTTAAACCATTGAAAAGCATTTTAAAACACCTAGGTAATGAATATAAACATGACTATCAAATTATACATATTTTTATACTAAAAATAATCAATTAAAAGGGTCGTTTTAGGAATATCCCCTTGTTTAATGATATGAGTCACATATTAATGGAAAAAATTTAAAAATAAATAGGTTATCTATGTTTAGACGGAACGAGTAATATTTTATTTAATTAAGTGAAAAAATTACTTACGTATCTAATAAGTACAACTTTATGAGTTTTAACAATTATTTTTCTTTGATTTTAAGACCGATCGTATATAACAATTTGCTAACATACATGGTTAATTATAAAATTTCTAAATAATAATTATTGTATTCGATGTTGTAAATTTGTTAAACCTGGTCAATTTGAGGGTTGCGTAAAAAATTTGGCCACATAGCAAAATAGTTAGTGTGTTGGAAAATTAGAGTTTTAGTTTTTAGAAAGAGAGATCGTGTTAGAAAAAAAGAAGACGTCCGGGAAACTAAGAAAAAAATCTAGGTCTTGGTGATACTGGTAACTAAAATGGATAGTGATGACTACAAAAAAATAGGCGAATCCTTATTTCGCGATGAAATTTGTAGGTTATAACCGGCAAAACATGATACCAAAAAAACTCTATTTTTACATGCATTTAATGCCAGTGAAGAACCAGAAGCGACAGAAAATGAATTTTCAAATCTGCATATTGTATACTTTTGTTCTAAAATCAATGTGTATCGGTAGGTTCGTCATGTTTTAAACCTACCGATTGTAGTAGTAGCCTCAAGTTTATTCTTTTTTCCAATTTTGAAAATTTTAAATCCTATAATTGGCAAGCAAATAAAAAATACATGTCGATTGTAGAAGAAGCCCAAAATTAAAGAAAAAAATCTCAATTTTAAAATTTTAAAGTTATACAATCGGCAACGAACTAAAATTAACCTACAAATTATATTGATTCTCATGTCCAAAAGACATTCTAGTTTTTCTGGTTGTAATCGGCAGGGTTTTATGTTATACGATCTGCCAATTATAGTAAGGTCTCAATAGTTATTTTGTCTAGTACTACAATCGGCGGATTTTAAATAATACGACCTGCCGATTACATCTAGTTATTGAAAACTAAACTTATATTATATTAACAATGATGGTGCGATCTCGAATATGATTACATTTAATTAAAATTTATAACAATTTCATCAACGTTTTTGTTGAGTAATATAACGCGTTAATTAAGTAGTACGTGGTGGAGAAACTTGCGACACAAAAAGGATGATATACATGCATATACTCCTTTCGTGAAAACAGATCAAATACCTAGTATAACACATACTAGTTCAGAATTCTTCACCTCTATCTTGTAAAAAATGAAAAGATGAAGACAACACAAAAAGAATGAGGTCATTCCGACATCGGACAAAGAAATTATGAACAAAACAAACGAAATAAGAAACGAGCTGCACAGGAAAATAATCGGCAGGAATATGCCTGTCAATTTTGGATGCTTTCGGCATCAGAAAAAATTTGTTTTTGAGTTCCAATAATCAGTAGGGATGAGGAAAATCGATCCTGCCAATTATTGTTATTTTGGGGTACAAAAAAGTTTATATTTTGATGTCTCCAACTATCAACAACCACATAGGATTATACTTGTTGATTAGGCATAATTGGTGGGTCCGAGACTAATATGACTGTTGATTATGGTTCTTTAATGAGAGGCTTCTTACTCTCCCCAACTTTTTTTTTCTCTCCTGGTTAATGTTCTTCGTAAATGAAAAACACCATATATAATTGATATTTGAACCTACCGATTATGTCATGTAACCGTAAACCCTTGAAACGTTTCAACCAATTTTTTAAATTCAAACAATAAAAACCTTAAAAGTTGATAGAGACTAATCTTATTTTGGCTATTTTTTGAATTTGGAGGAGTCTTTGATCTTCAGATTCAATGCTCGAAACTGTTATTGGAACATCGTCTTCTTTGTGAGACTCATCTTCATCTTCATATTCGGTTATTTTGTTTTAAAACAAAAAGAAAGAAAAAAGAATCTCAATAGGCAGAAAAGGAGAAAAAAAATTAGTATTAAAGTAAAGAATAACGAAAACATTTCCTATTTCTAAGATGTCTCATAACCACTTCCACTAGATAGCACTAAATTAATAGCTCCAAATTATTTTGGAATATCCCTTCAAATGGTCAGATTATTAAAGCTAAATGAGTAACTTATATCAGACCTCCAAAAAGATTAACCATAAAACAACAAAAACAAAATCACATTATCAAATATGGGCTACTTACAAGTATTTTAAATAATTATCAGTTTATGACCAAGAAAATCTTTCAAAAGACAAAATATTTAGATTACAATGGTCCTAGGATCTTGAAATTTCGAGTTCTTTTTTTTCTTCTTACTGAATCCACCAACCTTAGTTATAGTTTTAACAATATGTGTACATAATTTAGTTTAAAAATACAATAAAATTTAACTGTGTGAATTGATAGTTTACACTAAGGACATTGGACATGAAATCTTGGGAAGAGGAAGGAGGCTAATAGTTAATGACAACACCATACCTTCGAAATTAAGGGTCTTGTTAGTACTTTTTTCCTTACTCCTAGATCCAATATAAATCCTTGTGCAATACTTCACAATATTTCTGTTTTTACATCTGTGATGTCTTTTTCCTTCCTTAAGTAAACAATTTCAAATCTACTTAGCTTGTACATATAAAAGGTAGCGGATGATTTTTATACTGTCCGGTAGTCCGAAGTAAATTTTTGACATTTAAGTTTTTTAACCACCTCCCTCGGGGTAATTTTTGTCATTTTGCTATGGTTTTAGTGCTTTATCAATGGAAAGGGAAAATATACAATATTGACAGATTCCCAAACCAGGAAGACTACTATGTGCTGAATTATGAACACGTTGTCTTGTAAAGAGGCGTGAAAGGAAAGCAGTGAAAATGAGATATGTGTTTCACCGTTACCCTTGAACCGTTTGTTGGTTTGTAATGACTTTCCTTGGCTCGGCCGGTGAGTTATATAGCTTTAGCTAATTAACATGTATTTGTTGAGAATAATCCTGCAATATGTGATTTGTGTTTTTAAGATTATGATTAGGTCTATGGACATCTATGTGATATGGAGCAGGCCAATTGTGATAAGATCAAACTTACTCCATGTCACTTGATTAAAGTTCTACATGTTTGGCTAAACATTATGGTGGGGGATTTAGCTTAGTTTTAGTAACATTCTAGTTAAGGTCAACTACTGTGACTTATTTCTTGGCTATATTATGGTAAAAAGTTATATCTTAGTTAGTAAAGTATACACATCTATTCTCACTTCTAGCTAAGAAATGGAGATGCAAACTCATAAGTAAACTTTACGGAAATTGAGTATGGGTTTTGATAAAAACTGAGTTTCCGTCTTTAATTATAGTTTAATTTCTAATTTTTTTTCCATATTTTTTTTTCATAACATTTATTTTTAGCTCTTTTATTTACTGAAGTTTTTTTATTTTCTATTATATCTCCTAATTTTTTTCATGATTTTTTTTATTTAATAAAAAATATTTAGTAAAATCTTAACTAAATATATTTTGGATAACAACAAAACTTGACGGAAACTCAGTTTCCGTAATCTATTATTTGATTGCTCTTGATTTAGCTATATTTACGATATAGCTAAGAAAAACGTCCAACCATAATACTTGTTCTAAACAAAACTATACAACTCAAGGAGTATGCTGAGTGCTGAGACCAAGATCATATATTGTTCTTGATTTTTTGCGATTAATAACCATTAGGTAATCCTGTCAATGTAAACTGATTATCAAGGTCATTTAGATTTTTTCTTGTTCTCCATGAATTTTATTTTGTATATTATTTATTTGGTGTCAGGCAATATGATCTTAGAAAATACTCGGATTGGAGAAGATTTTAGATAATATCTTATCTAAAATTTTTTAAAATTTTCTATTTGATTTTAAAAATTATTTTTTAGCAGAGAAATTCTTAAATATTTTTTTTGTTAATTCATGTGTAGTAATTACACAATGAATGCTAAATTGCTAGAGACAACTTTCATGTTAAAAGGTCTTGTTCTTATCATGTATGAAAACTTTCACAAATGAAGGTCAAATTAACGTCTCTATACGAGGTTTCTCATATTCAGTGTTGGCGGTAGTCTTAGAAAACCCATATTTATATTAGAAAATTATATGATCAACTAATATTTGGGTCTGAAGATGATTGTTTGAGCAAATGATGGCAAACGAAAAAATTTGACATTCTCTCTATATAGTGGTGTTTGTACCGGAAATTACTTTGATGACATTCTCTCTACACGATTAATTTGATGATGATGATATGAAATAATGGTAGAATACAAATTAAAGATAAATAAAGGAGACAAAAGTTTAACGTGGTTCGACAAGTTATGCCTACGATTACGAATGAATCCCCTTGGGGGAGATGTTTATTGATATCTCGTTTACAATGGTGGTTCTCCTAGTTTGGAGAGATATAATGTTTAGGGTTTTCTTTCCTATCTTGTCTATCACCTTAGGGTTCAAGTCCCTACTATTTATACAATTGAACTAATGAGATAAAGCCTAAATTCGAGATAAACTTTATCTGTGGTAACTTAGCCAACAAGACGTCTGGAATATTCTGGAACTTTCCCGCAGTGACTTGGTGAGCAAGCAATCTAGAACTTTTCAAAACCTTCTTCTAGGGATCTGGCATTGGGTCGGTAGAAACAGACCAAACTGACATGGGTCACAAGATTTGACTGGCGGGGTTAACTTTGACTTTCATCGTTGCCTACGGCTATCGAGTCTCTGACTGAAAAAAATTGCTGGTATACTAGTCTGAATGGATGTCGGACTGAATGAGCTGGTACAGTGGCTTGACAACATGGCTGGAACGTTAGTAGCATGGTCGAGATCGGATGTAGTAGCCGGAGGTCTTCGCCGGGGGTCGTGGCCGCCGGTTGTGGCCGCTGGTCTTGGCCAGGGTTGGATGCAGCGGCCTCGTAGACGGGGACGACGAACCGGGCCTGTCAAAATGGGCCGACGAATCGGGCCTGACATAATGGGCCGACGAACCGGACTGACATAATGGGTAGGCGTACTTGGATGGCAGCAAGATGGCGGTCCGGACATCAATCTAGCCCAACATGTGGCTATTTTACACATGGTACAAACAAGTGGAGAGCTCAAAGGCTCAAACAGGATAGCCAATGCTTAAATTCGAGCGTTTGCGCATCACGACCAAGTTTAAACCGTGCAGATCAAACTTGGCTAAGCGGTTAAAACTTGGCCGAGCGGACGAGCTTAAGATGCTAACGGCTAGTTGACCCAACGATCATAAAATCATCTCATATTTATACCATTCTTCCCCATTTCAAAATTACACCTTCTACACCCGTAATCACCAACAAATCTCTTTTAATCTCAAACTTTTTCGTTCAATATACATTAAAGCTTTTTAAATGAGCCTAAATCCGGGGAAAAAAATGTCAGCTTCATCACAAAATGCTTTAAAAAGAGCTTGCGGTCATACGTTTAGTATAGAAAAAAATGATGTTATGTGCATAATTATATAGTTTTTACACTTGATCTTATCAATGGTGTTCAACAACATACGACATTTGGCAGAGTATTTTTGAGAAAAAATTTCAGGAAACTAGAAATCTCAAATATTATGATGTATTAGGGTTGTCAAGTCGTTTTAATGCAATCAACAAAGACATGAAAAATTGGGTAGCTATGATGATGCAAGTGAATCGTTGCAAAATGAGCGGTGAAACTGATGTCGATGTGTAAGTCGTAGTGGTATGTTTGTTATAGTAAATTTTATAACTTTTTCAAATTACAGCGTAAAACTCGAGAGGAATGACAAAGAACAAAAATATTGGTTTCAAATGCGAAGCCAGTTTCCACATCCTAAAAAGGATGAAATAATTTAACCCTGATTCTTTGAAAAGTTATGTTGTACCAAATCAATCGCCATGCCAGGACACAAATATTTCTCAACCACTTGGGTCACCTTCTCCTTATTCTTCACCGAAAATAAACTCAAACCCTCAAAACAACACTAGTGTATCTCGTCATGGTTATTATAATCTAATATTAATGGCCACGCACAAATATGATAAATTAGGTAACAAAAAAGCAAAAAGGAACAAAAAACATCCCAAGTGGTTGCAAAATCATCAACTTCATAATTCAACATGAACGTGTTCATGTCGAAAAATGAAAAAAACGATCATGTTAAAATAGTATAAAATAAAAAATGTATGCAAAAATCAGGAAAATTTGTAAAGCGGTTGAAAAACATTTCCTTAGTGCACACATGAGAGGAATTATAGAAATGTACACGTCAAAGATAATATAACACAACTACAAGTCTGGCAAGTTGAATTTGATATAGAAAGGCAGAGAAAACACGACTACAAAACCCTGTACCAGTTTACATTGATTCTGAAGATGATGAAAAGGACCCCTTAGATGAGGATACCAATAAACATTACAAAGGTTTAGTTATTAGTTTTAATTTGAATGTATTAATATATCGTTAGTTATCTTTTCAATGTAATTGTTAGTTAGTTTTAACTTGATTTTAATAGTTAGTTAGTTAAGTTTGAGTTTCGGTGTACTTTTGATTTCAATGTAATCCTTAATGCAAATGTTTGTTTAATTCGTATTACTTAAAATACATTGACGAAAGGATTGTTCATTACACAAATCAAATTACTTTACAATAACTAAAATAATTAAAACAATAACAAAAAAAATAATAAAAACTAATATTTTAGAAGATTAAAATGATAAAAAATAAAATGTGATAAAAAAACTAAAGTTTGTATGGGTTTCTGGCTCCCAACAAGGCTCAATTGTGCGCAGTGAGACCACCCATATCCTTGAACATAAACTTATGTTTTGAATTATGTCAGTTGTCATTGAATATACTCTTGCACCACGCAAAGGTCGAACATCACACCTTAAATCTGTATTTGGATAAATAGTCCAACTCTTATCACGTATGGATTATTCAGTCACCATATTATACAAACTGATACATGTGAACATAACCCTAATCCTTTATAATAGTCTAAGAAAACGATATGATCCACAGGCTATTGCGAACTTCCTCTTTAAAATTCCAAATGTTCTTTCAACATCTTTCCTTTACGTATTTGTCTATTGTTAAAGTACTTTATATCACGTAAGTCCCCAATATTATTGAAATTTTGAACTAAAGTTGACCATGCTGGATAAGTTTCATCAACCAAAAAATACCATGTGGTGTAGTTATTGTTGTTGGCGGTGAAATTTGCAGATGAAGTGTTTCCATACTTCAGTTATTCAAACAAATACCATTTAAGCAAAATATTGATGTTGTTATTTAAACCTGGAAGTCAAAAAAAAAACATGTCATATTCAACAATCATAAGAAGCCGCACCTTCCAGAACAACAATTGGTTTTGAGTAGTGGCCTTTATACTGACCTTGTCAAGCATAAGGACATCCTGTCACACTCAATGCATGCAATCAAACCTTCCCAGCAATCATGTATAACCCTTTTTCGCATTTTCCTTGAGTAGTCGTTCGACATCATCTTGCCTTGGTTTTAGTACAAAATATGAACCAAAATGGTTGGCTATAGTTTCAAAAATATATTGAGATTATCTATGTAAAAAATTTACGCATACGAATGTATATCGGCGGAATCCTTGGACACCCATACATAAAATTTTTAGGGCTAAAGATATCTTTTTTCCAGGACTATGTCCTCGTACATTACATGCATCAAATTGATAATATTAGGGTTTATCTGACGAAGCTTTCCAATAATCCTAATAAATTCAAAGGCTTTTTTAGTTTGAATAGCAAAAAGGGATGTATGATGTACTGTAGTCGGGTATCGTTTATGCATGTTGCGTGGCATGCAAAAGCGATGTTGGAAATCTTCATTAGAGTTAACACATCGGTCTATAAGATAATCACGCATCATCCATTGGTGGCCTTTCTCTCAAAATCTCTACGCCCATCTTCTTGTCATTATATTTCTCTTGGTTCTCGAGTTCCCGGTATTTTCTTTGTATATAATTGTAGCATGGTGTTAATGACCATTATATCTTCATCTGAATCTTCATCAATTTGATACAACTGCTATATAAACATTTCTGGACGTTGAATATAGTTTAGCATATCCATATCCATTTCCTCATTAGTTTCCAGATTAGGATCCATAAAAAAAATAAGATTGATAAAATATTGAAAAACAAGTAATATATTAAAAAAATAGGATGATTTTTATGAAAATATAAAATAGATAATATTTGTGTATGTTAATTATGGGATGAGACAATTTATATAAGTAAGAGGGGCACATAGTCGTTGGGGAACGACTATAAAATATAGTCATTGAGTAGCCAAAGCTTGACCAAGCAACTAAATTTGAGACGTTAAACGGCTCAGCCTTGGTTGTCCAATCACATTCCCGTAATAGAGAATGGGGTTTGCCTATCCACATGGAGGTTCAAATGGGCAACTCTTAATGCTCCCATTGGAACTGATATAATATCTCCTGGTAAACTATAAGAGCAAGGGCTATGGGTGGAGTGTTCTCCTTCAAAGTGAATGAGTTTCACCCAAAAAGAGCTAATTTGCCTCTATTATGGACAGAGAAAAGTGAGGCTGCCCCCCCAAAACTATCAACCATTCGTTCGCTCGAAGGAGTGCTCGTCAGTCTTAACTGGACGGGTGAACATCAGCCGTCTGGGTAAAAATTACATCCAACGGCTAAAGTTTCAATGATCCACGGTTAAAAATAGATTTGAAAGCCATGCGGGTGAAGTTCACCCGTCTGACTATTATTTTATTTAAAAATAATAATTAAAAGCTAGACGGAAAAAGTTCACCTTCTAGTCTCTTTTATCCCCTATTACATAGTGTAAAAAACACTCTTTCGCCTAAGCACTCCTTCATTTTAAAAAGGAAAAAGTGTTAAAAGCACATTATTCATAGCCCTTACTTTAAGATTTTTTTTTAAAATTTATCTTTAATAGTAAAAATTAATGATTTTGCATTATCTGGCAAAACAAAATGTTAATAATTGTTAAGTATGGGTACAGATAATTTTCTCTTCATTTATTTTTAAATTATTGAAGAAAAAAATGATTTAATTTATTAAAATGTTTTATTCCTTCACGTATAGATATTTTAAGTTCATACGAATAATTTGGGTTTGGTAAGTGCGTTAGACAGTCAACACTAATAAAACACAAAGCTGGAGGCAACCCATCACATATTAGGGATTACGCATTTTGCAGAAACAAAAAGTCCAAATATCAATAGGGTTTTGGCCTAAGAAAAAAATGATTGGGGTAATCCAATCAGAAACTAAAGTCCTTAAAGTATTATATTCTATGGAAAAAAAATAAGAAATAAAACATCAAAAATAAAGTACATTCTGTGGGATCTTGTCTGTGATATGTTAAGGCACCACCTGTCGGTGATATAGGTTTGGCTAAGAACAGCTCCAGGCATTGGCATATTAGTCAATATACTAAATCACGTGGCTTGGTAAATTTAATTCTTCACAAAGGAAGAATTGTAAAATTAACTAAATGGATACAATTTTTATATAAATAAATAGTTTTATTATCAATGGGGTCCATTTTTTAAATAAATAAATATATTTTTTAGTTTGATGGGACTTATTTTTATTTTAAAATTATAATATATATTAAAATAACTAACTTAATTAACTATTTAAAAGAAAAATAAAATAAAAAGCTAATTTCCTTCGACCTAGGGAGAGCATTACACTTGGTCCAATATTGGATAGTAAATGATGTTTGATTATGTATTGGGTATAGAGGAAATAAATTTTTATTTTTTAAAACCAAGTACATTTAAATATTAGATACAAATGAAGTGTTATTATTTTGTAGAAAAAACCCACCACTCAAGGTTGTTGGATCAAGGACTTAGAAGTGGGAAGCATTCTCCGCCATAATTTATCTCATGCACTTCGGAAGAAATATTAACCATTTGAAACTGTCGGATAGGAAAAAACCATCGTCCTTTATATAGATGGCCTAAGGGATTTTGATTATTTGACTCACAAAAATGACATAGTCAAAGTGACATAGCCATGTGGCACAAAAGACAAAAAAGTCAAGCCATCTCATACAAATGAAAACGGGTGGGTCATGTTAATCGGGTATTAAATCCGGATTTTTTTTTTCTTTCTCAAATTTTCGTGTATCTTCCCCATTTCTTTCTTTCTTTCATCTTCCCCATTTCTTTCTTTCATCTGAAAACCCAGAGCATCATCTTCTTTTTCAGTTAACAAAATCGCACATTAAACCCTAGCCGCATCTTCATTTTGGGCATTCAAATTACTAGACATTGAGATTACGAAACAGTAGAGGTTGTGTTGAATCTGCATCTTCATTTTGTCGCTGGTACGTTCAAACTAGGGTTCTATCATCCTTTCATCTTCTTCATCTGAGTCGCTGGTACGTTCTTCAAACTAGGGTTTTCTTTGCAATATGGGTGATTGAATCGAACATGTTTGGTAGGGTTTGATTGAATTTTGTGTTTGGTTAAGGTATGATTGAATTAGGGTTTGATTGAATTCAAAATGTTACTGTTAAATTCAATTTGGGGGTTTTATTGAATTGAACAGGGTTTTATTGAATTGAACATGTTTGTCTCTGAATTAGGGTTTGAGATTGAATTTTTCTCTGGATCTGTCAGGCACACCAATAGTTGTCTCATATCAGTAATTCCCAACTGAATTTGTTAACTGAATTTGTCTCTAAAACCCCATCATTTTAAGTAGCCTTTTACTTGTATTGTTTGGAGTTTAAAAGGCTGCACCATTATCATATGTAGTTTTAAGTTGGTTTGAATACAATACTTCTTGCATTTCTCATATCAGTAAGTGTCATTCATGCGTTTTTGAAAAAGAATGATTATAGTTTGGAAGTTGAAGCTTGGTTTAGCTTTTTGATGATGTTAATACTTTCACTGAATGTAAAGTGGGTCTTTCTCTGTTGCATCACTTTTTTTTTTCATGTTTATCTTACAGGAAACATATATTCTTATGTTTATCTTACAGGAAACATATGGCGCTAACAAACTGGAACAATAATTTGTCTGCAATACCTTGCAATTGTGGAAAGGGATTGTGCATAACAAAAATGGCTAGAACAGAAAAGAATCCAAACCGGCACTTTACCAGATGTCCACTATCGGTATGTAATCCCTTTTTTATAATCCTTTTAAGTTTGTCAGTCACTTATAATATAGTTATGTAAAGCAGGGAAACGGTCCTAATAATAAAGGATGTGGATTCTGGCGTTGGTTGGATGAACTTCGTCCCTGTGGTTGTTGTCGAGGATTTTGTGTGATACGTCCTAACGATGATGGAACAAAGACTTATAAATGTCCTATACATTTAGATGTAAGTTCTCTTATTTATGTAAGCATATCGTATTCTAATTATATTGGATGCGGCTAGGGTTTAATGTGCGATTTTGTTAACTGAAAAAGAAGATGATGCTCTGGGTTTTCAGATGAAAGAAAGAAATGGGGAAGATGAAAGAAAGAAAGAAATGGGGAAGATACACGAAAATTTGAGAAAGAAAGAAAAATCCGGATTTAATACCCGATTAACATGACCCGCCCGTTTTCATTTGTATGAGATGGTTTGACTTTTTTGTCTTTTGTGCCACATGGCTATGTCACTTTGACTATGTCATTTTTGTGAGTCAAATAATCAAAATCCTGGCCTAAGAGCAAGCACTATGGTCAACCATTTCTCGGCCATAATTATGATTTATAGCCACGCCAAAGACAAGAAAAAGCTATGGTGTTTGATTATATGTCAACGGAAACCGAGTTTTTACAATTAGATTTTTTGGGTCACTACCCATAGAACAAAAATATTAAACTTAATGATGAACCATATTATTTGCTCTTGGTTATAATGTAGTCAAAGGCAAAGGAAATAGCCCTCCATAATGTTTACTCTTAAGCGTTTACTCTAAGCATAAGGAATTTTTACTTGGAAGGGAGACTGTCAATAGCTTTTAATGTTTTAAATTCTTTTGAAAGTTGGTTAATCTCTTATGCCAAAGAATACAAATGGTGTTGCTCATTTATTAACTAAATACTCACTCTGTTTAGTTAAAAGTTGTGAAGACCGGAACCAATCTGGTCCAGCTTGGGTCACTCAGTGTATTCATGCAGACCTAACAATAAATAATCCTTTCATTTGAATGGAATTTTTTTCCCTATTAAAAACTAAATAAATTTAATTTTGAGCCCCAACAATTTGAGGCCCTAGACCATTAGTCTTTAAGATGGCCCAGTGTCCAGCAACTGAAATCTTCACTCATTAGCCTAGGTTCCCTCTTACCCTAAAATGGTTACACTTACACCCATCCATCTGTTCTTATTGGGCATCCAAGTCTCAAACAAAACAAAATAAATAAAATGACAGTACACGGTAGCAATACAAAGACAGCTGCCGCCTACGACATACTGTGACCCATCGATATGCAATCACCTCCAAGTAGAACCACCAAGCTTGAACACCTCTTCGTTACTACTATCTTTTGCACGCCTTTCTGTTCCACTTTCACTTCCTCTCTGAGCACTTGTATCTCCATATAGATCCCTCAACTTGGCTAGATTGCTCGAAACTGAATTTTTTTCCTTATTTTCTTCTACTTTTAGAGAAGAATCTGAATAGTGATTGTTAGATGGAACCTGCAAACTGCGACTCCTGCTTCTACTTCTGCTCCTGCTTCTACTACCACGTGAATTGGATCTCCGATGCCTGCTGCTACTTTCTCTTTCTGCATACCTAGAAGACCTGTTATCGTCTTCTCGACGGCTCTGACTCCCACGTCGCTCATAGTCGTGTCTCCTGTCTTTGTCCACATCCCGATCCCTATCTCTGTCATAACGGTCATGATCTCGGGATCTCCCTCTTTCTGAATGGTCTCGATCTCGGCCTCTATCTCTATCAGAACGATCTATGTCTCGATCTCTGTCAGAACGATCTCGCTCTCTCCCTCTGTCAGAACGACCCCGATCAGAGTCATGGCTTCGGCTTCTATAGTTGCTGGGAGATCTCCGTGCCTCATCACTGATGTTTCTGTCCTGAGGTGGTGGTAATGTACGGCGAACTGGTGATGAATCTCTCGTTGAAGCTCGGTGAGGAGCACGTTGGCCGAAAGAGACTGAAAGTGCAGCTTTCACAGAAGGTGGTCGACGTGCAGTGTCATCCGATCCATGACGGGTGGTCTCCCCAGTAACACCAGCATGTTTCGTGGGGAGTTTCATTCTCTCAAGGTTAGAGACAATCTGCCTCATTATTGGTACAGGAGTCCGCGGGAACAGGGTATCGAAGTAGTACTGCAAAAAGTGAGAAGTGCAAAATCAGATACAGAAGATAATAAGCAGCTTTAAAATCAGATCTTGGTGCTGTAGAAAAATGGTACTCAGACAAGGTACCTAAAGATCACCATCATCATTCACAAACAACTAAGAGAACCTGAAACGTTAATCCACTTTCCCGATGCAACTTTAAACTAAATAGAAACATTTTCTGTCAAGGTTGCAATGTGCTATCCGCTCTTAACAAAATCTAGGAGGATACCCGATATCAGCATCTTACTCCAATACATAAGTTCATTGACTGGACACATCAAGTTTAACACCCAAATGTCGTTAATCAGATGTAAATGGTGATGCATAACAGATGAAAAAAGCAACTACGAAGGGATTGGTAGTGGTACCAAACACCTACATAGCGAAGAGTCTAACTTATAAACAACTATGCAAAAAAAAGAAATAAAAAAAGAAGAAGCCAGAGAAGACACTTGCACACCTGGCCAAGAAGTAGATCACGTACGTAGACCCCCATAGTTGTCATTCGGCCGTTTGATCCAGGGGAGAATTCCTGAAAAATAATGTCAACAAGATAATATTATAAGCAAGCTCAAGGTTACCACAGATATAGACTACAGCTAACTGTTCCCCATATGGTAAAGGTTAACAGTTCAGTTAGTGAACAATAATGTGACATGATTGATAAGGTAAGTTCCTTGACAGCAAACAAGGGCAGGTCGAAAATGAATAACAATAATTTACCTTGAACTTCAAAAGAAACAAGTGGGGTATAAGTGTATAACGAAAGAGATGATACCTCCTAATGATCCTTAGGACATTCAAGCAGAAGGATTTGTATGTCCTAATAAAAAAGTGAAGTAAAGTACAAAACAGAGAAATGGAGGAAGGTGAAAAAAGAGAAGTGGACCACAAAATTACCTTGACATCACTCCAATGTTGGCACCACACCAGTTCTATAGAGAAATAAATACTGTTATTTCCTGTTGATTTTCTTCCCAGAAAAAGCATAAAACAGTCCTTAGAGTTCTTTCTTAATCCTAAACTACTATACCATTCAATTGTTATGGCCCTTATGAGTTAAGATTTAAGGCATGATTCATTATTCATATACCCAAACAAAGAACAGTAACATTGAAGAACTAAACAAAGAAAAAGCTCCTTGTAATAGCAGCCCAAGGTAAGGTGTAATCCTTATTACCAAACCTTCTAAATGGCATAAATGTAGGAATTGGCATTAATATCATGAACTAGGCTTAACATGTTGTGACAAACTCATACTACAGAGCACATTATAGCATAAACACAACAAAACTACAAAACGAGCAGGAGAAAGTCCTTGTAGCAGTTTCATTAAGATTAAATAGCGCGTAAAGTGCCTAATGTGAGATTTATGGTGAGAGAGAGATAGAGAACCCCTCATATATCACGTTTGAAAGGCTCTACAAACAGAAATAGTGCAGGTAAACTGCAAGACTGCAGTTGGGGAATTGAATAACCCCCATTGCTCCTTATGTTGTTTGTGGAAGTAACTTACAGAGTCTATTTTTCTTATTGGTATATTGTTTTGCACGAATACATAGGCTGATGCATTGGGGATAGCAATAATGTACTGAGATACATGGATTATGTATTCATGCATTTTTTGTTATTCTCAATGCATTAACCTATGCATGGGTGCATAGGTTAACAAGATACTGACAACTCTCTTTACAAGTTTGAGCTTTTAGAGAAACAGGTTGTCCAAGTGTAACAGACTTTCTCTAAAAGCTCAAACCTGAAGAAAGTGTTATTTATATTATACTTATACAGATGCAGGGGTGGGCCAACAGTTCTAACACCTATCTTGATTGACGTCTAACCCAAACTTATCTCATTTTTTCCATTATCCTAACCTCGCCAAACCTAACAAAACTTCCTAACTTCCTTATGTATAACTCGTGCCAACAAGGTGTTTTAATAAATGCTATCCTAGGTTAAGATTTAATAATCACTACTGAATCCATTCAATCTCAAGCTGCAACATCAAGCCCACCAGATCCACCAACATTTAATTCAGAAACTCTTATAATATTGGTTTTGGTTGAGACCTTAGGCTATCATAGATCAAAATGACGTTAAAATATCAAACCTTTCTATATTTTGGCAATCACGTCATAGACATTATTGGCCTCAAAAACTAAATTAAATTACTCTCCAACCCATGTCCTAACAACTCCAGTCACTAAGATCAGAGGCTCGAAAACAGAAGAAAGCATTTTTGAGTAACAAAGAAACAATTCATTATAACTGGTACATGGAGATCCATTCTGTGAGCATAAGATTAATGAACTAGAGCACTCTGATAATGATATTGTGTATCTTAATAGTATAAAAACAAATTGACACACATGCAAAAGCGCGATATTCATGAAGGGTTGTAAAACATGAGCCTTTTATGGTGAAGAATTGGTCATGGGGCATACCAGTGCACATATTAAGATGTTTTACATTGTTGAAATGTCAATTAATTAGCTTATATGACTAGAATATGTATCATAAAACAAGATAGGTCAATGGAGAGTTGGATACCTCATCGTCTGTGACATATGGCTCAAACCAGCCCCACAAAGTTTTTGGATCAGCAGCATATCGCAAGTATAGAAATCCAACCTGCAAATAGGTCAAAACATTCGTTGATATGTGTTAGGCGGTGGTCCGAGGATGAGAAGTAAAAATGAAAAAACATAAAAATTGGAAGTCAAGTGAGCAATATAAAAACACACTTGTACATGAATGTATACTTACAGCTCTGATATAAGGCGAATCTTGGTGTTTCAAGAGTCCGTGCATTTGTTTAACAGTAAGCTTCATTGTGAAAAACTTGTATAGAAGGCAAAATGCCGTTGATGGACCCCTACAATTCCCAGTCATCCATGGCTCTACATGATCAACTTGATTATATATCTCATCGATAACTTCATGGTAAGTCTTCAATCTAAAAAGCTCTTTAAAATAATCTGAAGAAAGGATGTTCATACAAAGAACCTTCTCCAACAATGAATCAATCGGTTTTCCTGATGTTTGTATCTCCATTTCTTCAATATATAACGTTTGAACACACTATACTTACACTTCACTTCAATTCAATGCATTCAGCTCCTACGAAACAATAAGGATCGAAATTAATCACAATATTTCAACTTATAAAAAAGTAGAAAAACACTAATTCTTACACAAAAAAATAAAAAAATCTTATCTTGATTGAAAAATCAACAAGTTCCTGAGTTATAAGCTTACGGGGGAGCTCAATATTTTATGCCTATATGATACAATATCATCAACAGCAACGTCAGTAAAAAAAAAAAAAAACTCAAAACCCTAACTCAAGAAATTGTTAAATCAAAAAGAATCTCGTTTTTTTTATTAAATAAAACCCACAGTTGATTAGGAACAGGCAAAGCATTAGATAACAAAATAAGAAAGAAGCAATATCCAATAATATGAGATTAACCTTGAAAGAAACCCTAGAAAGTGTGGAAAATGCGATTTTCAAAGCTGGAAGAGAAAGCAATAATATACTGACCTGAATAAGTATCGATCTTCACAGAATCAAGAAATTGATTTTGGGTCAATTTGAAAATTTGGGTTAAAGGAGGAGGAGAAAAAACCCTTTCTCTGTCGGGGCTGGTTTTAAGACGCGGACAAATAAATGTGTAATCAAACTCAAACTCAAACTCAAACTCAAACAATCGCACGCACCTCCTTTATGGATATTGCCGGATGGGGGGCCATTGAGTCATGTCGAGTTGTGGTCTAAAAATAACGAAATTACCTTTTATTTGGGAGGGCGGCGGCTCCTTCAACTATAATGGTCAGATCATGGGGTCGAGGGGCAGTATCAAAACGATACCGAAAAAGTTAAACATAAAACAATAAAGTTCAGCCATCCAATTTTTTTTTGAAGGTCCCATTCAAATCTTACGTGATTAATAAAAATACGGTAGCACAATTAACTGATTCAATATAATTAAATGAATCAATTATTTAAAAGATATTACAAACATGATTGAATTATTAATAAAAAGATTTGTGTAAAAAGATTGTTTATTAAAGTTTTGAATGATTATATATGATGATTAAACAATATATTGAACCCCGCCTAATTGGAATTTTTTTCTTAGTCTGGTTATTCTTCTATTCTCTTAGTTAATCTTCTCTTTTTAATATTTTTCTGACCCCTTCTTCAGTTTTATAGTCCAGTATTTATAGTGTTTTATAAGGGTCCCACCAAATCTTATCCGTCCAACTATTTGATCTTATCTTAATCCTCTTAAGTTATTTGTCTCGTACACTTTTTGCATGTTTCACAGAACACGATGCAGGTCTTCTTTGATTTATCCGATCATATGTTGGACGGAATGCACCCCCCTTGCAGTCCATCTTCTTGGCTTGACTAATTACATTCTTTCACATAATAATTCTTGTAATTATGGTTCGAGTATATAGAGTTGTGGATCGTATAATCTTTTCTGAGTTGTTGCATGTTTGGCACGTGGTATGCGGGAAAGATGTGTCATGCTTTGAATCCATCTTTATCATGCTTGTCCCGTATTTTGTATGGTTGACACGTGCTCTTCACACATCAAATGTATTATGTAATCTACGAGAAAAACATATCACACTTTGACTTCTCCTGTCCCGCAGTCTGCATGATCGATACGTGTCTCTCATGCAGTAAAGATGTCAGGTCTGTGACATTTGTCTTGCTTTTGTCAGTCTCGCGCCATCTGTCCTATTGTTTTGACTGTCAGTTGAACTTATCTGAACCGTCGATTTTTCTTCGAGATATGAAAAATGACCTTTAGGTCTTGATCTGCTACTTCTCGAGTTATCGCAATCTGATGATTTTATTTTAAAATCTCGACATGTGTACGGTAGAGATTTAGTAATCACAATTTGCCCTTTTTTCTTTCATATTCTATAGAAAGTAGAATTTGGGAGGAAAATTATCACGTTTCTATTGATTTCCACGCCGCCTTCAATAAAGTTCATCTTATTTAATGTGTTTTTATTCTTCTGACGGTTACTTTTCGAAATCCTCATATAAAGTTGTCTCATCAGATTCTTCAGTTGTTATATGTGTTCCCTTTTGTCTTCTTCTTCAAAATCTGATTAGCTCAATCTTTCTGTCTCGATCTTTTCTTTAATCGAAGATTTCTTTTCATTGGGATTGGGTATTCTTTTCTTCCTAAGTTCAAGCTTTTTTCCGATAAATTTTTTGATTCTTCCATTGTTGTGTGTAAGAATTTTATCTCCATTTTCTGGTCTTATTTTAACTTTGGTTCTATGATTTGCTTGAGAAATGATGATAATAATGTTAATGATCAATAAATGATGATAGTGATGATTCTGAAGTATTTATAGCTTCAATCTGTTGATTTTGTAGTGATGATTCTGAAGTATTTATAGCTTCAATTTGTTGATTTTGTCTACTTGAACTTTGATGATGAACAATAATAGTTCTGGAAAATCCATGATATTTGCTGGTGAAAAATTGTTTGTGATTGATCTTGTTCATGATTAATTTATTCTTGTCTACATCCTTGCCCTTGTTCATTATCGAAGTTGAACTTGAATATAATATTGTATTTGTTGATTATGTACATGTAGATCTCATTATGTCAGAAGAGAAAGGTATAAATACTTCTAAATTTGTTCTGCACCAAGGTAAACAGCCTTTGGAGAAATCTGATCCGCACCAAAATAAGCAACCTTTGGAGAAATCTGGCCCGCACCAAAGTAAGCAACCTTTAGAGAAAAAAACATCTCGATACTATGCGGAAAAAACAAAGACAAGAGGAAAATATGGTCCTTCAGATCCTCAGCTTCTTAATATGATTCACCCCACACAGGCTTTACCGAATATTGCTAGTGCTACTACTGCTGCAACCAAGAAAAGTTCTTCTAGTAGGAACAAACGGGCCAATGATAGTTTGGCTTTTAGATCTAAAGATTTTGAAGCGTTTAAGAGAGAGCATAATTTGATGGGCTTCAAAGTTTCCTTTTATGAACCCGTTGAAGGTGATGAAATAACGCCTGATATGATTTGGAAGTTCTCGTATAACACGAATAAGTTGTTGATATCTGTGGGCACATTAGATGCGGTCCTGGAGCTTCCCTTATACAAGAGTGGAGACTCGTTTCAATATGAAGTTCTTTCGGGTCGTAGTAGAGGAGATACTCATTTTGCGGGCCGTTCCATTGCTCAATATAATGGAAATTGGTGGCACATGTTAAATGAGTGTCATAAATGTAGCAAAGGGGGAAAAAATCTCAAAAGTTATATTCCCAATCCTTCGGAGCGTAAATATTATACCTAGCAAATTTTCATGCTACTTACGTTGATGCTTTGGTTGCGAAGAATTATAAGAAATTGAGTATCGGTCTGAGCCGTAAAGGTGGTGAGGGTTTTCGTCTACTTTGGGATGTTGATAATACCAAGGCGGGGTGTATCCCCAGAACAGATAAGCCTTTGAAAGAAAAACTTCGTGATGACCATGACTTCAGGTGGTATCGTACCTCTTTGGTAATCGAAGGTCCCTGGCTTTATGGCTTTGCGCAAGATACTCTGGTTCACGACCTTACTTCTGGTCCATAAGTTTATTGCCCCTAGCAATTAAACTTTGATGGTTTTTCTTTCAATTATGATGAAAGGGTACGTATGATTTTATTTTTAATTTTTATATTTGCTTCCATTTTATTTAAGCCGTTGTTGCCTTATATAGCCTCGAGTGGAAGGAGATTCTGAAAGTGATACGGGCAAGAAACGAAAAGTTGTTGTTGTTGGCAAAAAGAAGGTATGGCTTACTTAAAAGAATTTGTATAATCTGGATTGTATTTATTTGAGTGATTTTATCATTATTTGTGTATTTTATAGGGTCGAAAAAAGATGAAGTCTACATCCCGCATTTCTACTGAGCCATAGGAAGGGGAAATTCGTGACACTATTACTCATTCAAAAAATATTGAAAGAAATGATGGTGATAGCTCTGATGATGATGAATCTGAAAAAGGTGATGAGAGCCAAAATGTTGAATTTCAATCAACGGACCAGGAGCAAGATATATTGATTTAGCCCGTAGGTTCCAAATCCACAAATTCTCATAAGAGTTTTGAGGGCCAGTCTGCTGGTGGGCCCGTAAGTTCTTCTGTTGGCGTAGGAGAGACCGGAACTGATGAATTGATGAATCAGTTTATCTCCTTGGATCGCGGTGTGGGTATTGGTGCATCTGCTTCTCAATCTACCGCTTATCAATTTTCATTTCTTCCTCCCCAATTCTTGTCTCCTTTATGTGAAGATGATTTCGTTGTGCATTCTGTTAGCGAGGAAAGAGGTTCATCTGATAAAGAATAACAGGAGGTGACTACCACTATCATCACCAATGAAAGTGCTAATGGGGGTAGAACTATAATTGATGCTCCCCACAAGAATGGCAATGAAAGTGCTTCAAACAGTGATAAAGTCAAAGGAATAATGGAAATGAGAACCTTATTTATGTAGAAGAAGAATCTTTTTGTTGGTTCATGTCGAAAGATTTATTGTATGTTCCGCATAATTTCCAACCTATAGAGATTGATACTTCCGCATTGGGTTTTTGCGTGAGCGTATGAGATCCGCTCCTTATGGTCAGTGAAAGAAGTTTGGTTAAAGGATCAAGGCGAACTCGTTCATTCTTCTTTTGATATTAATCTTTCTTCTTCCTTTCTGATGTGATTGCTCTTGCGGATGGTGTGGCATATTCTTTCCCTCAACAAGCCATGTTACAGGTATATTTATATATGTGTGCATATATATATATACTGAATAAATAAATAAATATATTAATAGGCAAGTGGAGGCAAAATTGATTAAGGCTGAAGGAGAAAACTTTAAGTTGCGGGCAGAGTTGTCACAGAAGAATGCTGCGGTCCAAGGTACAAACGAACTGAAACGGGGTAATTAGATTCTTCGTCAGCAATTATTGGATTTTCAAAATCAAGGTTTAATCCTTTTCTCTTTTGATATTTCATTTTCTAATTTATTGTTCTTTCGCAAAAGTATACTTTATGGAATCAGCGGGAGGTTTAGATCTTATAGATATGATAGGTAGTAGAAACAAGCGTCTTACTGAGCACGTAATTGAAGTTAACAAACAAAATATGGAGGTTAAAGAAAGATGTAATGCACTTCTTGATGATTTGGAGTGGGTAAAGGTTCATCATGAGGCATTGTATATAAAATATCGTTTGTTGGATTCAGACATGCGTCGTAATAATAATAATGAATTGAATGCTGCTCTTTCTTAGACTAAAGATAGTCTTACTAAAGCATGGGCGCGGGTGGAAGAGTTTGAATATGAGACTCGCAGACTTCACTTAGAACGCAAAATAATCTTACGAAATTCTCATCTTCCGGGTCGTTTCATGATTCTCAATATTCCGTTTATGTTGTGCAACTTATTAAGGATAGAGATGATGCAATAACAGATGTTCATGCCAAGGCAAATGCGTTAATAGAGGCTAAATCTAAGATATCTATATTAATCTAACATGAAGTTGATATTTATCATTATCAAAAGGGAACGAGAGAACTCATAAAAGAGATGAATCAATTACGTCACGAACATCAAGGTTGATCAAATTGAGGGAGATCTAAAGCTTGAGACCTCTAGAGCCAATGATGCGGTCCAGAATTTGGCCATTGAGGAGGGGAGAACAAAATACTGGAAAAATCAGGTTACTTTATTAGATGAACGAGCAAAAGAAGCTACAAATCAAATTTCTCAGTTAAATGTTGAATTGGAACTGCACGGGCCAAAGTTTTCTGGCTGAAAACCGAAGCAACTATAAGAGTGGCTAAAACAATTAATATCACTTTAGATAAAGTGGAAGAGGATGGATTTACCAAAAAAATATCTTCGTAAAGAAGTTCCAAAACATCCTTCTCCAAGTGTTGGTCCCGCTGCCCCTTAGTAATTTATTTTCATCTTTTAGTGTACATAATTTTTTTTTATTTGTATAATGTAATACCTGCGAAATATTTTAAACATATATATATAATGGTATTTTAATCTTAGAAACATAAGCATTTAATTGAATTTTGGAATGAGTGTGAATTGAGAAACTACAAGATAAGAATATACCTTGAGTTACCTTTGAGGGCATAGTTACACGATCAACTTCATCTTGGCCAAAAGGAAGTTAACAATGTAGTCCCAATTGTGAAAGCAGTATAAAGATTACATCTGTTTTCACAATAAATAAGATGTCATGTTAGGCGTCTCTTGATTACGAAATATTCATTGGTCACACACTGATAGACATCTACATGGATTTCTAGAGAGATTGCAATTATCGTGATTTACCTAGTATGGAGTAGTATGGTGTGAAACACATGATAACACATTTTATGATATTGAAGTTGTTGTTGCATGATCCATTTTCACTTTTTATGGATAATATGGCTTGAGGTATTGTGCATTCCAAGGATGCCTCAACACTTCTCCGTTCATATTCCGTAGATGATATGATCATTTTCCCGCAATATCATGATTAATATAGGGTCCTCCCCATGTAGGTGCGAATTTCTTTGCTTTTTTGTCTCTTTAGTATTTTGGGGTTCGGCGTAGTACATATTGTCCTTCCATAAAGTTTCGCAATTTCACTTTCTTGCTATACTCTCGGGCTAACCTTCTTTGATAATTTTCCATTTTCTGGAGCACAATTTCTCTTCTTTCTTCTAAATCATTTAGTTTTTCAAGCATTAAATTTGTGCTTAAATTCTTTTCCCAAGCTTCTGTCTTTGTAGTTGGTAAGATGATTTCAGTGAGAATAACTGCTTCTGCTCCGTAAGTAAGAAGGAATGGTGATTCGCCAGTTGCTTCTCTCCTTGTTGTACGATAAGCCCATAAAGTATTATGAAGTTGTTCACACTATATTTTATAATGTCCATCTAGAGTCTTTTTCAGATTCATAGCAACGATTTTATTTGTTGCTTGATGCTTAGTGGTAAAAGGTTCGATACTCAGGCTCGTAAAGATTCGATTTTTAAACCTAATTTTTAATAACTAAAATAAACAGATTAAAGTAAAATTGATTTCAAATTATGGGAATGACTGAGACTAAGGATTCCACCGTTAACCAATTTTTCAAGTGATAATAATCTTGCAACTCATATATTCGATTTATCCAAAATATTACCAAAGTTAGGTTTTCAAAATAATAGTTGTAAACCGAAAGCATGAGACATCAAAAGCTCTAAGCTCAGCATGACTCATCAAAGAAAATACAACTAATTGATAAAAACCATTTTTTCCAATTTCAATTCAAAGCAAATAATAGTAAAAGAATTACAAAAAATAAATAAAATAAGAATTACCACTTTATTATTGGAAAAATAGCTTCCCCCGTCGCCCCAGTGATGGTGATTAGCTCATCATGTTGGAAACACTCTTAAAATAATTGTTCATAGCTCAAAAAGTGTTTATAATGATGAAACAAAAGTAACACAGGAGAACTGATACGCTTATAAGCCTTACAGAGTGTGTGGCTGAAGAGAAAATAAGACAGAAGAGAAAAGAACGGACTGCAGCCACTTCAAAATTTTGAAAGAATATGCAACGGAATCAACGACTGTTCTCTGGAGACTTTTGTTCTTCCTGTTCTTCACACCAGCATAAATTTTCTTTTTTTCCTGGAATTTTTTCGGCTGCTCTGGCTTGCTTTTTTCTTGATATTCTTTGCTATTTATAGGATTAGCTAACCTTAGGAACCCTTCTTAACCGATAAGGACTCAAAGAAGAGTCCAAATCAAACTCCAAATTGTTGATAATCCGAAACAGGGAGAGTTATCCTTTTCCGGCTGTGACATGAATTTTCCAGCGATTTTTCCGGCGTGAATCACTCTGGTTAACGTGTGTTGATCATATTTTGGGTGTTTCTTCAATTTGGGATATCAAAAACAAGTTTTAAACCCCTTTGAATTCGGTTCAGCATCATCCATAATAATTCTCACGTAAAGCTTTTCTTCCCGCCATTTTCCTGAATTTGAATTTGATTGAAGGGTGCCCCAAATCCAACTGATGGGTGCCTTTATAAATTTTTTTGGGTGCCTTTAACAACTTTTTGAGCCGATTTTTCCACAAATATTTATTTCTCAAAATACCTAAAAGACATAAAATCCATAAATAGTACAAAATCGAACACAATCAAAATAGATAATCGAGCACAATTTAGACACAAAAATGTGTCTATCATTGCTTCAGCTTGACCGTTGCTTTGAGGATAAATAGGATGTGGATTTATTCTTTTGAATATTAAATGCTTCAAAAAGCATACCGATATTTTCCCCTGCAACTGTTGTCCGTTATCAGAGACTATAACCGCTGGGATTCCAAATCTACAGATTATATCTTCAAATAGGAACTTTAAAACATCAGTATCTTTGATCCGGGCTAGAGCTTTTGCTTCGACCCATTTAGTGAAATAATTAGTTGCTACAATCAGGTATTTTCTTTTCTGTGTGCCTTCCACTAAAGGTCCAACTATGTCCATTCCCTATTTTACAAAGGGCCATGGACGCAATACAATATTCAGTTCTGTTGCGGGGGCTTTGATTCTTTTAGCAAAACGTTAACATTCTTCACACCTTCTTACTAGATGAGCCGCATCTTTATTCATATATGGCCAATAATATCCTTGCATTCTTGTTTTGAGTGCAAGTGAGCGTCTTCCAGTATGATTCCTTACGTCTCCATAATGAATATCAGTGAGAATGTGTTGTCCCTCACACCTTGATAAACATCGAATCAAAGGTCCAAAAAATGATTTACGGTATAAAACTTCGTCCCGCAATTGATAATTTACGGATTTAGATTGATTTTTTCTTACATCTTTTGTGTTTGCGGGCAGTATTCCATTTTGTAGATATTGATATAATGGTAGCATCCAATCTTCTTCAGTTATTAATTCATCTTCCGATTTTCGTGGAAGAGTTGTATCATCTTGGATGGCTTCATCTTCAATATCTTCACCTACCTCTTCTTCCAAATTTTAAACTGATTGTACCTTGATGGATAGTTCATATATTCGAGTTCTTTGTCTTGGAGGGATACCCTAAATCATATGCAATTTAGTACTCCCTATGATGACCCAAATCCTTCTCTAGAAGAATCACACGAGCAGTTGCGATCTAGTACTCCTTATGATCCATTTGTTTCTCTATAGAATTCCCTCAAGGAGTTGATTGAGGATACAAAAAGGTTCGGATTATGTATGGGGGGAACAATTAGTAGTCCAACTCTTTTACATGAACAGTTGCGATCTAGTACTCCTTATGATCCATTTGTTTTTCTAGAAGAATCCCTTAAGGAGTTGACTGAGAATACAAAAAGGTTCGGATTAAGTTGGGGGGGAACAATTAGTAGTCCAACTTTTTCTCTAGACGAATCCCTCAAGCAGATGACTGAGAATACAAATAGATTTGCATTAAGTGTGAATGAAAGTCTTGCAAAGAATAATATTGCTCAAAATGATCTTAATTTCCAATATAGTGCTACCCTTTATAATTATTCACCTAGTCAAGAGGACGAAGATAAAATTGGTAACACTAATTGTTTAGACGAGGTTCAAACATCTTCACATTATTATGATGATGAGGATAGTATTGGTGAAGAACTTGAAATATACAGACAGAGTGATCAAGAAATTGTCACTCCAATTGTGCTTCATGATGATAGTGTTATTTCTGGTTCAAATCCAAATAATTTTAATGATTATTCACCTATTCAAAAGGAAGAGGATTTGACTAGAGATACCACTATTTTAGACGGTAGAATTTTCTTGTTTTGAAGACGATAATGGTTTAGAGGAACGAGTTTGTCCCGAGACTAGTGATTTAGAGTCTAACGATTCGAAGACAATAGTCTTTGACGAAGATGATAGACTCATAAAGAATTTTAATGTGATAGAGAATGATTTGATTCAGGTTGATAAAATAGTTTCCCCAGTGGATTTTGCTATCCTAGACACCCAACCTTTTCAGGTCCCAGAGGCTCAAATACCTGTGATCTTAGGTTGTCCTTTTTTAGCTACATATAATGTCGTCATCAAATATGGAAATGGAATAATTAATTTTTCTTTTGGTAACATGACTACTAAACTGAATCTAATTAGTATGAGTAGACAACCTTCTTGTGAGATCTATGATTTATAAGAAGTGAACATAACTAGTACTTCAGTTCAGAAATCTTTGTCAAACACTTTGTTAGAAGATCCATTAGAGAAATGCCTAGCCCACTTGGGGTTTGATGTTGACGATGATAGTATTATTAATGAGGTGAATACTTTGTTAGATTCTGCGCCTTTGATGGACACTTATAATATATGGAAAGCTAAGTTTGAACTTCTTCCAGTTTATAAGTCTACCTTATTTCCTTCTATAGAGGAAGCTGAGTGTAGTACTGACCTTAAGGACCCTAGAATCCAACCAAAATTTTTTAGTCCATCTAAGAGTAATGTCCACCCTAAGTTTGGGGGTACCGATGATTCTTGTGATTCTCAAGTATCCCTGCTTAAAGTCCCTCACTTGGGGATTGGCATTTGCACCTCTACCATTTTTCAAGCTCATCTTCAAACTAGATTCCCTGAGCCTGTTGATGTCCAAAAAGAAGTCAAGTTGTTAGAAACTCATCCTCTGGTCGATGTGGTTTACCTAGGAAATAATACCAATATTGACTTTTTTTTCCCACCAAAATATTTTCTTCCATATGTGGGAACGTTTGAATTTCAAATGTGTCAGTTATTAAGTTTTGAGACTAAGCCTAATTACTTTAGGAGATTAGAATCGATACATTTGTTTAAGAATGACCATCATTTTCATAGTAGTCAACTGTGTGGGTCAAATACGATTGACTTTGAGGATCCACAATTATTCAGGTTATTATTATGTGCCTTAAATTTATTATTTGAGTTTTTTCAGACTTTACAACATGATCCTCTGGATCCTTCCTATGAGGAATCCATCCTATGAAAATATTTTATCTAGACCCTTTTATAGAGCCTGAACCTGAACCACAACTAGATGTAGTTATCTTAAACATAAAACTAGATAAGGGTGTGCTCGGTTTGTTCATTTTCTTGGCCATTTGTTGTTTCCTTTTATTTGGAACAACACTATTTTATTTAGATGACCCACAATTGTTCCGACTATTGTTATATGATTTTATGAGGTGACTAATTCTTTCTTAGTCTGGCTGAAGACTTTGAACTTAGCACTTTTTGGGAGGTAACCCATGATCATGCGACACGGTAATATATTTCCTTAACTCCTTTCCTTCGATTGGTAACAGTTTCTCCTTGTTCACGCTTTTAATAATTCATCTTTAGAACATTGAGGATAATGTTAGATTTAAGTTTGGGGGTAAGGGAGAAACTTTTAGTGAAATATGAAACTCCAAAGTCTAGAAACTTGTGAACAATTCAGGATAACACTAACCATTCTAGGTAGATGGAAACTTAACTCTTTTTCTATAGGAATTGGTGTACCCAGCTAAATGGTCTATTCAAAAAAGTATGCCTAGCTCAGGTGTTAGAAATAACATGATAGTTGTCACCATATCTCGGAATCTATCTCGACCATATCACCTTCTGTTTTTATTTTTGCAATTTTTTGTGTTTCTCTAAGTAATTCAGTGGGGCACCAGTATCTAATTGTTATCACCGCAGTATGAAGTAGTGTGTTTGAGATCAAGCCCCAATATTGTATTATTTAGACCATTTTTCTTTTAAAAAAAAATAATAATAAAAAATCGAGTTTTGACATTTTGATAGCAATATATGTGTGTTTTCCCTGTCTCCGTCGCCTAAGCAAACATGGAACGAATGATACATGAGAACTTTCATGTGAGATGCTGATAAGGAGCATGCGCTTGGATTCATTTGATCTAATCATGTTGTCAGTACGTTTAAAAATAATAAATAATTGTTTTATTCTCAATAAATCGACCGCTGGGACCCTTGTATATACCAACTAAGTCGATATTAGTATAGGGATTAAGACCAGTGGGAGCGTTTTTCAATCCATTAAGATTCATCCTGGCACTGACCTTCATACAAATATGGGAAACACTGTTCACCTTAGTCAACACGCGCAAACTTCATTTTTTCTATGTCCATCTTCTAAATATTTTCATGTGATTGAACTATGATAGATTCTGAGTATTATGGTTGAACGACTATCTAAGTAGAGTTTTGAATTCTTGTATGAATTTTAGTACGCTGAGTGAAAACTCGTGTACAACAATTGAACTCATATATGGTAATGATTCTCATAGCCAAAGAATTTAGTATGCCAACTAAATAGCTTGTTTAGTGTTTACCCTCGATCGTTAACAAGTAACTAGGGTTTGGAGTAATAGGTTTTGTGGGTACACCTCTTGTAAACCCTCGCGAGACTAAAACTCGTCCGATAGGGACACATATGGGTTTAAAGGCTTGTTGCACACGCTAAGTGCAATCGCGATGCCTGCGAAAGTGAGTTAGGATTTTTATTTTCTATATTAGATTTGCTCGAGGACTATCAAAATTTAAGTTTGAGGGTATTTGATAGACACATTTATATGTCTTATATGATCTCATATTTGTATTAATAGTATCTCATTTTTGAACTAATATTATTATTTTATGTGTTTTTTATGTACTTTTGTGGAATTAAACAATTATGAAAAAAATGACTTGAAAATGTTAAGAGTACCTCAGAAAAGTGTTAAAGGCACCCACCTCTAATTGATAAAGGCACCCAAAAGTGATAAAGACACACATGCCTTGGATAAGGGCACCTCCTCTTCAAATTTGAAATGAAAAATGGGCGGGAAATTACTCTTTCGATCTGTGAAGTGTTGTCATCGAAATTTGGAGAAGATTTCTTAGGTTATTAAGACAAGAATATATTCTTGTCTTAATTAAGAGGAGTTTGACGAAATTTGGAAATTATAAAAACAAACAGAAGCAAATCAAATCGTATCAATATATTTTCGGAAAAGGAATCAGTGTAAAAATTGTTCTCGTGAGAATATGGAATTTTATCCTAAAAATTTGGTAACAAAACATATGAAAAGATGTCAGAGAATATAAGAGAAAAGAATCTTTGAATTTAGAGGAAAGAAATCAGCCCGAGAAAGGAAGAAAAAAATCACCAAGATTTTCTTACATCTGTCGAGATTCAGATCATTAAAGAAAGAAGATTTCGGGTGATTTGATGAGCTGTTGAGGGTGTAGTATATATAGAGGAGTCGTGGGAAGCTTTTGAGGGGGATGGCAGAGACCAAATTCAAAGAAATCAAGTTCCATAAAAATCTGTTGTTGCTGCAAGTTCATCACGTGAAGAAGATGAAGAAACCGTGACTAAAAGTAGAAAATTATTGTTGATTCCGTTGTCTATTCTTTAAAATTCATAAGTTATAACAATATTTTTTGCTACAGTAAAAACAACAGTTCCCGTTTTAATACAAAGGAAGACAGTCCTTTTCCAATTGCGTCTAGAGTATGCCGTAGATTCAATAAATCATTTTAATTATTATACGACTTAGTTGGTCCGTTTTTTTGTACTTTTCTTCTTCTCAAGCACTTTTGAACTATGTACCTATCTTTTGAGAGTGTTTTGGACGTGATGAGCTAAACCCTATCACTGAGACAATGGAGGAAGCTATTTTCCACACTTGTTTGGTAACTATATTCGATTCTTTATGATTTTTTGCACTTATTTTAATTGTTTCATGGTTTTTCTTAATTGGTTGTCATTTAATTTGATGGGTCATGCTTAACTTAAGTGTTTTGATGGTCTGTGCTTAGGATTTACAATCAATGTTTCAAAAATCTACTTTTGCCAAACAAAAAAAGAGTCCATAAAAGAGCTTAAATGGTTAAGAATCAATATTTGTACCACATAAATGTGAAAATCTTGGAATTATGAGTCTCAGTCCCTTGTAATTTTGTCATTATCTTTTATTTATTTTCTAGTTAAAAGTAGTTTATTAAATCTAAAATAAATCTTCACAAGTTCGAGAGTTTCAAACCTATTCTTACCACAACTACAAACCACATCACTCCCCAAATTCCAAACGAAATGCATGAACCATTCGATCTCCAGTTGGAGTTTTAATCACGATTCTTATTTCAGCTCCGTCTTTATTTCGTGCTCCATCAACAAACACTTCCCATTTGTGGGAATTGACAAAGTCTAAAATATCTTGGGAATCATCTTCATCCTCTTCTGCTCCAGGCATATTTTGAACTTCAGATCCATCATCCAAAGGTAAGTCCGTAAGAAAATCTGCGTGATTTTTGAGCAGTCTGTGTTTCAAATAGAATATGGAATTGTTCCAATTGTGCATTCCATTTTGATATTCTCCCTGCTTTTCTCGTATTCTTCAATACAGATTCTAATGGTGCTTTGCTTGATACCCGAACATAATGTGTTAAGAAATAAGTGTGGAGCTTTTGTGTGGCAAAAACTAATGCAAGCACCAGTTGTTTAATCTTGGTATAATTTCTTTCTGCTGGATTAAGAGTTTTGCTAATGTAATATATTGGTTTTTCCACTTTCTCATTTGTTCGTACCAGTATTGCACTCACATCATCTTCTGTTGCGGCTACATATAACACTAATACCTCATCTGGTTCTGGTTTTTGTAATGCTAATATTGTTATGAGGTAATCTTTTATGCTTTGAAAAACGCGTTCGCAGTTTTTATTCCACGCAAATTTGCTCATTTTCTTTAGAGTATCAAAAAATGGTTTACACTTTTCAGAAGATCTTGCAATGAATCTGTTAAGCAGCTAAGCAACCATTTAACTTCTGAACTTCTTTGATATTTCTTGGAGAGGGCATATTAACAATTGCTTGAATTTTGGCTTGATCAACTTCAATTCCATTTTTAGTAACCACGTATCCTAAAAAAATTCCTGATGTAACTCCAAAAGTACATTTATCTGGGTTGACCTTCATTTTGTATTGGCGCAGGGCTTCAAAAATTTCTTTCAAGTCCTGGAGATGATCTTTTGAAAGTTTACTTTTTACGAGCATGTCATCTACATATACTTTCAATGCGCGGTCTATCCATGGTTTAAAAATTACATCTACAAGTCGTTGATATATTTCCCCTTCGTTCTTTAATCCATATGGAATTCTGGTATAACAATATAATCCATATGGAGTAAAGAATATAATATGTTCTTGATCTTCTCCGGCTAATGCAATTTGATTGTATCCTGATTGTCCATCCATAAAAGATAAAGTCTCATGTCTTCAAATGCATCTACCAATTGGTCAATGCTGGGTAGCGGATAACTATCTTTTGGACATGCTTTGTTTAAATTGGTGAAGTCTATACAGATTTTGAATCCTCATTTTTTTCTTTGGTACAACCACCATATTTGATATCCAAGTTGGGTATCTCACTTCTTTAATGAATCTCGCATCCAAAAGTTTCTTAAGTTCCTTATCAAAAGACAAATGATATTCTGGTGCTACCTTACATACCCGTTGTCAGAATGTAATTGTGCCCGGTTGTATACATAGTTCATGACGAACAATATTTGGATCAATACCTGGCATATCTCCCATTTTCTAAGCGAAAATGTCAACATATTCTTTGAGTAAAATGAACAAATTATGTTACCGTTCCGGTTCCATCAAAGTTCCAATTTTAATCATTTTTGTTGATTCTTCCGTCCCCATATTGATATTTTTGGTTTCTTCAATTGCTGAAAAAAATGGTTTGGGGGCTCCTAGAAGCGGAGGAGCTCCTTTAATAGTTAAACCGGTTCTGTTAGAGTAGCAATACAAATCATTTTCCAACATTCTAAATCCCTAATTCCTTTTCCAATAAATCTCTATCTCGTGTAGCTCTCATTCCAAATCTCTAAATCCCTAATTACTTTCTTTCAGTCCATGCGCCATTATCATCTGACTCATGTTTTCATCACCAATAGTCCTTTTATTTATTGGGTAAATGTGATTAGCTTTCATTTGTTTTAGATTTTAGACTGTAGATTTAAGACCTCGAACTTATATATACCTATTAGTTCTCAAATTCAATTGTTTTTTTGGCAGATGAAGCTTTTGGATTGTAACAGAAGTCTCCCACTGTTTGTAAATTCAAATGGTGATGAAACGTAACTGCAGGAGCAACTGAACTCTTTACTCCAGGTGAAGTCATTTAGTTAATAAAGTTGAGTTTAGTATAATGCTTGTATTTTTTAGGATTCTGTTATAGGAATGGTGGCCTGTAGTTCGTTGGAGAAGGTGCTTGATAGCAGTGGTGGCAAGGTTCCAAAATGGGGTGCCAAAATCAAGAGTAGTTAGCTGGTGGCAGTTAGTTGTTGATTATCAGTTAATAGAGGCAGGTGTCAGTTTGTAATTGGCAATTATATTAGCCATTAAGAGTAATTAGCCGTTAGTCGAGTGTGTGGGAAATACGTGTGAGTGAATCTGGTATATAACCAGAGCCACACATTTTGTTTTAGCAGATTTTTTGGATATTAATAAAATTCCATTTCTCCAATTCTTCTCTGCAAGAATTTCCCCTCATTTTCCTTCAACTCCATTAACGTGTTCTTGGGTTCCAGATTAGGAACTTAACATTTGGTATCAGAGCCGTGTTTCGAGTTTGAACGATTGTTATTAACTTCTGTAAACTGTTTACTGCTAGCAATGACAAATCACACAGCCAGGATTTCAAATCTCGAAGAAAAATGGACTGAATTCAATCATGAGATTTCAAATCTCAGTGATAGAGTCTCAGGTCTATCTCTAGGTCTCAATGGAGCTACTAGCAGAGTGGATGGACTCACCTCCAGGATGGATGAGTTTTCAAATCAATTAAGCACTATCTTTCATTTTATGCAAGAAACAAGGGCTAATAACAGTAATGAGCATACTGGAAATGCTAATCATGTACATCCTGAAGGTGTGGAAAGTACAAATCCAGTAGGGAATCAAAATCATAGAAGAGAAAACCTAAGTGTTGTTGGAAAGAATGTTTCTCAACCTAGAGTTGAACTTCCCGGATTCAACAAAGGAGATGATCCAATGTTGTGGATCTACAAAGTTGAACAATACTTTAGGTTCTATGAGGTACCAGCGGAGCAAAAGGTAACCACAGCTTCTTTCCAACTGGAAGGAGAGGTCCTGCAGTGGTTTTATTGGCAAGGATATGACAGATCTAATCCTACTTGGGATATGTTTGTAGCAGAATTATGCAAAGAATTTGGTCCTGCTGACTACATAGATTTTACTTCATCACTTTTCAAGTTAAGACAATCAGGTAATTACCAGGATTATGTATCTACTTTCAGGGATTTGCTATTAGAACATCAGGAATATCACAAGATACTCTTAAGAGTTGCTTTATTGGAGGACTTAAGGATGAGCTGAAATTTGATGTCCAGTTGCTTAAGCCAGCAACAGTACATGAAGCTATATCCATTGGTGGTCAATTGAACTCTAAACTTAGAGCCTTGAACTCCAGCTTCCAAAGACCAGTTAATAGAGTGTTTAATCAATCTATACCACAAATAAACACAGATCCAGTAAAGAATTTTCCCATATTATAGTATAAAATATTTCCCCCTCTGCAGTTACAGATAGAACACTCAATAATTTGTGTTATTATTGTAATGGGAAATGGTTTAGAGGTCATACATGCAAAGAAAGAGCCACAAAAGCTGGACATGCGCAAGCATTGGTTCTAGATTTGGTAGAAGAATTGACAGAAGATGAGCATACAGAAACTGTAGATGAAATCCAGGATCCTTCCCAACCTTCAACTTCATTATCATCAATTCAGTTGAGTGAGTATGCCTTGTTTGGAGCTGAGCAAATACTAAATGTAAAAACTACGAAAGTTAGTGGTAGACTTAGAGGTGTGGAAGTTAAAGTACTGCTAGATTCTGGCAGTACACATAACTTTGTGGACTCCAGGCTTCTTCACAAGCTCAATTGGACTCCTCAACATGAAGATCCAGTGAATGTGATGATAGCAGATGGTAGTACTATTAAAGGAGGAGGAGTGTTCCGAAATATTCTTATAGAGCTAGGAAATTATAAAGGGAATATTGATCTGAGGTTGCTTCCTCTAGGATGCTGTGATGTAGTGCTTGGAGTCCAGTGGTTGTCTACTTTGGGAAAACTCACTTGGGATTTTTCTAAGTTGAGTCTGGAGTTTAATATACAGGGAGAGTCTTATGTGTTGGACCAGATGGTATCTCCACCTCCCTATACATACATAGTGACAATTAAGCAAATGGAAAAGATGATGGAGATAACCAAATTTGCCTATGTAATTTGTAATGTAGAAGGGAAGGAGCAAGAAACTTATAAACATTTGTCTAAACATGAAGAGACAAGTCTTCAAGGCTTATTGCAAGAATACAAGAGCTTATTCCAGACTCCCAACTCACTACCTCCAGAAAGGAATTGTGATCACCAAATTGTGCTCAAGCCTGGATCCAAGCCAGTGAACAAAAAACCATACAGGTATGGTCCCTTACAGAAAACTAAGATTGAGCTTGCTATTAGAGACCTCCTTGATTCAGGATTCATCAGACCAAGTCAAAGCCCATTTGCATCTCCAGTTCTTTTAGTTAAAAAGAAAGATGGTACTTGGAGGATGTGCATGGATTATAGAGAATTGAACAGCATGACTATCAGAAACAATTATCCCATTACTCTGATAGATGACCTCTTAGATGAACTTTTTGGTGCTAGAGTTTTCACAAAACTAGATTTGAGAGCTGGATATCATCAAGTGAGGATGACACCCTCAGATATACATAAAACAGCTTTCAGAACTCATGAAGGCCTATATGAGTTTCTAGTTCTGCCATTTGGTTTGACAAATGCTCCTGCCATATTCCAAAGCTTAATGAATGAAATTTTTAAGGCTTACTTGAGAAAATTCATATTGGTTTTCTTTGATGACATACTGGTGTACAGTAAGAACTGGAAAGAGCACTTATCACACCTTAGGCTCACTTTTAAAATACTGCACACTCACCAATTATTCTTGAAGGAGTCCAAATGTGACTTTGGAGAAAAACATATTAACTACTTGGGACATGTAGTGACAGAGGTTGGAGTAGCTCCTGATCCTGACAAGTTGAGAGTGGTTCAAGAGTGGCCACAACCAAGCACTCTTAGACAATTGAGGGGATTTTTGGGACTCACTGGATATTACAGGAAGTACATTCCAGGTTATGGCAAGATATGCCAACCACTATTTGAACTGACCAAGAAAAATAATTTCAAATGGACTTCTGAAGCAGTTGAAGCATTCACTGAGTTGAAAAGAATCATGACTATCCCACAGGTCCTGGCCTTACCAGATTTCTCTAAGCCATTTGTCATTGAGAGTGATGCCTCTGACACTGGCATTGGTGCAGTGCTGCAACATGATAATAGACCAATAGCATATTTTAGTCAGGCTTTGGGAATTAAGAATACAACTTTGTCTGTGTATAAGAAGGAACTCATAGCAATAGTGCATGCAATAAAGAAGTGAGAGCATTATCTGCAGGGACAGCATTTCATAATCCAGACATATCATAACAATTTGAAGTATTTTCTAGATCAGAAAGCTAATACTACTTTCCTGGTTGATGGGCTATGATTATGAAATTCAGTACAAAAAGGGTTGTGAGAATAATGCTGCAGATGCTTTGTCTAGAGTCCATGCTAATGTGTCTGGTCTGGAGCTGCTAGGGATATCTTATCCCTACTATAATTGGATAAATGAGCTGAGGACACAATTGGAGAAGGAACCATATATCATGGACAAGGTAAAGGCCTATCACTCTAGTGGAACTTTTTCTTCACCTCAGTTGACCTATGAGAATGGTCTATTGAAGTACAAGGGCAGAATTGTACTCAGTCCTACTTCTAAGTGGAGAACCAAGGTGTTGGAAGAGTGTCATGCAAGTCCAGTGTCAGGGCACAATGGAGTTCTCAAGACATTTTAGAGGATTAAGAGATCATTCTATTGGGAAGGGATGAAAAAAGACATAAAAGCATTTGTCTCTGAATATGCAGTGTGTCAACAATAAAAATACGAGACTTGCTCTCCTCCAGGATTGCTGAATCCACTACCAATTCCTGAGCAGGTTTGGACATCCATAAGTATGGATTTTATCATTGGGTTGCCAAAATCTAAAGGGAAAACAGTGATTTTTGTTGTACTGGACATGCTATCTAAATATGCTCATTTCATGGAATTATCTCATCCTTATAATGCTTCAATGGTAGCTCAGGTTTTCATTGACAATGTGTTTACTGCATGGTATGCCCACCTCTATAGTAAGTGATAGAGATACTATTTTCTTGAGTCAGTTTTGGAAAGAATTCTTCCACCTCAATGGTTCAAAGCTTAACATGAGTTCTGGGTACCACCCACAGACTGATGGTCAAACTGAAGTAGTAAACAGATGTATTGAAACTTACTTAAGGTGTTTCACATCATATGCTCCTTTGGATTGGGTGAAGTGGTTGCCCTGGGCAGAGTGGAGTTATAACACTGCCCATCACACTGCTACTAAGATGTCCCCATTTCAAGTATTGTATGGGTATTCTCCACCCCTCATTTCTTCCCATGAGACAAGATCAGCTAGAATAGAGGCTGTAGAAGAAGAGCTGACCAATAGGGACAAGATGTTGTAAATTTTACACAACAACTTGTTACAGACTCAACATAGAATGAAGACACAAGCTGACAAAAGGAGATCTGAAAGAGAATTCCAAGTAGGGGATCTGGTATTCTTAAGATTGGTCCTATACCAGATGCGCTCTCTGGCTAAGCACTCATTTCACAAGTTGCAACCCAGATTTTTTGGGCCATTCCAGGTGCTGCAGCGTGTGGGACAAGTAGCTTACAAAATCCTCTTGCCTCCTCAGTGTAAGTTGCATCCTGTGTTTCATGTAAGCTTCCTCAAGAAAAAGCTAGGAGCACAAGTTCATCCACTCCATACTATACCATATTTGGAGGAAAAACATCGATTGGAGCCTCTTAAAGTCTTGGGTAGTAAGATGGTTTTCAAAAGAAACAGTGAAGGCTTACGCACTGTTAGTACCAAGTGGTTGGTACAATGGAAGGGGCAGACAGAAGAGAATGCTTCTTGGGAAGACTCTGAACTATTAAAGCAACAATTCCCTGGTTTTGATCGAGCAACAGAATCATATCCTTGAGGACAAGGAAGATTTTTGGCAGGGGGTGTTGTTAGGATTCTTTTATAGGAATGGTGGCCTGTAGTTCATTGGAGAAGGTGCTTGATAGCAGTGGTGGCAAGGTTCCAAAATGGGGTGCCAAAAGCAAGAGTAGTTAGCTGGTGGCAGTTAGTTGTTGATTATCAGTTAATAGAGGCATGTGTCAGTTTGTAATTGGCAATTATATTAGCCATTAAGAGTAATTAGCCGTTAGTAGATTGTGTGGGAAATACGTGTGAGTGAATCTGGTATATAACCAGAGCCACACAGTTTGTTTTAGCAGATTTTTTGGATATTAATAAAATTCCATTTCTCCAATTCTTCTCTGCAAGAATTTCCCCTCATTTTCCTTCAACTCCATTAACGTGTTCTTGTGTTCCAGATCAGGAACTTAACAGTATTTCACATTCCAAGTTCTCATGAATACTCAATCAAGTTTATTAATAGAAACTTATAAACCAAATAAATTGCAGGAACTACAAATTGAAAACAGAAAGTTCTCATTTTGAAATAATTCTTAGAATTTGTATGCGGAAGTAATATCAAAGATAAATCAAATGTTTGTTAAGGAAATGTCAAATACCAAATATCTAATAAGGAAATCTGAATACTACTAAAAAAAACTCTTATATGTAATCTTGGATTTTCTGTCAGGTACTTTGCAGTTTCAGGTCACTTAGTCTGTACTAATATAGGATGTTCTTTATCTCCTTTTTCTTTTAACTCCTGCAATGCAATCATAATACCAGTCCTCATGTCCATCTGAATTGTTTCTGTGTACATCTTGGTTGATTGTGCATTCCAATTCAGGATGTTGTGCATCCCCTTTTTCTGCTAATTCTGCAAATGCAAGCATAGCTTCCAAGCCCTCATCTGCATCTGAACTTTGTTCTTGTATCTATTGGTTGACTACGCTCACCTGCACTGAAAGTCAATTTATCATGGTCAATTTTCATTTTATTTTTTTCGCTATTTACTTAAACAAACTGTTGTTACCTTTTGTACTTTACTCAGTTCTTTAGCTTTCAGTGCATCATTTATCGGATATATATTTTGCACAGAGAAACTCGTATAGCCAAATGATCTTTCACTTAGATGAACTTCGAAGATAAATGACATTGCCAATGTATCCCATATTTCTCCCACATTTTGTGCCTTATTTTCCTGACAATGGAATTGGGATGTAAGATATTTATATGATAGGCTTCCCCCTTACTCCCTTGGCCTCCAAAATCTCCCACAAAAACAGAGAAAACGAAAAACAGAGACACAGCAATGGCATATCACCTAACACATAAACTCATAAACCTTTTAAAACAATGTGATTCATTCAAATCACTAAAACAAATTCATTCTCAAATGATTATAAACTCAATCACAGATAAACAAAATTACCTCCTTTCTAAACTTATTGATCTCAAAGTAAATTTTGATTATACTCTGTTTTTCTTCTCACATATTTCTAAACCCAATGATTTCTCTTGTAACTTAATTATCCGTGCTTTAACTAATACTTGGCATCATTATTCACTAACCCTTCAACTTTACTTTCAAATGAAGGGTTTTGGTATAGAACCTAATCATTTTACTTACCCATTTTTACTGATTTCTTGTGCTAATATACCACATTAAGTGTAGGTAAAATGGCACATTCCTGTGTAGTGAAACTTGGATTTGAGTTAGATTCTCATATTACTCATTCTTTGATCACTATCGTGGGATTGCTTAGATCGCCTTTCCCTAAAAAACAAAATAAAAAATAATTATTTCCAACAAGATACCGTTTAATCACTCATAATCGGTAGACAAAGTACATACAACTCAACTGATTGTATATAATCGGTAGTTAAAAAAACAAACTAACAACCGATTGTGAATAATCAGTAGCACGGGCTCTACATTATCTACCGATTATGCATAAAAATTGGAACAGAAAAGTCTAAGATATGGACACACATACAATCGGTAGTTACATAAAAAGATTAACTACCGATTATGCCTAAATTTTGGTACAAGAGGACAATCTGTAGTTAATGACTAAATATAACTACCGATTATGTAGAATATTTTGAGGAATCACTAACTTTCATAATCGGGAGTTTAATCCTATACGAAACTACCGATTATGCCTAAATTTTGGTCCAGGAATATAATCGGTAGTTAATGACTAAATATAACTACAGATTATGTAGTATGTTTTGAGGAATCACTAACTTTCATAATCGGAAGTTTAACCCTATACGAAACTACCGATTATGCCTAAATTTTGGTCCAGGAATATAATCGGTAGTTAATGACTAAATGTAACTACCTATTATTGTCGATGTTCATGAGCAATGAAGAACACTAACATAATCGGTAGTTAAATACAAACACGAAACTACCGATTATGACATATAACCTAAAACCCTTGGTATTCTATCCTCGATTTCATTCGATTGAAGCAAAATAAACACAAATAATGGTAAACTCTTACCTTATTGGAGCCATTACAAAGTTTTGGAGAGGTTGATTGTCAGAATCAGTCTACGTATATAGGTCATCATCTTCGTGTTCTTCCTCTTCTTCACTATGTTATTCAACGATATCTCTATTTCTTATTCTCTCGGCAAAATTCGACCAGTTAGTATTATCAGGTTGACGGGTTGTTTACTTTTTTCGAGTCATCTTTATATTCTAATTACGACGATGAATTGGTTTATGATTAATCAGTTTACGATGAAATGATTTAGCCACAATCGGTAGTTTGAAAATAAGAGAAGAAGAAAAGAAAACAGACTCAATCGGTTGGAATAAAAATGATAAAGGTTCAGGTTTAGGTTTTAAATCTTTTATTAGTGAAAGGGTTAATGATATTTTTTTGGTTACTGAGAAGATATATAGGTATATTTCCATACCATTAGATTATCCCATAACCATATCTATTGGATGAGTTAAAATAATCGTCCCAAATTAGTTTTTAACCTTGAGTGATAAAAAAAGTTTTGGAAAGTTGTGAATTGATTCTTGTGGAGTTGATCATCACTTCACAATAAAAAACATAGGAATCATTTTCAGTCATAATCACTCAAGATTATCAAATGTCTATTGAAGTATCTTATCCTTTTTATTAGACATTACTGGCTTTTTCTTCTTTCGTAATTCCTTTTCTTTTTATTATCGTTTAAAAATAAAAAAGTTGTCAGGTTCTGAATTTTTTTCGCTTTTAAATGATAAAATTTAGTGATGTGTTCAAAGTTCTCTAATTGTTTTCCTAAGTATCCAGTTATTTTAACGTTTTTGGAAGAATCATAAAGAACAATCAAATATTTAAAAGAGGTGTCCATTTATGTTGTGCAAGCTTCGGCCGATTATAATTATCATTTTTGGCTTGATAAGTTCGAAGATACTCTAGATAAATTATAATCCATTGTTTTTTTAAAAGTTGAACTATTTTAAATTTATACAAGGAAGAAGCCAAGGAAGAAAAAAATATATTTAGAATTATACGCTTAAAATAATAAATTAATAAAGTATAAAAAAACATCTCTTAAATTATATCACGGACATTTATAACCTTTATATTGTTATAAAGTATTTTAAAATATATACATAACGAATATAAATATGACTATTAAAATATATATATATATATATTTTCTATATTGATAATAATTATTAGTTAAAGGAATAATTTTAAAAATATTATCTTATTTAATAAAATATTTATTTTTTAAAAATAAAATTTTAAATTAAGTAGCTTAATTTTTAAAAAACGGATAATGTAATTCATACTACCAAAATTGATATTTGACTCTCATAGCTGCCAATGACTAATGTGATTGGTGCTACATGGAATGGCATGCCTGATTGCATGTTAACCAACTAGGTTAGTCCAGTCGCCCGGAAACAATGTCTAAAATTAAATTGGGAACATAATTTCATAATGATTAAAATTAAATTGGAAACATAATTTCAGAATGATTTGTAGAAGTAAAATAGTATTTTTGGGAAGCAAATTGTTTTTGCTTCGAATTTTTGGGATTGGCGGAATTTCTGGTATCCCCTCTTATATAAATGACATGTTCACATGAGTCTAATTATGTGCACACTCCTCTAAAAAATATATATTTGACATGTTTATTTGATTAGTTGATTAGTTAACTGATGGTTTCTCATCAACTCTAGTAAGGAGGAAGTCAGGGGTTCGATTCCCACCGTAAAAATTTATATTCGTATTAATACAGTTGTATAATTGGGTTTAACGGGATGGGTCTAACATAGGTTACCTGTCTGGGTTCAGGTAGGGACCTAGGTCCGGCTTAGAATCTCGATCCTCATCGTATAAAATATTACTTGCACACTCGTTAAGTAATATACACACAAATCGGACTCTGCTCACATGCCTTTTATGGCTACCTGCCCCTGCTCTGCTGGAGCTGGTCCCCTTATATAGCTGAAACTTTGAACTCATTAGGCTTCCCCCTTACTCCCTTGGCCTCCAAAATCTCCCACAAAAACAGAGAAAACGAAAAACAGAGACACAGCGATGTCATATCACCTAACACATAAACTCATAAACCTTTTAAAACAATGTGATTCATTCAAATTACTAAAACAAATTCATTCTCAAATGATTATAAACTCAATCACAGACAAACAAAATTACCTCCTTTCTAAACTTATTGATCTCAAAGTAAATTCTGATTATACTCTGTTTTTCTTCTCACATATTTCTAAACCCAATGATTTCTCTTATAACTTATTTATCCGTGCTTTAACTAATACTTGGCATCATTATTCACTAACCCTTCAACTTTACTTTCAAATGAAGGGTTTTGGTATAGAACCTAATCATTTTACTTACCCATTTTTACTGATTTCTTGTGCTAATATACCATCATTAAGTGTAGGTAAAATGGCACATTCCTGTGTAGTGAAACTTGGATTTGAGTTAGATTCTCATATTACTCATTCTTTGATCACTATGTACTCTAGGTGTGGTGATATATGTCTTGCAAGGAAAGTGTTTGATGCAATAACTCAAAGAGATTTGGTTTCTTGGAATTCGATGATATCGGGTTATTCAAAGATGGGTTATTCTAGAGATGCCGTGAGGTTGTTTAAGGAGATGAGGATGAGGGGTTGTGAACCAAATGAAATGACTGTGGTGAGTGTTCTTGGAGCTTGTGGTGATCTTGGGGATTTGAGTTTTGGGAAAATGTTGGAAGGTTTGGTACAGGAAAAGGGATTTGAATTGAATACATTTATTGGTTCGTCATTGATTAATATGTTTGGAAAGTGTGGGGATTTGGAATCAGCAAGGAGGATTTTCGATCGAATGCCTGTAAAGAAAGATTCAATTCCATGGAATGCCATGATCACAGGGCAAGTGTTGTTCCCTACTTGCAGCTGTTTATGCCATTTTTTCCTTATATGTATGTTGTCTTACATATTTTAACAACGATCTACTAAGAGGGATTGTTGGTGACTTAGGTTCTATTTCCAGTAGAAATTAACTATAACTAGATATTACCTAGGCATGTTACATATGAGCATGGAGTTGGATCGCCAGCAATAACAACTAGACGATCTCAGGCCTGATTGGTTTGCTGATCGTGGGTCATTATTGTTACAGGTTCAGATGTTCTTTCTATTATAAAATAAAATCAATTTATTGTCCACACAGATTTTATACTAATTGTCTTGTCAACCAATTCCGAACAGGTATGCACAAAATGGGGCTGCAGATGAAGCAATTACTCTATTCCATGACATGATAAGTGCAAGAGTGGATCCTAATAAGATTACACTTTCAGCGGTACTATCAGCATGTGCCTCTGTCGGAGCCATAGATTTGGGTAAGTGGGTAGAAGAATACTCTTCCAAAAAAGGATATCTGCATGACGTGTACATTGCTACGGCTTTAGTTGATATGTATGCGAAATGCGGAAGCATAAACCAAGCACATCAAATATTTAAAAACATGCCTTCGAAAAATGTGGTCTCTTGGAACGCCATGATCTCCGCGCTAGCTGTTCATGGAAGGGCACAAGATGCCATAGCTCTGTTTAAGTCCATGCTCAAGGATGGGACTGTCTGTCCGGACGACATCACTTTTGTTGGAGTTCTATCTGCATGTGTGCATGTAGGATTGGTTGAAGAGGGCTGCCAGTGGTTTGATTTGATGGGGTCCACTTTTGGATTAATCCCGAAAGTAGAGCACTATTCTTGCATGGTTGATCTTTTGGCACGCTCAGGAAATTTACAAGAAGCGTGGCATTTTCTTGAGAAGATGCCTGAAAAGCCCGATGCAGTCATGTTGGGGGCACTGCTTGGTGCATGTAAGACTAGGGGGAATGTGGAGATTGGTGAACGTGTGGTGAGTTTGCTAATTGATTTGGAACCAACCAATTCTGGAAACTATGTTATATCAGCCAAGATGTATGCAAATTCAAAGAAGTGGGATGATTCGGCAAGGATGAGAGGGTTGATGAGAGAGAAAGGGGTGAGTAAGACACCTGGTGTAAGCTGGATTGATATCGAGAGTCAACTTCATGAATTTCATGCCGGTGAAATCTGCCTTGAGTCGAATGGTATTTACCAGGTTTTCAACTTGTTAAATGAGGAAATGAAGTTAGAAGGATATGTTCCCAACACAAATCATCTATAGGCAGTGGGAGATTGAAAATTATTATCGTTTCAAACCAAACTCACCTACTTGACATATTGCTTGTAATTTGGACCTCTTGGATCCTTCAGGTCAGTAAAAAATGCATTATATTTTTTGCAGAGTTTTTCTTCTTCTTTTTTATCTGTTATTTTGTTTTACTTTTATGTCTGTAATTGCAGATGCAGTGTAAGACTATAAGAGGCTGTGGGACTATACCTTCACAAATGAACTCTGTGCCCTAGATAATGTGGGATATTACACTCAATCGGATAGAAAGGGAAAACGCTACTAAATTTATTAGGAACAGGGATCGCATTTCTTTTGTGCTTAGGATTCTCCGTGTTATTCACTACAAGGTCACTTTTATTCAATGTCTGTTTCGAAACTAGGACCTAGATATTATATCCAAACTGCATCTCTTCCCTAGCCATTTGAGTACTAGAAGCTAGAAAATCACCCCCAGATGTAATGAAAAGCTTTAGATTGTTAATCATCTGCTATGTCACCCTAAAAGGTCTGTTAAATGTTATCCCTTCCAAAATCATATTTCACTATAGGAGCTGTAACCACTGACCATCATAGTTAAGTTTATTAAGAACAAGTTTCGATCCAGTGTACATCTTCTACCTGATTTGGGAATCACGCTGGCAAAACAAGTTTGGCTTATGTTTTTCTTTATCGTCTCACGGTATTATGATTTTCCCTGATGGCATGTAGGCTGAACCTGGAAAAATAAAGCGATGTAGCCCTTAACTGTCTGTTACACATTTTGATACCAGAGCCTAAAATGAATTTGCCCGTCAATATTTATGATGATTGCCAACCAATGATTCCCACCTGTTTTAAGAAATGAAACTACCTGTCAATTTTGGTGGTGCAAAAGGCAGGAGAGAATGTGGGAAATGGAGGTCAGATTTGTTATAGTTTTGAAAGAAAATAGAAAAGCTAAAAATAGTGAGAGATGGAGAAGAGAAAAATGTCTCCTTTCTGTTGGAGAAAGAAAGAGGGAGAGAGAGAAGAAGAAAAATAAGGAGAGAAAGAAAGAAAGAACAACAAAGGTCAGAAGAGAGTCTTGTAGGTGATCCATAGGAACACAAGAAAGGTAATTCATCAAGGTATTTCTAATTTTGGCCGGCTTTAGTTTCTAGATATTTTCATAGAAAGACAACAATTTTTTTTTCTTCATTTTGCCTGTTTGATGATTTGAATTTGAAACAGTTGTTCTAAAGAAAGAAAAAGAGGAATTTCTGTGAAGTTCTCTCCCTCTCTACATTTTTCTTTTCTCTTAATGCAATTATATTTCAATTTAAAGAAAACAGAAAAAGAAGAGAATTTAGAAGATGTGGATGCCAAAAGCTGAGGAAGAGGAGAAAGAATCAAATGGGATTGTAGCAGTTGCTGTAGACAAAGATAAAAGCAGCCAATATGCTCTAAAATGGGCCCTCGATCATCTCTTAAGCAGAGGTCAAACTGTTACATTAATCCATGTCAAACAGAAAACCGCTCCTATTCCATGTAACTCTCTCTCTCTCACACACACACACACAAACACGCGTGCGCGTGCATATTTCATATTAGAATGGGTTTTCTGTAAATTATGGTTCCTCTCAAGGTAAAATGACATCTTACATCGGAAGTCTTAAGACAACTGTTAGACATGAAAAACATGGAATGAATCCCTGATATGAATAAGTGTAGGTCTTTTGATTTTACTGCGGATGAATGTCATAAGTAAGTGTAGTGAAGGCTACTACAAACGGTTGATAACATCCATATTTCTTTTAAAGATACTTTGAATTTATAATACTGATGTATGCATACTGACATCTTAGGGTAAAGCAACATCAATGCTCAGTAACTGAAACTTTGAGTAAGAAAGACAAAAAAGAAAGAACTAAGTTACATGTTATCTTCATTTCAAGGTGTGGATTTCCTGATACTATCCCGTGTCTCTTGCAAGGACGCGTTGTGCATTGACTCTTTGATCTCTTTTTTCTCCTGCTGTTATACCCTCTGTAGCGCTTCCTGGATTCTTTTAGCAGCTCGATTTTCTTGTATAATTTTGTTGATTCTATTTATGCAATCTTTAATGACTATCCATTTCATCACTTTTCTGTTTGCAGCAGGACCTAATGATGTCATTTTCCCCTTCAAACCAAATGATGCCATAAAAAAGGAAATTTTTCTTCCCTTTCGATGCTTCTGCTCACGAAAAGAGGTAAAAACTCGGGTTTAACTCATTTCTCCTTTCTATTTTTATTAGGGAAGAATAAATAAGCTATATTCTCTCCAAAACAAAAGAAGAAAAAGGGCAGAATTTCTAACATTTATAATTGCCAACATAACTCTTTTGGTGAAGATAAAATGTCATGACGTTGTACTTGAAGAGATGGATATAGGAAAAGCTATATCGGAGTATGTTTCCCATTCTGGAATTGATACATTAGTTCTTGGAGCTGCATCTAGGAATTCATTTCTCAGGTAGTCTTCAGAATATTACCGGCAATCGTTGTTCGTATTTTTGATTTCTTATCAAGAAATGTCAAGGTACAATGCTACATATGAGATGCCTCTCAACATTTAGTTCTGCTGTCATACTGTTTCAGTCAACCATAAGTTTGTCGTTTGGGCACCAACAGATTGCATGTAGTAACCCTATTCTAGATTCTAGGAACCTTCTCTCAGCTTCCAATCATGAGATCAGGGAAATTCATGAAAGTTGCTCTCTGTATCTGCTTATGCTCAAATTCAACATACGTTTGTAATACATAACATCTTCTTTGACAGAACATTTAAGCCTACAGATGTGCCAACGGTGGTCACAAAATCAGCACCAGATTTCTGCACTGTCTATGTTATCTCCAAAGGGAAGGTATCATCTGTAAAAACTGCCTCTAGAGCTGCCCCAAGCATTGCCCATCCTAAGATCCGAACGCAGAACCAGGAAGTCGTAAGAGCTCCTGAAACACCTGAACCACAATTTACCTTCAATAGTACACCTAGAGGTCAATACTTATTTTTCTTGAAAAAGAGTTTCTGTAAATGATATACTTCACTCCACATCATGCCATTTATAGTTTGGTAGAGAAGTAATCTGAATCTTCTTTTATCTGCAGCTCCTCAAACACCTATCGAGCAACGTAGTTTTCAAGACGAGTTGGATGCAATCAGGTAATACTCATTACTCACAAACTTAAGAATCTTGTGTGAGTATTTAATATTCAGTGACAAGAATTTTATTTACTCATGTTTCTTTATCTCAATTGAAACCTCATTTACAATGCATGAAAGAAATAAGGCAAAACTACAAGCTCCTCACACTTGATTACAGCACGTCCAAAAGAAAACTTAGAATATGAAGCTTTTTGAATAAGGATATCATAATGACCACTTTCCTACCTCTATCTCAAAATGGTAAATGTATGGGTGGGTTGGTAACAGAAGAAACCCTGGTTCACGATTCAGAAAGAAAGAACATTCCGTGTTGGTTGTAGCCCAAACTAATTTCTTGCTGTTAGTGCTGGTGTTCAGCTATGTTTCAGTGTTGTCTGAATGTGTGAACTACATTACATTCTGTTTTCTCAAGTGATTAAACGAGATTTTAGAATATGAAATTCGTATGCCAACGCCAACAGCGAGGCTATTCATTCTGTCAGGTGATAAATATAAGTAATCTAATCTTGATGGTGGAAACAGGTCACCATTCGGCAGAGCTGGTGGGAGAGGCCATCCCGAAAGATCTTATGGGGAGATTTCAAATCCTGATACTGACATATCATATGTTAGTTCTGGAAGGCCCAGTACTGACCGCATGTTCCCCTCACTATATGATAATTTCGACCCTGTCCGGACTCCACCAAGATTGTCAAACAGCTCGGAGTTTGATGGTCGGAGAAGCTTTGAGTCACTGCGAATGGGAGGACCTAGGTCGATAGATCTCCAATCTTCAAGTGATTTCTCAATGGTCTCACAGGACAGCAAGGTGTCATCAAGTTCATCCAACATGGTAGGGTATAAACAATATGAAGAGGATCTTCTTTTCTTTTCTCCGTCTGTCTTTTTTTCTTTTTCTTTTTTTGGGAACTTTAAATGGACATATTATTATATAGGTGAATAACAATGTAAACCTATATTGATGTACAGACAAAGGTTCAAAACAAGTATCTGCATGAGAGTTGTTACTTATGGATTTACTGATGAATATGCAGGAAGAGGTTGAGGCTGAGATGAGGAGGTTAAAGTTAGAGCTGAAGCAAACAATGGATATGTACAGTTCAGCTTGTAAAGAAGTACTCTCAGCAAAGCAAAAGGTAAGTACAGTTCAACTGAGTTTGATTCCATAAATTAGTGATTCTGTATTTCACCCCGAATATATCAATGAGTTTTTGACACAGGCACGAATGGCTGAGGAAACTGCATTAGCAATGGCACAGAAAGAAAAAGCTAAGTGCATGGCAGCATTAGAGGCGGCAGAAGCAGCACAGAGGAATGCAGAATTAGAAGCACAGAAAAGAATGAGTGCAGAAATGAAGGCTATGAAAGAATCAGAGGACAAGAAAAGGGCTTTAAGTGCTCTTGCACATTCAGATTTGCGGTATAGAAAATATACAATCGAGGAAATTGAAGAAGCAACCGAGTGTTTTGTAGAGCATCGGAAGATTGGGGAAGGCGGTTATGGGCCAGTGTATAAATGTTATCTGGATCACACACCAGTTGCTATTAAGGTTCTGCGTCCGGATGCTGCTCAAGGAAGATCACAGTTTCAGCAAGAGGTAAAATATTATAACAGTTTACCCACAGTCCCTCCCTCCTAGAAGCCTTATTTTCATCCGTGTTCAGATTATTAAAAGTCATATAATTTCGTTATGATGTAGGTTGAAGTACTGAGCTGCATAAGACATCCAAACATGGTTCTCCTCCTAGGTGCCTGCCCCGAGTATGGCTGTCTAGTCTACGAGTACATGGCCAATGGGAGCTTAGATGACTGTCTTTTCAAACGAGGAAATGGCCCAACTCTCTCCTGGCAACTTAGGTTCCGAATTGCAGCAGAAATTGCAACTGGGTTGCTCTTTCTACATCAAACTAAGCCAGAGCCCTTGGTACACCGTGACTTAAAACCAGGAAACATTTTACTGGATCGCAATTATGTTAGCAAAATTAGTGACGTTGGCCTTGCTAGACTTGTCCCTCCGTCCATGGCCAACACTGTGACCCAATACCGCATGACATCTACAGCTGGGACATTCTGTTACATTGATCCAGAGTATCAACAAACAGGAATGCTCGGTGTAAAATCTGATGTCTACTCTCTAGGTATCATGCTTTTACAAATAATAACAGCGAAACCACCTATGGGTTTAACTCATTATGTCGAGCGGTCTATTGAAAGGGGAAAACTTGCGGAGATGTTGGACCCTGACGTGCCTGACTGGCCAGTTGAAGAGGCGTTGGTGTTTGCCAAACTTGCACTCCAATGTGCTGAGTTAAGGAGAAAAGATCGCCCAGACCTCGGAAAGGTCGTCTTACCTGAGCTCAATAGATTGAGAGCACTTGCTGAAGATAATATGGACCACATAATGATAGGTGGAACTGGAGGAGGATACTCATCATCTAGCCACAGCCAAATTTCCTCTGTTCACCAGGTAACTCCTTTTTGGTGTTGTTTAGTTTAGAGTACTACTAAACTTGAATGTTCCTGCAAAAGTCGCAAGTAGCACTTTCGACGCTTATTTTGTTCACTATTTCCAAGCTCAAATTTTTAGCAAGGAAGTTATCTGTGGTGAGATCATTCCTTTCTAAAACATCCGTCCGAATAAATCTTTGGTTGGAGTAATTTATTATACGTTAGGCAGAAAATTCTCATTACTACTAGTTATTAGATCTGTTATCCCCATTTAGGCAACATAGAGCAGTGTACTAGATTATGCCAATAAAAGGAGTTTGTGCGCGTACTATGTACTTCAATACGATTATTTGATTGATCTTGAAAAAGAACCCCTGGAAAAATGTTTAGGTAACTGAAAATTTGACTATTTCTGCTGTGGCTGCAGATGATGAGCAACCCTCTTTACACACAGTCTGGATATGAGAGCTCAAGGAGCCCGACAAGCGTAGCATATATGAGGTGATTGACTAATTGATCCAATCAAGAAGTTATACATAAGAGGAGCATTTTTGCTAACATCTACTCTATTAAGGAAAATCGAACGAGATCAGTATGTTTGTTATACTGTAGTTAAATGCTGAGTTGGTGTCAAATACATTTTGTCAGCCCATATAAGGATACATATATTACAACTGAGAAGACTAAATCACATTCCTGTTTGGTTTGTTTTGTTCATCCATGAACTGGTATCACTAAGCAGCTATGAAAGTAGTAGTAATTACAACCAAAAGGAAGCAAAAGATAACAATGTTGAAGATATATAAAAAGAAAACCATGCTGCTATATTTTTTCAACTTAAGACCAAAGCTGCAAACCAAGGAATGTCACAGCCCTGGCAAGCCAAAACATACATTACATTCATTGAGAAGGGTCAGAAGGGATAGGAATACACATATCGGGGATCATTATCATCAGCCCCACTTTAACATATATCAGATCTCCTAAATCGAAACAACGCAAAAAAGGAAAAAAAAATAGACAAAGAAAACCTGCTTTCTCAAAGAAAGAACAAAACAGTATACTGAAAGAAACACAACAGACATATATGACACTTCAGGGGGTTCATTGGATACACAACTTCAAATCTCCTCAATGGATAAAAGTAAAATGGAGACTGAGAAACCAGCAGTCAAGACTCTATAGTACCCCTTTCTTTACCCTCTGGAAGTAAGTTCGCAAGAAGAAAAAAGAAAAAAAGAAAAAGAAAAAAAGAGAAATGCTAATACATACACCTGCCTGGCTTAAACACATATAATCACTTTTGCTCTTCTATCTTTCCTCATGTAGCTTGGGTGGAAAATGTTGCTCAGTCCGTCGTCATTGGTTGGGTAATGCAACACCTAAAGCGAGCCTTCCTAACAGTTGTCAATATTTCAGTCTCTGCATATTCGAGCATCCTGACGACTTCAGTGAAGGGAGGACGGACCTCGGGGTTGGCATCCCAGCATCGAGTCATAATCTCACTGAGCACTGGCAGGCAATCATTTGGAACGATAGGCCTCACATTTTTATTCACCACAGCAAATGCAGCTTGAACTGCTGACATGTTCTGGAATGGTAGCATCCCCGTGATCAGCTCCCACAGAACTATTCCAAAGCTGTATACGTCGACTTTCTGAGTGTACGGCCTATGTTGGATCATCTCTCTGAGCATGTCCAAACACACCACAAAAGAATGTTAATGATGGTTAGAAAACAGACTTCATGAATTACTAGTAACATATAATGTCAAAGCTATGAAAATATAAAGTTCTGTGGAAACCAGTACATGCAATAGATAACATATGATGTCAAAGCTACAAAACTATAATGAGCAGAAATCTACCTCACCATGACTGAAATCAGACATGCAGATCTCTTTCAACCACTAGCATTGAATATGCTTTATGATGGATAACACAAGATTTCTATGTAATACCTTTTCATAGAACAGCTTTTATTAAGACAAATTAATCATGAAGTCATCTTAATTATACCTATAACAGCACGACCTCTAAGTAACTTAAAAAGGAAATATCAGATAAATAAACAGATCACCAAAAATCCTATGTGTAACTTAATCAGAGTTCCAAAATGATAAAATCTATTAACATATTCGGAGATCCCACCTAAGGATCAAGCTCAAATTCTGGATCAACTCTGATCATTCCTATGGATATAATGGTACGTGTATCAATTTTCCATAAATGTTGAGCAGGTTATAGAGACATGTGGCCAAAAAGGTTAATGTCGAGCAATTTGAGCGATTTCAAACTAGAAGCAGCCAAACTGTGCGTTACCTCATTAAGCAATGACACTTGATTTCCATCTAGGAATTTTGTAAGGTATAACTTGAGTTTCCACTAACATGTCTCTAACAGCTACTCTAAAAGTGACTAGAAGTCCATGCTAGCCTCTGACACAAACAGAAAAGGAAAGCAAATACAAAATACACCTTGTAGATAAAATTCTTCAGTAAGCATTTGTGCCCTTTTGCAGGACATATTTGCACACTACAAAGTGATCAAACAAAACCCAGAGCTTTAGCCAGCTTATGCTCATACATATTTCAGCAAGGGAAGATACAAAACAACATTTGTGTGGGGCCATGATGTAGAGATTGGTACTATAAAGTAAAAATGTTTTCGGCGAAGGGAAGGGAACTAAATACAGTTTCCCTTTAGTAATTGAGTTTCACATATGACAAAGAAGGTTTGATTGACGCAGTTTTAAACCCAGAATAAAGTGTAGATAGCAGAAGTATGAACATTCTTCTTAAGCATACTGAAATGGATGGTGTCATTATATTCTTCAAGAAATTTCATTCAGCTTATTTGCCAAGTGTCTTTTTGTGGGACATACTGTATACATAGCTAAGTGATCATCAAACAAAACCCAGAGAGCAGACCCAGCGCATGCTCATACATGTTTCAGGAAGGGAAGATAAAAACACATCATTTTGCGTGGCTCAGGGTCATGATGTAAAGGTTGTTAATACATAGTTAAAACTATTTGGAAAGGGGGAAGGGAACTAAACAGTGTTGGCCTGTGGTAATTAAGTATCACTAACGACAAAGAGAGATTGATTAATGCGGTGTTAATCCTAAAACAAAGTGTCTGACAGCAGAAACATGGACATTCCTCTTAAGCACATGTAAAGCACACTTGGCAATTAACCTAAATGAAATTTTTTGAAGAATATAATGACAGCTACCATTCACTATGCAATCAATGCAGACTAACACTTCAAGAACCGACACGTTTATAGATTATTAGATGATAGGGACTAACACTTCAAGAATTGACACATTTATAGATCAGAAGATGATAGGTAGACACGCCATCCATTCATTACGCAATCAATGCAGACTAACACTTCAAGGATTGACACGTTCATAGAACATTAGATGTTAGGTAGATTCGTGGAACACTTTAAGGCAATAAACGAATATTCGGTTTATCTCTATTAGTGCCAATCATAACTGCCCTAGATGCGTTGAACACTTTAAGGCACTGCATAAATGAATGTACCCGGGGCAGTTATGATTAGCACTAATAAAGATAAACCAACAATTAATCGAGATGGTTTGCGACTTGCATGCAATACACGTAACTCAGATTCCCACTGGAAAGAAAACAACTTCTTGCCAATAGTGGATTGATTAACTATTGGTTAAAAGGTAAAAAATGAGCAAATGTAAGTACTGCAGAGGTATGCCTTATAGAAAGGGCAAGATACAATCTAGGGCATCTACTGATCATTAGATACAGAAACCTAGCCAAAAGCATCCACGTAGAAAGATCTATGCCGCAACCAAATATAATGATATCTAATCGAGATGGTTTCCAACTTGCATGCAATACACGTAACTCAGATTCCCACTGGCAAGAAAACAATTTCTTGCCAATTGTGGATTGAATAACGATAGGTCTAAAAAGGTAAAAAATGAGCAAATGTAAGTACTACAGAGGTATGCCTTGCAGAGAGGGCAAGATAGAATCCAGCGCATCTACTCAAATGCACTGCACATTCTATTTTTTCCATGTTCCAAATTTGTTGCATATCAAATTAGATACAAAAACCTAGCCGAAAGCATCCACGTAGAAAGATCTATGCCGCAACCAAATCAGGAAGACAAATGTTATCTAATAGAGTAAACTAAGAAACTAGCAATGAAGTCAATAAAACAAAAAAAAGAGGAAAACTGTAAGGATTAAGAGAGAATAAAAGCTTACGGAGCCATCCAACGATACGTTCCCGTCTCTGGTGTCATCCCCTCAGTTTGAACCTCGATCCTTGCCACACCAAAATCTGCAATTTTGATTGATTTGTCGGCAGAGATTAAGAGATTGTCCGACTTAAGATCCCTATGAATGAATCCAAGCCCATGCACATAAGCCATCCCTCTTGCGACGTCCAACGCTTGCTTCACAGCTAATTTCAATGGCACGGAACGATTCTGCCGCCTCATGAGGAACTGCCGAACTGAACCTCCCTTCGCATACTCCGTTATGATACACCACACCAAGGGTTTACGACAACCTCCAATAAAGCGAACAATATTAGGATGTCTCAAAGTGGCAAGCATCATAACTTCTTGCTGGAACTGTTGTTCCATTAATTGTGCCCTCTCTGCACTATTCTCTGGCCTTTCCAATATCTTAATTGCAACATCCTCTCCATTGTATGTTCCTTTATATAGCTTCCCAAAAGCCCCTTGTGCGAAAGCAGTACCCATATTGAGCTTCCTCAAATCAATAGTCCATTCATCATAATTCTCAAGACCTTCAGTTGGGTATCTACTATCAAACAAAGCTTGAGCTAATGCATCATCACTTAATGCATGAGAAACCCTACCAGGACGAAGAACACTATGACCCACAGAGTAATTATTATTAACATTCTTAAGACCTGGATGGTTTAAAATATGAGTGTGTGAATCATTTGATCCAACACTACTGTTATCTACAGACATTGAAACAGATCCTCCACCATTACTAGTTTGTAAACTCCCAATACTATCAATAGACATGTTTGAACCTTCACCAAGCTTCTGATAAAACCCTTGTGTGAAATTATAGAAATTGTTTTCATTGTTTGCATTATTAGCACTAGGTGCTATAATTCCAGTAAATTTAGGTCCCTCCAACATCTTCAAAACCTAATAACAGAACACCTCAACAGAGCTGGAAAAAAAGAAAGAACCCACTTAAAAAAAACACAAACCCTAGAAAAACAAACTCCTTCAGTTTCCCTTAGCTGTTGTTTTTCATTTCCTTTCTGATCTAAGAGTAGGTTTTAAGTATAATACATTTCTGTGCACAAAGTTCTAAACTTTTTTTTTTTTTCAAAACCTAACAAAATAAAAATACTGGTGTTTTTGGGGGTTTTCCAGAATTATACCATGAGCATCATGAAAAGCTTGTACCTTTATATCAGCAACAACATCATCAGATTTGTAACAAGAAAACCCTAAAGAAGTAATAAATGAAATAACCCTAGGAAAGGGAATAATCTCTTCTTCTTTTCTGTTTTTGTTTAGGGTTTGTTGTACCAAATGGATACTAAACTCCAATTTTTTGCAGAAAAAAGAGAGAGAGAGACAGAAGAAGGAGAAGGGGGATAACTTCAACAAGAAATAATGAAAAGAAGAAGAAGGAGAAGGGGGAGAAAGAGAGAGAGAGGATGGCGTTTTCGAGGAGTGAATTTAGTGTCAGATCAAATAAGAGAGAGAGATGACTAGTATTTAGTAGTAGTAGTCTTTTCTTTTCTTTTCTTTTCTTTTTTGGCGTCCAGAAATGATGTTATCCAACACATTCTTGCACTTGTCAAATTACAACACTTGTAATAGATGGCTCAGATTGGATAATATGCACTTGGAATATTCTTTTCTTTGGGATAGATCTCTAAGTCGTATGATAAAAAAAATAAAAAATAAAAAATAAGATTGAATATTTATCTCCGTAAGGAGCTCCAATAAAAAGACGAAATAGGGACATTATGAAGTAAAATCCAAAAACCCCTTATCCATAATATTTTTATAATGCCTAAACCACCCCTGATTAGTTAATCTTAATTAAACTAACTAATTAAAAAATTAAGCTAATCATGATTAGTTAAACATAATCTTTAATTTAATCAAATGATTTTATTTTATTTTTTTTTGAATTTGTGTTTGGTGGGAAGAAAAACTAGATGAAATTTAAGAAAATTTTGTCGTTTTTTTTTAAACCCTAGATTTTGATTCAATAAACCATAGTAGCATTGAGTACACCTCTAACTTATACTCTTGATCTTTTTATGGCTCAAATTTGATGAAATCACGATTTGAAAGATTGATTTTTTATTGTTCAGAGAAACTTACGGTTGGGTTTCATGTCGTACCCAACCGTAACACCAAGAACACCGAAGAACACCATTTTTGCCCAGATTTACGGTTGGCTTTCAACCAAACCCAACCGTAACATGAGGAACAATGATGAACATCATTTTTGCCCAAATTTACGGTTATGTTTTCAACCAAACCCAACCGTAACAAATATTTAAACTCCAATCGTATAATTAGATAAATAGATTTTAATATTTTTTTCATTTCTATCTTGTAGAGAATTGAAATACGAATCTAACCCAAAAAAAATGAGGTCAATCGGATATCGTATGAAGGAGTTATGATCAAAACGATGAAATGTATCCAGGAATATTTACGGTTGGGTTCGCCAATAAACCCGACCGTAAATTTGGGCTCAATGAAGCCCAAAAATCTCAAATTTACGGTTGGGTTTATTGCCGAACCCAACCGTAAATATTCTTGGATACATTTCATCGTTTTGATCATAACTCCTTCATACGATGTCCGATTGACCTCATTTTTTTTGAGTTAGCTTCGTCTTTCAATTCTCTACAAGATAGAAATGAAAAAATCTTAAAATATATTTACCTAATTATACGATTGGGGTTTAAAGATTTGTTATGGTTGGGTTTGTTTAATTACCCAACCGTAATATGAAGAATTAACCAATTACGGTTGGGTTTTACCTTAAAATCCAACCGTAATTCGAAGAAAAATGAAGAACACCATTTTTTTTTTCATATTTACGGTTGGGTTTTGCCTTTAAACCCAACCGTAAGCCATCCCTTGGAGCATTGAGTTTTAAGGTCAAATTTGGGTTTCAAAATAATAAAAGTGAACTTATTCAATCATTTTAACTAGATTGAAGGTAAATTGGGTCATTCAAACAAAGAAAAACTGAAAATCACACAAATTAGAGAATCCAATTTTGTGGTATCCAGTAGAATTTACGGTTGGGTTTTGGGTTAAAACCCAACCGTAACTTATTCTGTTAGTTTTTGTTACAATTTCAACATGTATTTACGGTTGGGTTCTGCCTAAAAACTCAACCATAACCCAACCGTAATATGAAGAATAAACCTTCCCCAGACTTACGGTTGGGTTTTAAGTCAAAACTCAACCGTAACTAATCTTTAAACCTCAATATTAAAATTAGATAAATAGATTTTAAGATTTTTTCATTTCGATCTTGTAGAGAATTGAAAGAAAAAGCTAACTCGAAAAAAATGAGGTCAATCGGACATCGTATGAAGGAGTTATGATCAAAACGGTGAAATCTATTTGTATCCAGGAGTAGTTACGGTTGGGTTCGCCAATAAACCCAACCGTAAATTTGGGCTCAATGAAGCCCAAAAATCTTAAATTTACGGTTGGGTTTATTGGCGAACCCAACCGTAAATATTCCTGGATACATTTCATCGTTTGATCATAACTCCTTCATACAATGTCCGATTGACCTCATTTTTTTTGGGTTAGCTTCGTCTTTCAATTCTATACAAGATAGAAATGAAAAATCTAAAAATCTATTTATCTAATTTTACGATTGAGGTTTAAAGATTAGTTACGGTTGGGTTTGGTTGAAAACCTAACCGTAAATCTTAATTGAATCTTCATCTCCTACATTTGAAGTTACGGTTGGGTTTGTTTAATAACCCAACCGTAATATGAAGAACAAATTAGTTACGGTTGAGTTTGGTTGAAAACCCAACCGTAAATCTGGACAAAAATGGTGTTCTTCGGTGTTCTTGGTGTTACGGTTGGGTTCGACATGAAACCCAACCGTAAGTTTCTCTGAACAACAAAAAATCAATCTTTCAAATCGTGATTTCATCAAATTAGTTAGTGTAATTTAGTTTTATCCGGATTGTCATCAATACTACTTTCTACACATTTATTAGTATTCTTCATCATGAAATTGGGAGTCGGCGATAAAATTTTGATTCGATGGAGAAATTTGATTAAAATGGAGAAGGAGAAGATATGGAGGAGATGGAAACATTTTAATTGAAGGACAATTTTGTCTTTTTTTTATTGGGTAAAGGGTAAAATAGACATTTAACTTTACCCATAGGACATCCCTTAACGGAAAATTGGGTCACCTCGCCTCATAGAGGAGCCCCTCTATTGATATTGGAGCCCCTATATAAGGCTTCAAAAAAAAACTATCACTTTTTAAGCTGAAATAAAATTGTGATAGTATCTCTTACCTATGACAAAAATAGTGTATATTTTTATTAAAATTAAGAATGAACGTTTAATTTTAAAATGAAACAATTTTTTTTACTATCATAATAAATTGGCTCATTTTATTTATTTATTTAGTTATTTTTGTGCTGACAAGTTGGAGAATTTTAGAAAAAGATAAGATTTTGTTATTGAAAAAAATTATAATGTTACAAAACATTGAATATTATTAGGATAAAATTTATAGAAAACTTATTACAACATCTATTGACTGACATACCTTGAGTGACCTTGACTATAGCATATCTCTAAT
>JAJJMC010012549.1:797965-828575 GCA_023531435.1 Papaver californicum | reverse complement strand
TGTGGTTGACTTGTTTAAGTAAGTTTTAGAATGAAAGAAACTCTGAGCCATTTTAACACTATTACTACCAAGTCCAATTGTCTCCCACATTTCCTGATAGAATCCAGTAGGGAATTCATCAGGACCAGGTGTGGTCCAAAAATTCATACCAAAAACAACATTCTTGATTTCCTCAGGAGAGGGCATAGCAATTAAAATTCGGTTGTCCTCCTCGACAGGGGCGGAGCCAGTCCATGATATGGGTAGACAGTTACCTACCCTGGCTCCCAAGCCTATTTTTACTTATTCCAACCTTTTTTTTTACCTACCCTTAAAATATTTTGCCTCACCGTATGAGATTTTTTGGTTACGCCCCTGCTCTAGATACATCCGTTCGTTGCACATGGCCCATGCACATCGCTCTGTTGCTCAGTAGGCGGCGCACTAAAATGAGTAAGACTTCCCCAGCTGCTTCACTCCATATTGTTTAGGACCCTACGACAAGGGAGTCCGATCTTTCGGAACCGGCAGCTGATGGCTATCAATCGCGTTAATAATACATCAAGGCTTGGTACCTAGGTTTTATCTGAACTAAGTAGGTGCAAATCCCGGAACAGAATATGGCTCTATTAGGATAAGATATTGAGCAGGAGGAAGGAGACTAGTAATTCTGCTCATTCTAAGAAAATGGGATTTAAAAGAATCAACAATGTCTTCTCTGTCAGTAAGGTTTCCGAATTCCTATACCACTAGGGGGTCAATTTAATTCGTTACCTCCTTCTTCGTATAGATAAGAAGAAGAAGAGGGAACACAGCTAGATGAATAAATAAAAGCAATCAGAGAAAAAAAAAATTAATCGATCAAAGAGAAAAACAGGAGGTAAGAGGAGTAATTATGAAAAAAAAAAGGAGTTTCTCCCTTTTTTGAATATTTACAGAAAGAGAACATTTTTAAGCATTGATCAAGGAGAAGAGGACAAGGAGATGATGGAAAGTAGTAATAATAATTATTTCCTCTGTTTCTACGAAAAATATTACTATCACTTTTTCATTTTAATTTAAAAATAGGTTAAAAATAAAAAAGTAATAGTAACATTTTTTAAAAAATGAAGGGAGTATTATTTTTCCAGAGGAGTTAATGATTGAAAGTATTATGACGAGATTACCGGTCCGGACTCTAGCAATTTGCTGTTGCGTCAGTAAGTACTGGTGCAATTCAATCCTTAATGATTCAAGGTTTCCTTTGATTCACAAACTTCAAAACAAAAATAAAGTATTTCTAGTCTTTCATCTCCTTAATGTATCCAGAGGCAGCACTCCTGATAGGACTTACTTTTTCAACATATTAGGAGGATCAGAATAGCAGAGTATTAGATTTCTATCAGGTCAAAATTTTCCACACATACTTGAATTAGTGGGTTTTTGCAATGGTTATGCTTGTATGAGGCTAGTTGGACTACCTGATGATATTGGTGGTTCAATAATTGTCTCTAACCCGAACAGGGATGAATTATTTTGCCTTCGTTATGTATGTCCTACTGGGGGATACAGCTTCGTGTGTCATGGTTTTGGTTTTGATTCATCTTCGCAAGTATACAAGGCTGTAATTGTATTTGGTTCCATAGCCAAAAACGAGTTTCTTTGCATGGTCCTTACATTCGGAACTATGTCATGGAGACAGATACGCACTAGTACTTTTGATATCTCACCACCACCGGGTTCTTCGCTTCTTCCTAGTCAAATGGTCGCTGGAGTTTCAAGAACGTTATGTAGACAAGCCACTTTCTGTGGGGCTGATCTTTTCTGGAGGACCAAGCATAACCTCGGTAATAATAATCACATTGAAATGTTGCTTTCGTTCGACCTCCACAACAAGAAGATTCACTTCATTGGACTCTCGACTCTGACGACGACTACTGAGCGTCGTCATTATGTAGCAGATGATCATCTTCTGGAGTTTAAAGGGTACCCTTGTATTGCACGTTCTGAGAGGATAGCAACAGGATCTTCCAACAATGATCATTGCGGCGGCCATCGTTGCAATTGTCAGACCGGTGTTTGCTGTTGTTGTTACAAGGTTCATATGTATATATTGATGGACAAGGACAAGCAAGTATGGACCAGGGACAGGGAGGAAACTTTCGGTGTTCAGATTATGGATAAGGAACACCTCTGTTGCTACTTTGACAGTACATCTGCTGCTGCTACGCCCACACGTATATTGAGTTTCTCCGATCAGGTGGTATTGTATTGGTTCAATGGGGAGCGTCTTATATTCTACAATTTGCAAGAGAAACATCTCAAGGTGGTGGAATGCTCTAGCACCTATGCTGATATTTTTCAAACAAATATGATGATGACCTAGAGCGTCGGATTGGTGGTGATGATGTTAATATTAATTGCCCGTCCATGGATTATCAGCTGCACGCTGAACTGGAGAACATGGTTTCTCTGAAAACCTTCATTCCTAAAGATGCCAAAACACGTGAAATTTGATTCTGCTGATGAGCTGAACCACTTTCTCATTAACAATAACAATGTAGCGGCAGGATGGCTGAGTATGGGCCGAGGAACAAGACGCACTTTTTCTGCTTTCTTTTAGTAATTGTTGTCCTAGCTATTTCAGTTTTATTGTTCATCTATTTCTTGAAGATCTATGCTTAAGACTGAATAGACATGCAATTGCTAATACTTTATATTTTTTTACTCTGTTCACATTGTTTACTTTCTGGGATCTCACATAGAATTCTTGTCATTCAAACTTGAAGCTGATAGAAACAATTGCAGTATTGGAATGAAGGGATAACAAATTATAACTCTTATCTGAATAGAGAGAGAAAAGACCTGTAATAACTACTATTTGAGGGATTTCCTCTTTTTATGAAAGAAAAAAAAAATACAAATTTTCGTTGAACTGGTTTACAGTAAAACACCACAGTAGTAATCGACGCAATATATAACTCTATTTTGATAAACATATATAATCGTGATACGTAATTATACCATGTTAAAAAAATCACATTGAATTCTACAAAATCTTCAAATTTAATTCCACCCCACTGCTTTCCCTCCTCGCATCCACTTCTTCCCTCCTGTTAACTCATGAATCTTAATATTAAGTATAGTGACTATTATGGCAAGAGCACAGTCAACTGAGAGCTGAACAGATCACCAAGGGCTCCGCGAACATCCATCTAAAAGAAAGTAAAATTAGAAACCAGAATTCTGTATTACAATTATTTTAGCCAAGTGAAGGAAAAAAAACTGGACCATATAAACATGTAGCCAGGAAACTAGCCATTCTTTACTTCTTTCAGTAAGCAGCAGAGATAGTTTATACTTTCCAGAAGAGGATATTGTATGGTTTGGCACAATAGACCTACTATAGTTGAAAGTAATATATAACTGAATGACTTTCATAAGGAAACCTCTTGGGTGGATAGAACAATACCTGGTCACAGCACACAAGCTTCGTGAACAAAGGGTAGAACTCTCTTAGATGCTTTCTGAATATCTGACGGTTCATTAGGCACATGCCGTTTAGTACCTGCATTACCAGCTTGATGAGTACACTATGACAACCAGTATATTAAATGAATACCGAAGACTGATTAATACTGAAGTAAACATATCTCCAGATTGCAAGCATTCAAAATATCCAATCAACACTAACAATTTACTCAAGATAACCACACCTAAATAGACAAAAAAAATATAAAAAGATAAAGTTACATAGAACACCTAACCTGCATGTCCTCATCCAACTAATAAAAAATAAAACCAAATAAATTTACATGACTAAACTTCAAAAGGAAAGGCAAACATCTAGCAATATGGAAGCAAATAGACTAAAAGACACATAAGCTGATAATACTCCAAAACCTTTTTCTTTTCGCTTAAGGTATCTTTACTTGAACCATAAGCAATTAATTCCTTCATATAAACTATAAAGATTTCATGCTACACGCCTACACTAAAAATCGTATCAAATAAAGTATCTTAAAATAAAATGAAATGAAAATATTCTGGAGAATATTATGGACATAGTTGCGGGGATGTTTGGTGATAATGACGACTGTGGCTTATTCTGGCAATTAGAGAAGCTCAAACAAAGGTTATTCTCCACTTCTAAAGTCTATAGTTTACTACTAAATATTTTCGCAAGTGGTGATCACATTTGCCAGTTAATAACTCTCCTATCTGTCGCTATCAAAATTTTTGAAAGAAACAATATTCAAAATTCTAAAGATCAAAGGCATGAGTATCACAGTGTTTCTCAAAACTGTCAATAACATCCTTTTGAAACAGAATTAATAGGAGAATGAAATTCACTTACAAAATAAAATAAAATGAGAATGGGCTGGATCAGGATGCTGAGTGCAAGAGGTATGTTTGTCAAGTGAGCAAACCAATAAGAAATCAAATATAAGGGAGCAATGTATACAGAATCAAGAGTTGTATTGCCACAAACTTTAAACATGCCAGGGAGAGATTTATACTACTGCACAAACAACTAAACAAGATAACATAAAGAATCAATTACACAAAGTTACCTTAACAATAATTGGGGATCGCAACTCCAGAACTCTATGAGTGTCCACATTAGCAGCATCACCTGTGCCAGACTGGAGGTCCGATGCCTCCTTTAGTATTTGTCCACAAAAAGATACCAACTTTTCTTCTGCTATGTCATCTAGCTTCTCTTCTCCATCAACAGAAGAGGGACCATTTGCTTCCACTGCTTTATCACTGTTAGTGACACACTTTGTAGTTGTCTTTTGCAACATATCCAGATATATGCAAGTTCCCGCTAATTCTTGGCGAAGAAGATTCAGAGGCGGCCTGTGCAATAAAGAGTTTGTTTGAACATAAAGCTCTATTAACTAAACGGCAAGAAAAATCTGGTATAGTTTATGCTGCATACCTTTCAGAAGGAATATGGTGCATACGCATTCTAAGATTTGTATATGAATTGTATGAAGCAGCAAACTCTAAGACAGATTGCAAAATGTCCATCATAATAACCTTCTGTGGTCCTTTCAGCTTGTTCCAGTATTTCTTCTGCATTTTCATTGTGTTAGTATGCAAAATACTTCTTTTTCATTAGCAGCATTGAAGATAAAATGTGCATACACTCTTTCGAGTGTTACGTTAGGTATCCATGTACAGGGAGTCAGTGGATACTACTTGTGCTATTTCAATAGAATGTCTGAGTTTGCAAGATAACTAAAGTGTTTACTTGGTGAGAAGTTTAGAATTATAGTAAAGTCATATGAATTATAAATTTATCTAGTGCAGTGGCCAAGCTGGCGAAATGAAATTTAAGTGATCTAGAAAAGGCTGGATTAGTTCTGAAATATTTCAGTGAAGATGAAATCATACCTGAATACTATCAATTGCACCTAGCAGTAGTAATTGAGTGATACATTTGGCCCTAACTGTTCGCAGCAGGGGACTTTCTTCCTCAACATTAGAGTCAGGTTCAATGATATTTGTCATCTGTAATAACATTTAAGAAAGTAAAAAGAACTGGACCTCCAATTAATAGCAGAATTATTACGAAGGGGAAAATGATACACTAAGGGCAGAAAGGAAATAATCAGATTCCACTTCAAGTTCGGATTATCAACATAAGTTCACTCCTAATAAGTCCAAAACAATTTGGTATTTTGTAATGCGCAATACCTTAACAGGAGAAGATAGTGCCACAGCATCTGAAGGACGACTTTTCGATTTTGATGTCAGATTTCTTAGCAAGAGGTTGTCCATCATGTTTCCCATAATCCTTTGACCTAATGTTTGACTCCTTTGTAAGCTTCCACCTTCAGCAGGCTTTTGAGCTTGTCCAGATGGTGATGGCAACCCTACAAAAATGAATCTCCTGCTTAAGATTTTCATGTTATACTACAATGCATTTTCTAATAAGCTAACTTGAGCAACCAGAACAACCCGACATAAAAATTCACCGCTTGACTACAAACCTTCGGATTCCTCCAAGTTTGACCGTGATTCAAGCTCTTGGAAATTTCCCCGTAAGTTCGATGGACTGGTGATCCTCCCAGGACTATCATTCCCGATACCTGGGGATCCCTGGCCGGAGTATCTTCCTGGGCTATCCATATGTCCATTGTCAGTATGTTTTCCAGAAGCATTATCATCAATGTTGACCTCTAGACCTCTGGCAAGAACCATGTTGCTCTTTGTGTTACTGAATCCTAGAGAGTTGAGGAGCTCCACTGGCTGAGTTGCGTAAGAAGCATCTCTGAAACAGAAAAACAAAAGATAAGTTTGTGTTGGATGCACATAACATAATCATTCAAGACACGGCATTCACCTAATGCTTTTCAGCAGAGTATCCCAGTCACTGTCGCTGAATTGATGGCCACCAACTTCTATTAAATGAACCAGAGCACCAAGAGAGAGTGAAACCACAGATTGATCTGTCTTTTTTGCACAATCCAATAGCAAACCGAGCAGTGGTGGCAGCATAAAACATACCTCCTGCACATGAAAAACAAATAAAGTGAACGATAGCAAGAAATTAAGGTCTTTTAAGTAAAGTTATTTCATAAGTATTAAATTCATACAATATACATTTATTTTTGTTTTGGGATTAGAAAAAGAATATTTACAGAACATACAAAAAGAAGAAGGTTATACAGCTATAACTGAAATCAAGTTAGTTTTATAAAGTTTAATCTTTCTTTTGTGGGTAGAGAAGAGATAAGATATGGGACTTATTTTATCTTAACTGCATGTGCACACATGTGTGCCAATTGAGATGTCAATATACAATCTGGGTTGAGCCTACCTTGTAGAATGTGTTAAAAAGATTGCAGAGCAACTGAAGCGAGTGAACACTAGTTTCACGAATCCAGTCATCACCAGAAGAAACTATGCTCTCCTTTCCAGCATGCCGTACATGATCGAAGATGGGAAAAAGAACACGGTGAAAGATGCTCTCCCAAAATGCCGAGGAGAATTTTCGACCTCTCTCATTCAACAAATCGAATAGGACTTCAAGTGCACAGTTTCTGACCTCCAGTCTGGGATCTGATGTCAGATCAGATAAACCCGCAAGCATTGGAAACCAGTAGTGCTCAGTCACATCAAATGCCGTATCTGCATCAGCATCAATGGGTTTCAAAGCACCGCCTGGTATAAGACCCTGAAATAAGATAATAACCATGAGAACCTGGAGAGAAGTACTTTGATATTCCTTGCAGCATTTACCACACAGACAGAAAGATGGAGAGGAAGCAATATCTTTGCTTGGTTTCCTCAACTAAAATCATGACAAGACAAAAACACAAACATCTATAAAATAATGTATATACTTTGTACTACAGGAGCGATAGCATCATTTAATATAACTGGGCATCTACAGGAGTCTAAAAACACAAACCTCTGCAAGACGATCTTCACATATACGAAGGAGAGCAATAGCCTTCAAACTGATACGATGAGAGCTTTTATTATTGGCAAACCCGATAAGGCAGTTTACACAATCCATAAAGCAGTCTCCAACTACCTGATCAAAATGTTCCAGGATAACTGGAAAAGGGTTTGTTGTTAGGAGACAAAGATTTGGATAAGAAAATGGTTAAAAGAAATCATAACCAATATATCGTGGCTTTCATAATTAATAAAAGGAAACAACAAGAAACAGAAAAAAAAGATTGTAGTCTGAACCTTGTTCCACATTTTCAAATGCACTTTCAACGATGGATTCTACTTCATCGTCAGCAGCAGCTGTGAAAATCATAAACACACTTCGCCACCCCGATTTTATGTTTCCAACCTTTGACTTTATCATCTGAACTCAAAACAGCAAGAATAAGTAATTAACTTTCAGGGTCAACTGAGTGTAGTGAAGAAACTTATAATGCCTACTTATCCTAACCAATCTTTAGAAGATATATGGAGTGTCGGGAAGATAATTAAACGTACTTGAACAATGCAATCAACAATCAGCCCCCTTATAGATTCGCTTCGACTGCTCCGTATAAGAATAACAAATGGTTTTAAGATGTCATTTTGAAACGTGAAATTGGCTAGCTCAGCACGCTCCAGATACTTCATACCAAGCTGCCTCAATGAGTCGATTGCATACATGGCAATCTTTTCATCATGATGGCTCCCCGCTGAAATAAAATGATTTGCCAGAACACACCATATTCTTGCCCACACCTGAAGATTAGAAGTAGATGAGACAAGGTGATGGGATTAAGATAATTGTTCAATATGCAATAACTACGGTGGATAACCCATCTTGACTGGCTGATGACTACAAGATAAACATATCCACACCAACAAACGTGCCAGAAGTGTTAAAAATGATGGTTACAACAAATGCACAAATGCTTCATATTACTAGTAGCTTATACCAAGGACCAAAATTTGTCTCAGCATTTAAAGGATTATTCAAAAAGATATCATAATGGTCCAACCGCGATGAAACAATACCCCGACAACAGATATATCAAGACAAGAAACTCCCACAAATACAACATACGATTGTACCTGTTTTGCTCTATTCATGAATCAATTGACAAGTAACAGCAGACATTCAAGGAGGGTTGGAGGTTTTTATGTACACATGAAATATGATTAATTATTTCTTAGTTGGTCAAGAAGATTAGTGATTCGTTTACGTAATATTGTTTTTAAAAGTAATGTTGGCTCCAAATCGCCTTGTAGGCTGCTTTGTGTGGCTTGAAGTGAACATTTCTCAACCTCAAATCCAGTTTTGAGGCCTTCAAATCTCTAATGCTTTCTTAGATTGCTCACTGTATCATGTGTGATTGATGAAAACTAAGTTAAGTTATAGCCTTCCACATAAACATGAAAAAATAACATGCCCATTAACTGCCTGTAAGTTAGTAAAGACATACCAAGCGGATCCGAGCCATATTATAGTAGCTGATCTCAACAACTTTCTGCAGGCTGAAAACACGAGCAGGCGTCTGCTTTAGTTCTTCGGCAGATATACCACAAAGAGCTGTGAAAAACTCCACAACTGAATCGCTGGGTAATTTTACACTGTTCACAAATACTTGCTCAGATGGTTTCCCAGCCAATTCTTTCAGAGATTGAAGAACAGAATCCCTGGAAATTTGATTTGACCCCATCATGACACTTGCGGATATAGATGGGGTTGAGGTGATAAATTCCAGACGAGAAACACATTCCAGCACAGCGTTCCATGTGTCTTCTAGAGAGTCTCTTTCCAAGTCACATAGAGTTAGGAGAGTCCTCAAGGCTTCCACATTTTTACTACGCATTTCTTTTGGGGCATGCAAGAAAGTTAATCTGGAAGTAAATGAGACAGCATTATTGATGGTCAGAGGATATGATTTATCACGTAGAAATAAAAAAAAAACTGAGCTATATTCTTATCAACATAGGATTTATACCTCACTAAAGATGTCAAAAAAGCATATCTCATGGTATCCATTCCGAGTGCACGAGTAATGTGAATGCCTGCCCTGAAACCCTCCATACATAGCGTAACCCTAGGCTTATTGTCTCCTTCCTCCATAGTGACAGAGAATGTAGCAAGCAACGGCCACCCTACAGCTTCAACCATAGGCCTAACAAGTTCAATCTGTTGTGCTGTATGAAACACTCCCCTTTTTGCCCCTTGCTTTCTGAAAAAAGCTTGTGTATGCTTGATGATATCTTCACTCTCTGACCTTACATCGCTATCTGTTTTCCGTCTGGGGAGAGCCAAATTAAGAATATTGACAAGGCGACCTCTCTCTTCAGTTTCTGGTCTTTTGCTGCTCTTACCAGTACTGGGCAAGTCATGCTTCATTTTTATTTCCTCGTTAATAATAGAATCATAAATCTCCTCTAGGAGTTCCTTTGGGGCACACTCTTCTGTATCACTAACTGTGTTCATGCGTACAAAATCGGACTTGGACATTTTGGGCCACACCATAGGATTGTGAGCGTCAGTGTTTAACATGATCACCGCATATGCAAGAATATATGCAGTATCTGCATTCTTAAAGAGTCCCGGATGATCAGCACAATAACTGCAACAAATTGAACAACTCAATGTTTAGTAGCCAGATAGCAACATGCAGGGCTAAGTTGGTTTATATTCTCAGTTACATACATTGCCATCAATATGTGGTACTAGAATCTATTAATAATTTCACCGTTAGACTTACAGAAGAGGGAAAAGGAACAACCAGGCAGTAATTCCCAGTCCTACTAATGGTTCACTACAACTAAACTAATAAATGTAGCCGATAAACTGAAATTCAACTACATTTCTCAGATTATAGGACATCAATTAGCAAACAGCAAAGTTTCCGACAGAAAAGATAGAAGGACGAACAGCGTTTCTAGTCAAGATATCAATGATATCAACAGTGCATCCAAGGCTATATTTGATATCAAGGAAAGAAAATCATTCCACGGAAAAAAGAGCTTTCGACGGAAACAATTTCATAGAATTGAAATGGTAATCAAACAACAGAAACTAATTGTTTCCATGGAGAAGTGGCTAATTCCATAGAATTAACTGCTATCAAACACAGCATATCAGAAGTTCCCGTAGTTGGTAAGAAGGTTGAAAGTTTGCATGTTGTAGTATTTTTTTACTTGTTGCAATACAAAAATGAATGCATGGCATGCATATGTACATAAGAGAGAGAGAGAGAGAGAGAGATTATACCGCTCGGCAAATTTTTCCATAATGCGATCTATCTTCTGCGCCTCCCCTGGAAGACGAAATCCTCGCAAGAATTCACGAATTGCCGAGTCAAACTTCATCCCCGAAAACTTCATTGAATCCACATAAGCATGCATCACAGAGAGGGGAAACTCCTCGTGTTGGCCCAAGTAATCACCAACCATAGCCTACAAGTCAAACAATTTTACATTGATCTTTGCCAGAAGGAAAAAAAATCACCCCACTTGAAATTCTTCCTTTGTTTATTCAATTTATTTATGGATAAAATATCCACCTTATCCAAACTGTTTGTATTCCTTAGGAACTGCGCAACCGAAACTGGTGTCCTCTCCACCAGATTATTGGTAATTAAATACTCGATTCCCTTTCCTGGGTGTCTATTAAACTGTACAAAGAAAAAAAGGAAAAATATACTCAGAAAATAGTATTTCTTTCGAACAAGAACAAATACAGATTGAAGATAAGGTGAGATCACGATTATAATAATTATAAACTTTTTTGCAACATAACTTGGCATCTAAAGCTGTCTCGTGGGATTCTAAATAGTCACCTCAGATATTGCAGCTTCCATGGTGGACTTATGAGCTTTAGCCTTCTCAAAGCTACTGGGCACATCCTCCCTACTTCTAGACTCGGAACGATCCCCCGCCAAAACGTCTTCTTCCATAGATTCAGAGCCTGTAATTTGCCTTTTGCTTTCTTTACACGACTTCTCCCAATCAACCAGTGATTTTAAAACGCTAACAAGGCACTGGATAGATGATTTAACATTAAAAGAACTGTATACACAACTAGAAACTCAACTAACGTAGTTATTTGCATGTTATATAACAAATTCTTTAAATTACCTGAAGAGATGAGCCTTTAATTGATGTTGTTTGAGATGCATTATTCGGATCTGAATTAAAGGTCCCTTGAGCTATCTTTGATAGAGCACTAACCTTTGAGATAGATCAACAGAAACAATAGGTGACTCAATGGCAACTGAACAGCCTTAAAATCAAAACCATTAATGCAACAAACCACAAAAATTTAGAGCAAAATAGTAAATATATACCATTCGCTCAAACAAGTTTGGTGCCTCAAGATCGCAATCATAGTTAACAAAGATATCAACAAGCATCTGTGGATCCTTGCATACTTTCTCAAGCATCCTGTAAATGTAACTACATCAGAAATGGTAAGGATGGACATGTGGGAAAACACTATTCAGTTTAACCAGGGAAGCATATTATACCGGAGAACACTAGTTCTTTGGTTAAGTGGACTATCGGAGCTGTCCAACGATCTTAAGACTATCAAAGGGAAGAAGACACCTATTTCACCCTGCAGAGGTTGGCGAAAATGTAATAAGGGACCACAAAAGCAGAAAAAAAAATTATCAAGAAATTTTTAGGGGACAAGTAAGAAAGAAAAATCAAGATACATACTTTAAGACTCTCCCTAAAACGCAGCAAGAGTACCACGAAGATTCCAGTTGTGTACTGCCAAATAAAACATAAAAACATTAAAGAAAATTTTGTTATTTCGCGTCAAGAAAGAACATAGAAGACTAAGATGAATACAGATACCTGAAATATAATTGGGGACGGAGAAACCGATGCCCGCAACAAAGCATAAGAAAGATACGCTTTAACCGAGTCAATAAAATGAAAATTTTTGGTGAAAGTGTGACTAACACCTTCCAATAGACCCTGCAAACACGTAGCTATGTCTGAGAAATTACTATGGGATATCAACTGAAAAGAAAAGGAATCCGGCAACAGTGAAGGACTGAAGATTAATACTATGCAAAAGTTGACCCAAGTCTGTTTGTGACATATCTCCTTGCCCATTGGCAAGAATTCTGCTAAAATATTTAGAAGAAAATAAGAAACCGACAGCATTTGAAAACTAGTAAGCTTTATCGATTCGTTCGAGAAAATGTACCCATCACAAGAATAAGAGTTCATTATTGTTACCATGTTATAATGTAAAGCTAACGCCTTTCACTATTTTATTAAAATAGCAGAATTAATGCTAGAAGAATGACAATAAGCCTTGAAATGTTTAACAAACAGGTTCCTGCACTGTTGTACAGTGTTTTTACCTCAGAGGCATGAGCCTAATGCTGATTCCAATGAGGATTATTTATACAATTTACGAATTTTTCTAATTGTAAGTCTTAACTCTATAGACTGAAACGTAAACCTATAGTATCCACCATCAGGTTTAAATATGCTGTCTGTCTCTGCTGTATTGAATGTAAAATTGTAACTATAGTAAAACTTCCTCAAACAAATAAGCTGTACAACCATTCTGAAACTTGTAACCATATAAATAGTGACTGAATGTAAACATTGTAAGGGGTTACATTTGTCGAGCTTGGGTATCAGGTTGCTTAAATTTAGGGAGGAGAGTATCACATATTCACATGATTGAGATACCTTATTAAAGACTAAATTTAAAAAAAAAAATAAGGTGCGAAGGGGATTAATAGTGACTGAATAAGCTGTACAACCATTCTGAAGCTTGTAACCTATAAATAGTGACTGAATGTAAACATTGTAAGGTGTTATATTTGTAGAGCTTGGGTATCAGGTTGCTTAAATTAGGAAAGAGAGTATCGCATATTCACATGATTGAGATACCTTAATAAAGATAAAAAATCAAAAAAAAAAAAAGTGCAAAGAGGATTAAGATTTGTATAACAGACAAACGCACTTGCATGTATTTATGTAAATCTCACTGGCGCCACAAGAATACAGCCACTTTTGCATGAGAAATATCAACTCAAATGTTGGTCACACTCATAACAACACATAGCTCTATAACTTATAAATACGCCAAAAGTTGGTAGAAGATCAACTAACGAAATTTGACAGTCATCGTCCTAAGTATGATGAGAAAGTGGAGGAACTGGTTGTGCACTTGTGCCTTTTATTATCCATCTTAAAGCTTTCATTCTATGTCCAATTTAACTTTCTAATAAACCGTGGCATACCGGAATGCAAAAATTCTAAAAAATCAGATATTCTCATCCCCACTACCTCCTTGAACAGGAATTTTTACTATATATGCACGAAAGAAAGTCTAAAGCTGTAGAGTAAACACCTGCAGCAGCTCAAGAGACAGAAGTCTAGTCTTGGTAGTAACTTCGTCCGTCTCTTCCTTCATACCCATCTACAAAATAACATCTTTTCAGTGCATGTTGAATATGCTGATTGATATTGACACCAAAATAATTACTGAGGATTAAGAATTGAAGTTCAATCTTAAGTTTGGGCACGATAATGAACAGGAGGACATATAAATGGAAGCACCAACCTTGCAAAGAGTACGGAACAGTAGTAAAGCATCCCGCTGCCCTATACTCATGCTATCGAGGTCGATTCCTCTGAAGAAAGAAGAGTAGGTTTGAAATAACCATGTTTCTAAGGTAACAAAAGGAACAGCATGCAATAGCCTAATAACCACATAGCTAGCATTTTTCTCCGTACCTTGTTATCTTTTTCCCATCTTCAATGTGCACAGCATTGTCCAGAACAGCTTCTAAACCCTGAGCATGATACCAAAAATCATAAGCCCCAATTAGTGGTACAGTGGTAAAGCATAGAAGGTAACAATGAATAACAGATAGCAAATGGAAGCATCTATTCATACGTAATTTTGATTTGAAAAGGGGATACCTTAATATCAGCACCACCGGCCAAATTTTGAAGTTCTTCAACAGACGCAATCGGAGTATCTTCGGTCTGATTCACCGAAAGCACGTCTCCGAGAATAACTCCTTTCTCACTATTCTTGTCTAAGTCCCCTCCTGAACTGGTTTCTGCATCAGGCCTGTCAGTGTCTGGAAGAGATTTCTCAGTACCCTCGGAGACATTGCTAATGTGCTGAAAGACAGTGGAAACAACTGCATGAGATCCTGCCTAATTGCACCCAACCATGGTTGAACCTCAAACTATAGATAGTTAAATCACAAATAGAGGCTTATTTAAAGCATGTTTGGAAAGGAGTTTGATGACCTGAGCCAACATGCATAGTTCAATGGTCATCCAGACCCTTCTTCTAACTCAACAATCCAGGATATATAAACAATCTATTGAAAGGGTATCTTTAATGTTTTTGGCCAAGCACTGGCAAACAAGTTAGCAAGGAAATCTTCAACTTTTCCTTTTTTTCATTAACAAAGATCCAACACGGCCATACTTCTATTTCATTTTATCTATTTTCAATATTTGCGTGTTTATAGTTTTGCTTGAAACTCGTAAAAAATAAAAAGAGGGCCAAAGTTACTTATACTCACTCACAAAGGTGAACCATCACATCAACATTATTACCTTCGCAGAGCCTAGATGTTTTAAGGAGGATAGGAGCGAGTTGAACAAAAACTTTGATTTCTAGGACATGCAACAAGGGTCTAAAGAATAAAGAAGTACCTGATCAGATTCCATTCGCCTAAATATGATGCTGACCATTTGGGTCAGCATGGCCTTTGACGTAGCTTGATTTATGGGGCTCTTGCTGCACATCCAAGCCATATGCAAGTGAGAAATTTTAGAGTCAGAGGCCAAAGCCCAAAGGAAATTTTTATTATTCTATGACTATGAAATAATACCTGTTAAGAGCGATGTTATAGCATACTCTGATCACTGCCAGAAGTGGTTCCCCATGAACTGCACGATTTTCTTATTAATTTTCAGCTCTGAATGGCAATTACTCCATATGTTGCACTACTCATAATACAACTGATGTAATATGTCTATCATTTTATTTGGTGCTATATCACATGCTATTGTATATTATGAGTGTAATAGAATAAGACTGTCGGCAAAGACTGGGGAGACGATTGGCAGGTTCATAATGTGAACATATGTGTTGCATAATTGAAGCTTAATACATTGCCATAGGCCACAATATAAGTATAAAAACTCCAATCCCAAGAGATCAAGCAGGTCCACAAATTTGGAGATTAGGGCTACTACAGATCAGATGATGCAGGACTAAAATGGCTCCTTATTTTTCTATATAACTGTGTCGAAATATAGTTCTGACTCTGACATTCAGTGGATGCAAACAGATTGCCTTATGTTAATTCTGGACATCCAACAAAATATACCTCTGAACTTGGTTGATGCTACAGCAGTAAGAAGAACCTTCAACACCTGCAGAATCGTACTGCAAACACATTTCAACAGAATATTATTACAATTACAGAAAGGAGCATCTTCAAATAATTAGAACCGAGAAGGGGGCATACCTGTCGGATGGAGAATTATCAACACAGCCGCAAACCATGTTGAGAATGTCCGTAAAAAGAGGAGAATTTTTACCGCCATCCAAACCAGGATCACCTTCTAAATGATCATATGCAATCAGTTTCTGTGTTTGCAGCATTTGCATAAATTCAGTCAGCAAGTATCAAACAGAAATCATAAAAAACTCACTGTGAGAAGTATTTAATGAAATAGACCTGATTTATGAAAGATAAGCTTCAACAAGTCAAATCATATTTATATGAGATGAAAGGACGTACATGAAGACAATCCAGAGCAGGTTCTACAAGTTTCAAATTCTTGGTCTCAAATGCCAGGCGTAGCGGCTGCAAAACAAGCTCTGCCTCATCCACATCTAAATTATGCCCAGCACTGGCTAATGCAGCTGTAATGGTTGAACTCGTGCTTGTCTTTTTGGAAGTCTGTGAAATTGACTGTGAGCCATCAACAGTTTGTCCTTCTTTTGGCACTTCAGGTGCAGCTGTGTCGATACTAGTTTACAGAAGGGTAATAGAAGGAGTTTCAGGAAATCAATCATAAGTGGTGCGAAATATACAAAAATAATATGAAGCAAGAACACTTTATAAACAAATCCGGAAGGATCATATAGTGAAAAACTAGACTGATGGAACAGTCAGAAATTCACGGTGGTCAGATGAGAAGTGCAAGAGGGAGGTACAGTGTGACAGTATAAATTATGATAACATGACAACCAAAATTTTCTCCATCTAAAGAAGCAACAGGGAAGTGAAAGTGTAGTAAATTGTGGACTCAAAAAAGAGCTGGAAGAAATTCACTGAAACCAAGATAAATGTACTACTTGGACATGGCTAGCATTACTATGAAACTTATCCACTGTTACATACCTTGCATCTCCGGCTACGGATCCTGCTTGACTGCTCACAATTGAAGTGGGCTGCTGAACGATTCCCTTCGTACTATCTACAGAAGAATGAAAGAAAAAGAACAAAAACCCATTCTTAAATCAACCTCACTTACTTGCTAATAAGGCCCACGGCAAAGGACGAACACTAATAAGATGATAAACCTCGTGAAACAGAAGAATTATGACCCCAAGACCCACAGCATAAGATAATACGTAAAGATGTTCAAGTAAAAACGACCGTCTACAGGCCAAAGATTTTAGCAACTTCGCAACCCTTTTGAGATTCTGCACCTTCAGTTCAAGTTGCAGATCCCTCTAAAACAAGCTTACGAACCCAATACCAAACCTGCAACTTGACCTGTTAAGGCCTCAAATGTATACATCTCTTATGTCTACACAAATGTATTTGTGAATTCTAATGTTCGTGTACTCAAGATACACTTCATAGAGATAGAGTTACCAGCCCTAGGTAAGATAACTAACTCCAAATCGACCCTCATGAGATATTGAGGTAAATTGGTAGGTTCAATTATGGCTGGATACAGTAATACTGCACCAAGAATCTTACATTCTCCGACATTAAGCTCAATAAAAAACCATGTCAGAGTATCTAACCAAACAAGTATACTTCAATCTAAATAACACTCCCTTAGACAACAGGTTAGGCTACATGAATCACATGTTCGACATAACATTTTAAATTAAGATAGAAACGTGAAGTCTTACTCAGGCAAATAACCTTTTTGGTGTATCTAGTGGGAGAAACAATAAGAAAGAGGTGACCAGAACTCTACCCTAACACATCGAAAGCTTCACTCTTGATTGCCTCTAATATAAACTTCTACCGACTTCTAAAATCAGCCTAAAGAAAGATATCCCAAACAATCAGTAAGAAAAATATATATAAAAAAAAAAAAAAAACATGTTTTAAAAGCGCTGAAAAATGGCAGTAAGAAGTTTCTATAATAATTGGTGTCTTTCACTCCATCTAAGCATAATTTGAACAACAAATTCATAATTCTCTCTCCACTCCGTATATTGTGTACTATAGATTCATAGCAACTTAGTTCCATTTTCCTTCTAAATGCGATTTTGCATTTACATAAAAACAAACAAAATAATCTATGTCTAATGAGAGAAAATAGTTTATTTACCTAAATAAGTCTGGATAGATTTCTGAAGGTCTCCATACTTCTTAGGTGAACATTCCTTGAGCATAGACTCAAAAGCTCGAGTAAGAAAACCTCCAGCGGCACCTGCCATTGTTTAACTTCTGCCACCACCACCACCTCTATACAAAAATCTTGTCTCACTTTACCTTAAAACAATGTCAAATTACGTATCATCAGTAACGAGAAAAATGATGATAAACAAACAAATCATAATGTGGCAATTCGAAAATCTCTAAGTAAAATTAGTGAACAAACGAAAGTAATAGTTTAGATCCTTGCAGAAAAAAAAATGTAAGAAGAAAGAAGAATAAATTATTATTCTGGATCTTAATAATTTAATCAATCAAACTGAAGAAATGAGTGAAAATAAATAAATCTACTACTACCAGATTAATGGTTCGGATCCGAATCGAACATAAACCCTTCTTTCTCAGATTTCTTCTTCTTCTTCTTCCAGTGTATGTCTCTCGAGAGTCGAGAGAGGAGATCGATGGAGGGAGTGATTTAGGGGAAGGAAATGTATGGTATGATCAGTTTATTTTGACCTCATCAACCAATACAGAGAGATCTAAATCTCCAATAGTGGGGAAATTCGAGAGGGTATCTTGACCACGTTTGACTAATTGTTGACTTTCTAATTTTTGTTGAAGAGCCTGTTTGATAAACCAATTGGAAGTGAATAGATTCTTTTGGGGAGCGATTCATCGTTCCGGAATGAAGCATACAACTCTGATGAGAGCTGAAGTTGTTGTTATAATTACTTCGCAAAAGAAATTTTGATGCCCAAACTAATTTAGACTTTTGGATGAAATTAAGTTAAAAGTTGCCTATTATGTGATATATTCCAGACATACCGAATGTTTTGAGAAGTTATTTTAAAATTCTATCGGGTTTTATCTCGAGATATTAATATTAAGGTGTCAAAGACTTGGCCAAAACGAGCCTGAGATCGAAGAGTAACTACATTGGGTGTGAATATTAGATTTACACTGCTTGGAAATTTATCATTTTTCGTCTTGGTTCTTACTCTAGTGATCTTGGGCTTAAGAGTTGCTTAAATGTTTTTGAGCCCATATGAGGAAATGGCTTTCTTTTTCAATTAAATTATGTTTGATAACAGTGAAAGGAGACAATTCTTTGAAAAGTGTATTCCATAGAACTAATATCCTGGAAGAGGCAAAGAAAGACTTTTCATGGCATTCCATGGAATTAAGTTTAAAACATATTTTAGACCATGCTTTTCTATAAATGGACCCACAATTCCATGGAAATAAATTTGTAATCGAACGACGGAAAACACGTTATTCTCATGGAAAGATGGCTAATTCCATTGAATTAAATCCTATCAAACACAGCCTTAGGTGTTCAATTTATGGATCGATTTTAAACGGGAGAAGAAAAAAAAGACATACTAGGAGGGGCTTCATATTTAAGTTTTTCATTCTCTAATCAGTGAATGTACAAATTTAGATCGATTTAGGTGTTCAATTCCCTTCATTTTGAAATTATTTGATTGACATCATCAATTTCGAGATTTGTCGTGATAATGAGATTTTTTTTTTATTTATTCAATTTAGGTTTTGGGATACACCTATTGGTTTGCAGGATCAAGTCTCAGAAGCGCATTATGGAAATGGGTTCATTACTTAGTGAAAGTTGTTATATGACAGTAGTAGACCAGCTTTCTTGCATTGACAATAAAGGCATTGCATTGTTACTAGGGAACAATAAAGGCATTGCATTGTTACTAGGGAATTTTGTGCACAACTGCTTGCTTATGCAGAAGTTAATGTTTTAAGGTAATAATTTTTTGTTCCCAATAATTGTTTTTACAAATGATTACAGAAATGAAATGAATTGACTTGTTTCATAAACAGAGAAATAAATCTATTTATTATAATACAGAAAGAGAGAAGAGCGGTTGTATGACCACTTAGACAGCTTGTCTCTAATACACGAGAGACACATGGACCAATAGAAAATAATAAGAATCAGGAACAAAGAACAAGGACACAATGTAAGCAGAATGTAAAGGAAACACTCTGTTATTACTCAATATATCTTGATTGGAATTCTAGATTATGTGATATTTCACGGTTGTTGTGATTTCTAATGAAGTTATTGTACCCAAAAGAAATATATAGAAAAATATTCAAAAGAAAGGTAGTTGTAAATCTCAAGCCAGAGGAGGCAATTGAAATTAGTCCCAACGCAAAAAAAAATTAAGAATAAAAACCCTCAAGGAAAAAAAAAAGATGCAAAATTTAACTGTATGTTATCTGCTTGTACCAAGTCAGGGCGGAGGGAGCATGAGGCAAGTGCCTCCACTTGCTCGAAGTAAAATTAGTATTGAGCCATATTTTCAAATCCTAATTGGGAAATATATAACAACTTCCCCCCGCAGAGCAAATCCCAAGTTCAAGTACCAAGGTAAGTTTCTCATAAACTTCATTATCTTGTTTCATCGTCGTACTAATTTATATCAGACTATTGTTCTTTCTGAATTTTTGTTTATTTCTCTTTGGATATATACTTGGGGGGTAGTTATTTGACTATTGTAGACTTTGGCTATCATTACTCTCATCGATATTGACCTTCCTTGTTATAAAGTATCAGAACTATCTTTCCTCAGTCTTTACTACTCTACTTTCGAAGGTAGTTATGTTGAATAGGTCAGTCGATGTTTGAGGTTTTTAAGATAAACTCAAACTTGTTTTGGGTCAGTGGAAAAGATTTTGGGATATACCAAAATCTCTAGACGGTGGTTTTGGTTTTGGGATAAACTAAAACTAGTCGGTCATAAGAGTTTATGATAAACTTTATTTGATTACTTGATCCTAAAGTTAAGTTTCTTAAAGTGCAAGTTAGGAAACCCTAATATTGTAGGATAAGTAATGTGACTCATATAAAAGGATGTCTAGGCTATGAGATTAGTTATGAGTTCTCAATAGAATTCTCAATAGAGATGTGAGGAATTCATCCCACCTCTTGGGGTGGATGTGAGAGACAATTACGGTGGAGTACATCTTTATGGAGTGCTTATCGATGTTGGAAGATATGAGTATTCGTACGTAGATGTTGGTAAGACATCGTGTTTAAGGAGAAGATCATATTGGTGGTGCTGGAGTAAACTATTGGTGTTGAGCAGAAGGCATCCATGATAATTTATGTCATGGTGTGCAGACAAAATCATCTCGTTGTGAGAGAGAATGTGGTAAAGGTTGTCTCGTTTGGGCGAAGAAACTACATTAGAGTTATAGAGCGTCTGTGAGAGTTTCTTGTGTTCAGTCACATTGTGATGAGTCAATGGATTGATTAGTCAATCAGAATGTGTAATTCTCAGTTAGTGGTTCTATAATAAAGAAAGAGGTCGTAACCGTTTTGGTGGATGTAGACAATATATACACATTGTATATGTTGTTGAACCACGTTAAATACGTGAGTACTTTACTTAATGCTTTTGTCTATGATTTGCATATGAGTGGTTTTCTTTTGATTTTTCACATCCTAGATCATAGTGAAAAGGTTTACGGAGCAATCCGAAAATATAAGATTTCTTGTTGCTAGTTTATTTCTGCAAGATTAATTAGCATGTTTAGATGACTCTGAACCCCAACAAGTTAGTGGTTGTTTTGTTTGACACTTTCGAAGCTTTTACCACCACCGATCGACCATTAGTCAATCCTCTCTTTTTACACTCCACTCCATTTGATGTGATACTTCTTCCTTCCATTTTCAATTTTAATTTCAATATCAATCTCAATCTAAAAGCTTTCATTGTCCTTATTTGAACACACTCATAAACTGATATGACATTACATTGTTAATAAGTAATAATTATACAATTTTCATGCTTCTTTGGTTAATTTACACAAATTAATAGCATTTCGTAATTTCCGCTTATAAAATCAAAAAATGTCTGGGTATAAGTTAATCAAGGCAAGGAAAGGATTAGGTAAGAATACTGGTGGAACGAACATTACAAGGGGGTAGTCAAACGAGAATTATGTGGATTTTCAGAGAGTTTTTATTTGAATGACTCTCGCAGATTCTCTAGAAATCTAGAGATTTCAAGTGATTTTATGAGAGTGTTTTAAAGAGTCTTTGTGATTTACTGAAACTAAATAGTGGATTTTTAGGGAGTTTTTTGATAGTTGTGTCTTATTTAATCTCATATTTACATTCATATTACTCAATTTATGTATTAATATTGTCATTGTGGAAGAATAAATAAATATGGGAAAAGTTGCATAAAAGTGATAAAGGCACCCATGATAATTGATAAAGGCACCCATTTTTTGGTTAAAGGCACCACCTCCCTTTGAATTTGAAAACTGATTTTCGGCGGGAACTGATTTTTCTCAACAGTGTGAATATAATCCTTTAAATAAGAACATTAAGGGATTAGTAGTGAATTAAGTGATAGACACATTTATGTGTCTTATTTGATTTTATATTTGTGTTGTTAGTGCTCAATATTGGTATCAATAATGTTATTTTATTGTATTTATAGGTACTTTCGAAGAATAAACATCTATAGAAAATTTGGCTTGAAAAGTGTTAAAGACACCCTAAAAATTAATAAAGGCACCCATGAGTATTATTAAAGGTACCCGCGAAGTTGATAAGGACACCACCTCTCTTCCCAGATTCAAAAGAGAAATTTGGCGGCAATTGAACCTCTCACCTGTTCGAATTATGCTCAAGATTTGGAAAAGATCTCTTTGGTTTTATGACATGAATATCTTCTTGCCTAAATTAGAGGAGTTTTACAAGTTTAGAAAGACTCAAAAATTAAACGAGAAACTAAGAGTTTGACGCAAAAAGGAAGGAGATTTATTCTCGGCCTGAATCTGTGTAATAAGGAGATACTATCTCCTTGAGATTTTCGTATATATACTCGAGCTGTGAGAAGTTAAAAAAAGGGAAACATCCTGACCGAGGATCTGTTGCAGCGAGAAACAAATTATTTTCTTGCCGAGAGAATAATGGTCGAGATTATTTTCTATTCAAATAGGAGATTTGTGAGGAGTTAATTCAAAGATTTAACAGTTGTAGGGTGTTCTAGTATATAAATGAGTCGAATGGAGCAAGTCAAAGGGGGCTGGCTTCTGCCAAATTCGTGAGAAGAGTGAAAGAAAAAAATTAAAAAAATTAGGGTTCTTCATGGCCGGAAGAGAGGAAGAACAATAAGAAACTACAACCAAAAACAGTCGCTAAAACTGTTGCATATTCTTTCAAATTTAACTTCTATCGCAACAGTTATGGAATAGTACCAGCGACAGAAATGGGTTTACTGCAGAGTGAAGGCGTCGTTGATTTGTTAAGTAATTGGTTATTTTTATTCTTTCAACGACCAAACACAACAGTTCTTTAGTCAACTGCGCCTGAAATGAGTTGTTGATTCATAAAAACTCTTTGTAAGCAATTTTCCATAAAAAAAATATTTTGATTAATTATTTTTCTTCCACCCTTTTTCCTCATGAGTAACTAAATTATTTTCTAGGATAGCGGAGGAAGCTATTTTTGATGCTTACTTTTAATATTTGATTTCTTAGACAAAATTATTCTCTTTTGTGCTTATTAATGACTAATAGTTTGTCTTCTAAATATGCTTCGATTAAATTGTTCTGAATAGTCCTTAGGTTGTTGATCTTTTATAAGCGAAGGAGATTATATTTTTATGCAATGACGAAAGTCGTATAATTAATTTTAAACGTTTTATCTTCCAAAACATGAGATGGGTTCAATATGGTTTTGAGTAATTTGAGAGTAGATTTAAGGTATTAAATTGTTAATGGTACAAACATCAAAAGTAGTGGAATCTGAAACCCTAGCTTCTTCTCTTCCTGGTTAATTTGTATATTTATTTTCTCTTTTTATTTATTTATTTCATTCATTAAAAATCATTCTTTCTGTTTTTAGCACATTAATTAATTAAAAATTAGAAATTGCATTTCTGAAATCCATGTGGAACGAATCCGTATTTGTATACTATCTTAACGATAGATATGCACTTGCGGCATAATTAAAATAACATCATTAAGCAGTACCCCTTCTATGATTGAAATGGGTTCTTGTGCCATTGAAAATACAGTTTCATTTTAGTAAATATGTTAAGTTTTGAAGGCCACTTCATTCAGTTGCTTTGTGGACCGAATAAAATTATGTTTGTTTAGCATTATTGTTTGTTAAAACCCTCATATAGGGCTTTTAAGGTTTCAGGGTATCTCAATAGTTGGTTAGGGGTATCCTATAGCAATAAAAAATATCTACATCACACTCTCAACTCTTCTTCTCCTTCTCCATTTCAACTCTTCTTCTCCCCATCTATTTCTCCATCGATTAATCAGCGATTTGATGGTAACAGTGATGACAATCAAAATCAATCAAACCAACCTAATCAAGAAATTGAAGAAGAAATATGTGGTAAAAGCATTGAAACTCCTAAAAAAAATGATGCATATGAGGTATGATTCGACAAGAACCCTTTTTTTTTTCTCCCTTTTTAATTTCTAACCCTAAATTTACAAAATGAAGATGAAGATGACATTTTACAGTTGGATTTTTCAAACATAAATGTTTTACATTTAGATTCGATTTTCAATTTCCAACCATAAATTTCAAAGATAGCTAAAAATTGTTTGATTTTTTACGTTTGGTTTTTTTCAACCGTAATTTTATTTTACGGTTAGGTTCGGAAGTTATTTTCCAACCGTAAAATTCCCTGGGTGTTCAAAAATTTTGGAGGATTTTTTACGTTTGGGTTTTTCAAACCGTAAAATGTTTTATGCTTGGGTTTGATTTACGGTTGGGTTCGATAGGTCTAATCCAACCGTATAAATGCTACGATTGGGTTTTCCACATTTTTAAACCAATTACGGTTAGGTGTTCATCGAAACCTGACCGTAAATATGTCTTACGGTTGGGTTCGATATGAAAACTCAACCTTAAACTTGCCTGAATCACAAAAAAAACTTCTTCTTTTTTTACATATTTTAAGCAATTTTGAGCAAGAAAAAAAAGAGAGTTTAAGTTAGAGGTATACCTGACTACTCTCGGACATTGAATCTTCACTTGGACGACTTGTTTCTTCATTTAGTTGAGTGAATCAAAATCTAGGGTTTTCGAAAATCTCCAAATTTTTTTTTTTTTTTTCTTCTTCTTTTTTTTTTCACACCAAAACAAAACATATAAAAAATTTGATTTGATTTCATTAAGTATAAAATTATGATAACAAGTAGTAAAACACCAAGGTGAACAAATTTGGTGTACAAAAACTCCTTCCATATTATTATTTGTAAATAAAAACCATTTGAAATAAAAATAAGACAAAGCCCCATTTCCATTTATAATGTTTAAATTTAGTTTTTATTACTTTTTAAAATTTCACTCATGTCCTTCGCTCCCCACCATTGGGTTCTTCTTCTTCTTCTTTCTTCCGCATCCTCCTCCCCACCACCATCAACAGTAGCTCCGCCGCCACCAAACCGATGAGAAAAGACAGATCAACATCAACAACACCTCTGTCTCCTCCACCAACACCTTCTTCTCTTTTTATTTTACTTTTATGTTCACCAACGGTACCTCCGCCACCCATATCCGCCACCAATAACACCTCTGTCTCCTCCACCAACACCATGAACACCTCCTTCTCTTTCTAGTTCTGATTTTACATCAACAACACCTCCTCCTCCCCTATCGCCTCCTCCTCCTTATCTTTTCCCCCCACCATTACATGTCCAGATCCACCACCAACATCACATCCTTCTCCTCCTTCTATCCTCTAAAAGCACCACCAATACCTCCAGATCATCATCATCAAAAATCATCATCAAAAAATAATGATACATCATCATTGTTGAAACCAATATTTGTGTTGGTGAGATGTCAGAAAAATGATGAAACCGAATTTGGTTTCATCAATTTTTACCAAAAATAAACAACGTTGAAACCAATGTTTGTGTTGGTGAAATATCAGAAAAATGTTGAAACCAAATTTGGTTTCATCAAAATTTTACCAAAACTAAACAACGTTGAAACCAATGTTTTTGTTGGTGAAAACAGTAAGTTTTGTTGAAACCAAATTTGGTTTCATCTGATTTTTGCCTTTTCTTTTTTATCGTGAAACCAAAATTTTGACCAACGTTGAAACCAATGTTTTGTTGGTGAAAACAATTAGTTCTTGTTGAAACCAATTTTGGTTTCATCTGATTTCTGCCTATTTTTTATCGTGAAACTATTTTTCCCTAGTTTATTCAGTTTGGCTTGTTTGGTTTCATTGTTGAAGTTGTGTTGGTGAAATGCCAATTTTATGTAGAAACAAAATTTGGTTTCAACATATTTTTGCCTAATTTTTATCGTTGAAACCAATGTTGCTGGTGATATGGCAAGTTTTTGGTGGCAGTGTTGCTGGTTGGTGGTGGTGAGTGGTGTTGGGTATTGATGGTGGCGTTAATATTGTGGTGGTGGTTGGTGGCGGTGCTTGTTGGAGGTGCTGGTGGTGGTTGGCGTTTGTTCTGGTTGCTACTGGTGGTGGTTGGTGGTGCCCTTTGGTGGTTGGTGGTTGTGTTGCTGGTGGTGGCGCTGGCTGGTGGTGGTGCTAGTTGGTGGTTGTGTTACTGGTGGTGATGTTGGCTGGTGGTGGAGTGGGGCAGCTGATTGGTGGTGGTGGATGTAGGGTGGTGCTGGTGTTGGTTTGTGGTGTGGTGGTGGGTTCTGCTGGTTGGTAGTGGGGTGGTGCTGATTGGTAATGAGGTGGTGCCAGTAGTGGCGTTGGTGAGAAGAGAAGAAAATTTTAAATTTTTGTATTAAAAGCGTTAATTTTTTTAAATAGGGTGGGGTTGATTTTTTGTTTTGGTTGAGCTAAATTAAAAGAAAAATTAATTTAGATTTTAGACATACATTATGTTAAATGGGATTTTTGTGTTACTTTTATTTTGATGGGTTTTTTGTGGATGGATATTGACATCTTTGGGGTTATAATCCAGAAAATTATTTCGTTAACCTAATCTATCAGCTAATTATATTAATTAAGTATAACATTATTTTATTAAGTATAATTAAATTAATTATTAATAACTAAATATGGATAGTTAGTCGTTATAAAAATATAATAGATATTTTTTTAAAAAAAAATTGATAACTAATAATCCTATTTTATCCTCACATAAAAAAACTCTTATATAAATCCATAAACCCCTATATGAGGGTTCATTTGTTATGCTTTTAAGTTTTAAACCGTGACATGATTCTCTTTTTAACTGCGGAGAGATACCAACACGCATTAGACATACATACATAGGAGACGTGTATGTATATAAAGTTGTACTAATGTATTAACTGAAGCCATGTTGAATTGTACCAGAAGCACGGATCGTACGAATCGCGTTCAATGGATGATCGTCTTTGTGGTCGACAATGTATTGTAGGCAACGTTAATGGAAGGGAAAGAAAAACGTACAGCTTCCATGTTTACAGTTGAACATGGATAACAACAACTAGTACAATGGCGGATCAGGACAGGACCACAAGGGGGGGTCGGGTCGGTTAGTCAAGGCCCTCCTGTCCAGTTACGTCCTTGGCAAGACCCTACCTACTAGTAGTCGGTAATGTATACTTCCAAAAACACACTTTTTGCTATCTTTATTGCCATTTATCACAAGTCTAGTGGTATTAATTTATGCCTATTCATACTTATGATGAAAAGGGGTAAAAAAGCAGATGTCAGTGTAAACAACGATAAACTCATTAAGCGATGTACTAGTGGTTTGAATTTGAAATTAGTCGATATCAAATTTTTTATCGATAAAAGGAGGAGGATAAATAGATTTTGAGTATTTGACACAATTGCATCCCAAGGGCTAAAAGTTTTTCCTTATATATATACCATGTAAGAAATGGTAGGTTTATCACGACCTGTGCAGTATATTTCGGCCGAAATGGCCGGAATTTCGTTGAAATTTTAAATTTTGGGGTAAAATCGAAATGAAATCTGGTATACTGGTACGGTCTTTTATTTATATTTTTTTTTAAAAAATGAAAAAAAATGAAAAAAAAAAAAGTTATCCTTGTTTTAGAGTTTTGAAATGTTACTCATATTTTTTATGATATTTTAGTATTATATATGGATATGATAATATCTATAATTAATCTAATGATCTCGATTAGAATTGTAATATTCTTGTTTAATTAACATTTTAGACGATGAAATTTGAAGTTGTCTTGTTTCTCTTGTGTTTCCAGTTTGAACTTTGTATGAAATCTATGGATCTATATATTTTAGATGATTACTAGTTTTTCTTTCTAAACTTTGTGAAAAACGTTTGTTATAACCTGTTAAAATATATTTATAGTTATAAAATGTGAACTAGTATTTTTTTCATAAAATTATAGGTATAAAATATATAGATCGATATTTCACCGATATTTGAAACCGAAATTTCCCCGATATACCGGCATACCAGTGTATCACTCTCGACCGTTACGAACCGAAATCCAGTATGGTATAACCTTGATCACGACAAAAAATTTACATTAAAATAATTTGAGATCTACTTTAACCTATTACGTAATTATTTATCCCAACAATAGAATTAATTAGCAACCATGGTATTTTACTCGATGAGTCTAGAATCACTCGTTTATAAATGAAGATCTAGATACATATATAACATTAATATAAATCAAGTCATTTTTCCATTTTACAGAATATGCCTCGAATATTCCTTTTGTGGGTGATTGAGTGATGATATACATAATACGAGGTCTAGATACTAAAATGAACTAAGCTAAGGTGATCAAAAAGAATAACAAAAGATAATTGGGTGGAGGGAAAATTTCAGTTTGGTTCTATTTTATGTGGTCCCAAATCACTTTAGTTCACCGATAAATAAGAAAATTTAGTTTGGTTCTTTTTTATTTAAAAATGTTAAAATAACTAAATTACTTTTTTGTCACTCTTATTTTTTCTCACTTCGTAAAATAAAGAAAAAAAAAACTAAAAAATAAATATCTCTCAAACCATATATCAAAAATTAATAAGTTTTATATATTCGGAAAGCTCTCAACGAGATCTACAAAATGGGTACCCATTTCACTATTTGTCGAAGCTTTAATCTTCACGGTATCAATAATGTTAATTCAAACTAAAAAATGAACATTATTATAGGGTTTATTTTGTAAAATGAACTCTTAATGATAGTTCATTTTAGCAGTTCATTTTGTAGAATGAACTCGTAATGGTGATTCATTCTAGCAGTTCATTATGTAGAATGAACTTGTATGGTTGTTCATCGTAGCAGTTCATTTTGTAGAATGAAATCAAAAGGGGAGTTTATTCTAATAGTTCATTTTGTAGAATCAACTCTTAGTTCATTGTAGCATGTAATGGTAATTAATTCAGTAAAACGTGTTGGAGAAAATGATTTTTAATGTTTTATTTTTTATCTTGGTAGGAATGAATCATAGGAACTAAGGGTCAATAGCTCATTTTCACTATTTGTGAATGAAACCTTTAGTCCCACATAGGAGAAACTAAAGATGTTGCATCTTCATATTACTAAGAAAATTGCATTTAAAAGTGTCCCTTTTGGTCAACACACTTTTGTGTGACGGAGAGGACTTAGGCAATGTGCTAGTTGATGCAACCACACATTTCACACACGCACGGTGCTTTGCACCGAAGCACGCACGACGCAGTCGTCCGTTCGGGCGGACCGGGCTCGGGTGTGGGTCAACCAAGACTTATCTTTTTGGACAAAATACTTTTGAATTATTTCCTTAACGAATTTAAAATCAAATTAAATTTTGTCTTTAATGTGGGGGCGTCTGACCCGTCAGAAAATAATTTTCTTACCAATATTTTTTCCTTTTGCAACAAACTGTCAACATTTTCTGGCCGTTTTTCTTTACAACATTATTACAAAATCATGTCGACATTCTGGAAGGATTTCTCTCTAGTTTCTGCCTATAAAATCAAATTGAATTCTTCATTCCAACTAAGAGCAAGCTACTATCACTGACTCTTTTCCTCTCTTCTTGTTTTGCTTGCGCATTTGCTTGTTTATTTCTTTCCTTCATCTTGTTGTTGAGTTCGTTTGAGTGGCCAAGTATTGTAGTGCTATACAATACTTGTATCGGGCAGTTTTATCATAGACATAACTTCATTGTGGGGTATTTAACATCACTCATTTTGAGGCATACCGGTGAACTATTGTGTTAAGGACAGTTTGATGATTAAGTGACTCTGCCCTCAAATCAGTGTCTAAATTTCAGAAATTTTATTTAACGTTAACATCATTTGTTTTCAGTATTTTATTATTGCAGAACCAACAAAATGAACTCGCAAAGTTAGTTCATTATGATGGTAGTTCATTCTAGCAGTTCATTTTGTAGAATGAACTAGTAATGGTAGTTTATTATAGCAGTTCATTTTAAAGAATGAACTCGTAATGGTAGTTCATTCTAGCCGTTCATTTTTTAAAATGAACTCGTAATGGTAGTTCATTATAACAGTTCATCTAGTAGAATGAACTCGTACCAAGTCCCTTTTTCTATTACTGTAGTTATCAGGGTTTATCTAATTTTATTGAATCTATTTTTTATTTTG
>JAJJMC010012549.1:642895-797955 GCA_023531435.1 Papaver californicum | reverse complement strand
CTGATCCATATCAAGAGAATTTTGTTGTAATCTCTGAATTTGTCTTTCGTTTTTGTGAATGACTTGTTTGAGAATGAGTTAGGGTTTTTGGACATTAAAATTGGATTCAAAAATTGAGTTTTGGAGTTCATTTTAAGATGTCGAAAATTTGAATATGAAATTAAAGTGATTTTTAAAAACAAAAAAACAAAAACAACTATTTATCATTTTCTTTATTTTATTTCTTGAATGTTTTTTATATCTATTTTTAACTTATAACTAACTTTTCAAAAATGTGTTTTTGAAAACAGTCCTACCAAACAGTTCATTTTTAAAAATGAACTCGTAACGGTAGTTCATTATAAAAGTTCATCTAGTAGAATGAACTCGTACTTGGAGTTTATTATAGAAGTTCATTTTGTAGAAGTTCATTTTATGGTAGTTCATTCTAGCATATAGTAGTTCATTATGTAAAATGAACTTGTATAATTAGTTTATTACAATGGTAGTTTAGTCTAACAGTTCATTTTGTAAAATAAAATCGTAATGATTGTTCATTATAGCATGTAATGGTAGTTCATTATGTAAAAAGAATTCGCAAAGTTAGTTCATTATAATGGTAGTCAATTCTAACCGTTCATTTTGTAGAATGAACTCGTAATGATAGTTCATTTTATAGTTTATCTTTAGCTAAACGATAACATAAAAAATTAAATCTTCAAAAAATAGTAAAACCGATACTCATTTTGTAGATCTTATCGAGAGATTTCTTGTGGTTTGAAAGATATTTAATTTTTAAGATTTTTGTTTTACTTTTAGAAGGGAGAGAAAATAAGAGACATAAAATGGTATTTCTGACACGGTTTTAAAAAATGATGATGTCATTCTGCGTGGATAACATTTACCGTAGAACCAAACAATAATATTTGAACTAAACAGACAATATATATTTTTAAAAGGACCAAATAACAATTGGACCGGATCAACTAGACCAAACTGACATAATATTATTTATATTAGGATTAAACAATATTTTCTACATATTCAGATATTCTATATCTAGTGAGGTTATCCGAAAGTTAGATAATAAATAAGACTAGTATGTAATCTGTGCTATGCACTGGGTCTAATGGAAATTATTGATTTGGTGTGGCGGGGCTTCGCCCCGTAGGCCAAATGCTTTTAAACATCTTTAATAAATTTCTGATTAATATGATTATTTATATGGGTAGGAGATTTGATACCCTTTGATAATCCCACTACGGTATATGTGTGTATATTTTAAAACACTTAGATATCACGAAAGTATGAATGAAATTTTAAGTTATATGCCAAAGAATTTTTTGTTAGAAATGCTTAAACCACAATGGAATATCAACTCTATACACTCTTGACAATGACTACTAAAACTTTAACCAAATTTTTATACATTGCTATATTCAAAATTTTGTTCGAACTGTAGTCAAGCTGGAAAAAGTTTTTAAACATTGCTAGATGATCAATCACAAAGCATGAAAATTAAAAAATACATAATTTATTTAAATTGTCGGTGTATGGTCCAAATTGACATGAGAAACAAAAAACACGTTTAAATACTACTTAGAGAGTCCATGTTTTTACCGTAGGTACCTTCCTACTGAAATGGGCTTTAACCTACACTTGTCCCTATACCCTAGGTACCTAATACATAACAAATGCATAAGTTTCAATATCTTTCAATACACATTATACAACTACTCACTTGAGTATTATCAAGACTCACACCAACCCCTCTACACTATTAACATCATGTCTACTGCTTACCACCCCCGAAACCACGCCGAAAGCCTATCCCACATTCCACACTTGCTTCAATTCTCTTAGCTCCGAATCTTCTAAACTAAAAATGATGAACAAAAACCAAGAACATAAGAACATGCAGGATTTCAAAAATCTACAAATCCTTTTTGGTCCCATAAAATTAATTTATAGTGATGTTCACATGTCTTCCAGCACCCGAAAAAATATTTTTTGTGGCTCTTGCCGCACTCATTACCTGGGAACAAATAGTTATCAGGGTGATTTTTTCTTGTAAAGATGGATACAGATTCATCTCAACTTGTAAAGATTGTACATTTTAATGTGTAACCTACATTCTGTTGCAAGACCCGAATTTGGCTAAAATGCATCACCATCTTATGGACAATAAATTTGCAAATAAAAAAAATAAAAGAGATGGAGAAGTCATACTTGCATTAACAAAACAGTCATGAAAATGTAGACGTAATAAAGACGCTCCAATTCTGGGATCATTTGAGTTTGCATTTTGGATGGTAAAGAGAACATTCAAGCAACTGCTCGAATATAAAATTTTAGCAGCTCATTTATCAGTGTATCATAATGTTGGTTCAGAACAATGTTTTATGCTAATTACAATAAACGAAAAGTTGTTGTAAGGGTTAAGCAGATCTTGATTTGAACTGTGAACTGGTTTGGTTTTCTCTCTTTCATACTAATTAGTGTAATGGAATATGCAACAGTAGAACTCATATCCTTTAATTTTCATTCTTAGCAGTAAGAAGAAAGTCTACCTTCGATTTTCACCTGCCTATACCTCATTTGGCCTGGGGACCTATAGTAACTATTGGATATGATATAGTAATACTGTTAACACCACCAAAAATTTTGAATTTTGAACTAGGTATATCAGCGAAGATAAATTGGTCACTTTTAGAGTAATGTACGAGTATAAGAATATTTTTCGGCCTATTATGTGTTGTGTATAATGGAACACCATGCCATAACTAGATATCTGAAACTGATTGTGGAAATAAGTAGAGTAATGTTGGAATAACAAATTATAACCAAATCCCATCTTAGTAATTGTACTAATATATGATTAACCATAAGAAGGGTGATGAAAGTAGAACCTAAAAATTGTTTTCACGACAAATGGCGAAGGCTATTCACTTGGAGTTTTGTATTATATGAAAATACATTTGGGGTGTTTGAAAAGTACAACCACGACTGCTACCTCAACATTAACTGGGAAACTAGCCTAATATGCATCACTAGACAAAGAAGAAAAATGCTAGGGTGGTTAAACAACAAACATTTCCAAGGATCGTTATTTTGGTGTCGTACAGCTAGGGTGGTTACACACTAATATCCGCAACAATGAGATTAGTGTTTGTTTGGGAATGCATAAGTGGGTATACCTGATTTATACCATGAGTGTTGTTTGTGGGGTTCCTCTAACTCATTACCTCTGTACTTTTTAATACATTTTTCACTATCTCATGAGTTGTGAACTATCGTGGTCTCATGATGGATAGATATTATCCGATTAGATTAGATAATGTAGTTTAGGTTTGTTTGAGAGGCATTTTCAGGAGAGTTATGTTAGTGTTTTACATGATGAAAAACAATTGTTTTTTTGGTGTTTGGTTGAAACTGTCCTGCCCTTACGTGTGTGAATATCTCATGTGCAGCGGTGATGCAGTCTGAAGGGTTTGCATATTTGGAGGAGAGTTGTCCCTCTTTACTGTCAGAGCTGGTGGAGACAATTGCGGTTAGCGATGATGATTTACGCCAACCCAACAAGAAATAACATGCATACGGCAGCAACATCAACCCCAATATTCTTATCAGCGTCTTACGAGATAGTTCCCATGGATTCTGCGTTCCACGCTTGCTTAGGCGACGGAGACAGGGAAAACACACACATATCGCTATCAAAGTGTCAATATTATAATAATTATTATTATTTTCGAATAAAGCAAGAATCGACCTTGGTCTCAAACACTCTATTTCATCCTAGCGGCGATGACAATTTGATACTGGGCCCCACCAAATCACTTAGAGAAACACAAAATTGTAAAAATAAAAACAGAAAGTGATATGGTAGTGATAGACTCCGAGATGTGGTGACAACTATCATGTTATTTCTAACACCTGAACTCTGTCCTTTTATGAATAAACCATTTCACTGGGCACACCAATTTCTATATAAAAAAAGCTAAGTTTCCATCTCCCAAGAATGGTTAGTGTCACCCTGAAGTGTTCACAAGTTTCTAAATTCTAGAGCGTTATTATTCGACTAAAAAGTTTCTCCCTTACCCACAAAGTTAAATCAAACAGTGTCCTCAATGTTTCTAAAGATGAATGATTAAGAGCATGAACAAGGAGAAACTGTTACCAATCGAAGGAAAAGAGCTAAGGAAAGATATTACCGTGTCGCATGAACATGGGTTACCTCCCAGGAAGTGCTAAGTTTAAAGTCTTCAGCCAGACTTAGAAAGAATTAGTCACCTCATAAAATCATACAGTAATAGTCGGAACAACTGTGGGTCATCTGAATCAAATAGGGCTATCACAAATAAGAGGAAACAACAACAAGCCAAGAAAATGAACAAACCGAGCACACCCTTATTTAGTTTTCTGTTTATGACAACTACTTCTAGCTGTGGTTCAGGTTCAGGCTCTATAACAGGGTCTAGATAAAATATTTTCATGGGCTGGATCTCCTCGTAGACAGGATCAGAAGAATCAGGTTGTAGAGTCTGGAATAACTCAACTAAGAACTTAGAAGCACATAATAATAACCTGAATAATTGTGGATCCTTAAAAGTCAATCAAATTTGACTCACACAATTGACTACTATGAAGGTGGTCATTTTTAAACAAATGTGTCGATTCTAATCTCCTAAAATAATTAGGCTTAGTCTCAAAACTTAATAACTGACACATTTGAAATTCTAACGTTCCCACATATGGATGAAAACATTTTGGTGGGAAAAAAAATTCAATCTTGGTACTACTGCCTAGGTAAACCACATCAACCAGAGGATGTGTTTCTAACAACTGAAATTCTTTTTGGACATAGTTAGGCTCAGGAAAAAGTGTCTGAAGATAATCTCGCAATATGGTAGAGGCACAAATGTCAAGTCTCAAGTGAGGGACTTTAAGCAGGGATACTTGAAAATCACAAGAATCATCGGTACCCCCAAACTTAGTGTGGACACTACTCTCAGATGGACTCAAAACTATTGGTTGGATTCTAAGGTTTTTAGGGTCAGAACTACACTCTGCTTCTTCTATAGGAGGAAATAAGGTAGACTTAGAAACTTGTAAAGGTTCAAACTTAGCTTTCCAAATATTATAAGTGTCCATCAAAGGGGAAGAATCTAACAAAGTATTTCACCTCATTAATAACACTATCATCGTCAACATCAAACCCAAAGTGGGCTAGGCATTTCTCTAATGGATCTTCTAACAAAGTGTTTGGTAAAGATTTCTGAACTGAAGTACTAGTTATATTCACTTCTTCTAAATCATAGATATCACAAGAAGGTTGTCTACTCATACTAAAAAGATTCAGTTCAATAGCCATTTTACCAAAATAAAAATTAATTATTCCATTTCCATAATTGATGACGATATTATTTGTAGCTAAAAAGGGATGACCTAAGATCACTGGTACTTGAGCCTCTGGGACCTGAAAAGGTTGGGTGTCTAGGACATCAAAATCCACTGGGGAAACAATTTTATTAACCTGAATCAAAAATCATCCTCTATCACGTTAAAATTCTCTATGAGTCTATCATCTTCGTCAGAGACTATTGTCTTTGAATCGTTAGACTCCAAATCACTAGTCTCAGGACAAACTCGTTCCTCTAAAACATCATCATACTATAAGAACAAAGAAATATTACTCCGTCCAAAGTAATGTTATCTCTAGTCAAATCCTCTTCCTTTTGAATAGGTGAATAATCATACATATTATTAGGATTTAAACTAGAGACAACATTATTATCATTATGCTCAATTGGTGTAACAGTTTCCTCGTCATTATGACTACGGATTTCTTCATCAACACTATAATCATCATCATAATAATATGAAGATGTTTGAACTTTATCTAAATACGTAGTGTCTTCTATTCTAACCTCGTCCTCTAAATTAGGTAAATACTCATTATTATCAAGGGTAAAATTGAAAATACTATTTTGGCAGTTAAGTTCAGTTTGAGCAATATCAGCAGCTAACCGTTCTTCTTCTTCAATTTCAACTAAATGAGTCTTAAGTTCACTGAGAGCGGTATTTAAAGCTGCAAGTTCTTTATTCTGTTCTAATGACTCTTCATGAATTTCTTTCATTAACATCTTAGTCCTACGCGTCGACTCAGTTATCTGCTTGAGTGATTCTTCTAGAGAGGTATTTGGATCACTATAAGGAATAGTATATCCCATCCGCTTCATGGAATTTTTGAAAGAAATAGTAATAGCTTGCAACTTTTCAAGGGCATCCTTCAAAGACAAAGAACTCGAATTTTGCTCATTTTCATGTTCATATGACTGATGTGTATATGAATAGTAATTGGGATCACCTTGGTATGGGCAATAACCTCCAAAAGGTTGGTGGTGGTCCCAACTACTATCCACACCATGTTGATAGTATGGATAATGTCTATTTTGAAATTCAGTCGGGTATTCATTGTATTGGTCCTCCTAATACCAGTTCGACATTTTCTAACAAAAGAATTCTAATATATACAAAAATAAACTCTAAAAATAAATCCTACCGAAAGGGGTACACAAGCAAGGTCGACTCAACCAAATCAAACCTATTGATTCTAGCAAACAAAAAGCATGATGGCTCCACTTAGATTGTTTTCTAGACCAGCTTCTATTCTTTCGAAAGGAAACTAGTTACAGTTTTAGCAAACCTCTTAGGACGATCCGAATTAGATTAAGTCGAAGAGAAACAGGATAAGTTCTAAGGAGCTTTGATAACCCTGCCTCTTTGGCAAAATGTTTCCCCGGGTTACAAGGCGGCGCTAATCAACTTAAAATAATCTTTTGAACTTCGAGTTAGGCTAACAAAGCAACCAATACAATCCTTTTGAATGATTTTCCAATAAGCTCGATACCCTATCGGTCTTCTTTCTAGTCAAATTTTAAGGATTAGGTTCGCGTTAGGTAACGTGTTCCTAAGGCGGGCAAGAAGGAAACGGTGATGAAATCCGAGTCCTTATCTTGTATGGCCAGTTCTTGCCCTTTACTAGAAAAGTAAGTCCGTTTTCAGTTCCTCAGCATATATGCACACGAAGGAATACAGTAAACCCACTTGCAGGGGATTCGTGGGTTGATCGAGTCTTACCTCCCGTACCAGACGGGCGATGAATCGGTTGTAGTCGAATCAGCCCACCGACTCCTGTATCAGTGTACGAACCCGAGGGGCCGCGACAATATCGTAATTGTCGTCCTTCACTGTAGATTTTCAAAACAACAACTGTATAACAAAAGCATGGAGCATCTAGGGACCTAAGCCGAGGCATGCACCATCTAACAGAATCACAATTGCTTAACAAAATCTTTTAAATCAATTTTTAACCAAGGCAATTAATCATAAATAAATTGCATAAATTAATTAAATACTTACCACATAATTGTTGGAAAAGTAGCTTCCTCCATAGCCTCAGAGATGAAGTTTAGCTCCTCATTGTAATGGCAAAACCCTCAAAAATCGATTTTATAACTCAAATAATGCTTACAAAGGGAATAGAAATACTCACAGGAATTTTGATACGCTTATAAGCGTTATTGTGAGCTTTTCAATCTGTTACAGAAGGTATTTAAAGCTAACGGAAAGAAGGACGGACTGTTGGCTAATGACGACATTTCTTCCTTGTAGTTTGTTCTTCTTCTTCGTTGATCAACAACAATTTTTTTTTTTGGTTCCTGTACACTTCTTCGAGCTCTCGATTCTTTCTAAGCTTTACCAATCAATCTCCCCCCTGCAAATATTCTCAGCTCTTCTATATATACTAACCACAACCCTAAAAATCTCCTCAAAACTTCCCTTTAATTCTCCGTTGATTCACCGAAGAAGAAAATTCTAAAAACAGAATTTTTTGTTTCCTGATTTCTTTTCTTTCTCCGTTTATCGATTCTATGATCAGAAGAATACTTATATCTTTCTTCTTTTCTTATTATTACCCAAATAACTTGGTTTCCTAATAAAGCTTTGAGAAGATTTCCATAATCATGAGTTTCCAAATTCACGCTGTTTTGCGAAGATAATTTTTCCCGCCCAAATTTGAAGTTCGAAAACTTGGGTGTGGTAGCCCTGATCCAAAAAATGGGTGCCTTAATCCAATGTGAGGGTGCCTTTAACATTTCTCCAAAAACACCTACAAAGAAATAAAAACCATAATAAATACGAAATCGAGTATCCGCAATACATATAATTGAGGTTAAATCAGACACAAGAATGTGTTTATCATGTATATATATAAAACTAAAGGTAGTATAGAAGAAGGTTTAGGATAAAAGTTTAGTGAGAAAGAAAGGCAAAACATTGCTTTGCCTGCTACTTATTGTATAGAGAATTATAAATTGCTTTATTCTTCTAACCAAGTATTTAGCTGCATTGTCAAAGGGAAGACAATTGACGTCATATCGAAACTCATGAAGCTTGCGCCTGAGATGCAAGATTGATGGTTTACGATGAAAACAGACTACAGGGGTTGTTCTTTCTGCATCAAGTTTAGTTGGTTTAACAATATTTGTTGATCATGTTTGATATAGTAGCAGATATCACCAATCAATAATGTACAAAAACAACATCTTATACTTCGGTAAATTCATAAAAAATTATGTCAGGACACTGATAATTCCAAAAATTATGATATTCAGGATTGTAGAGGCATAACTATGAGGGTGTAAATTAATCGTTATAGGAAATGAGTGGTATTAAAATTTTTATCGACAACACTTAAACGTAACGAGGATCAAAAGATAAGAGAAAACATGAAATCCCAAAATCGAGGTAGATATATAACATTGTAAAAGGTATTTAAGGAAAAAGGTGTTTAGGTATCTTTTTAGAAACATATATATCATCTCACAACTCAGAAACAAAAACAATTTACTTAAAAAAAGTGATTGGTTACTAAGACATTATGATGTTGTGTATAAATTAAAGTCATGTTCAATACTACTAGAAGCTCGGATCGTACGATGACGTCCAATGAATGATGGTCTTTGTGGTCGACATAGAATTCTAGGCAACGTTAATCGAAGGGAAAGAAATACGTACAGTTATCTGGCATGCAATTCCTCCTCTTTCTCTTTTCCATGGTTAGCTGATGTGAGTTTTAGTATTTGCATTCACATTTAATAGCTACGAATGATCAATTCCAATACCTTCCGTCTTACACAGTTGAACATGGATTACAACATACAAGTACGTCTATCACTAATGTAGATCATGTGGCTATAGAATGGTGGATCAGGACAGGACCTGGCCCACAAGGGGGTCGGTCGGTTAGTCAAGCCCCCTGTCCTGTTACGTCCTTGGCAAGACCCTACTAGTACTAGCTACATACATACTTCCTCCGTTTTTATAAAATAGATTTGTTTGATTTTGTGTAAGAAATAAAAAAATTAATTATTTAAAAAAAAATTATGTTTTTTTTTCTAATTTATCCTTAAAAAAAAAGTGGTCCTCTTGATATTTTAAAGAGAAAAACATAAGAGAAAAATGGTCCCCTAAGAGCAACTGCAGCGGACGATCAGACCAAAGAGTAAACATCAGAAATGGTCTTTGGTCCGATTTTTAGAGCCGCAACGGACGAGTAAATGTAGTATTTGGTCCAGAAAGTGAACAGTATTCGATCATGTTTAGTGAAGAAAATGGTCCAAAACAGATATAGTCTGACGCCATGGTTGAACAACGTTTTAGGAAAACGTCATTATACGAGGACGTTTTAAAAAACAAACGTTATTACTGAAAGACGTCTAACAAAACGTTTGTTTAGAGTAGCGCTTTAGAAACGTTGTTTCAATACAACGTAATTTATACAAACGGCAAGTTAGAATAGCGTGTGGGATGAACGTTACTCTGTGGTAGCGTTAATTGGCGAAACGTTACAACACAAAGACGTTGAAACATTGATGTTGGTACACAGGAGCGTTTAACATTAGAAAGCTCCTTTACAAGAGCGTTAAAAACGTAAACGACACAGTACACAAGCGTTTCAATTTGAAACGTCCCCATGGTCCGACGTTAATTTGTAACGCTCCTCCAAACCCACGTTTGTATTCGAAACGTTGTCGTATGATAACGTTTGGGTGAAACGTTCTCGTACCGTAACGTTTTGCCGGCCGTTGTATATTTGACCGTTTTTTTTCCGTTGAACGGCTATTTTTTTTTCTTCAAATTTTTTTCCGTTGAACGGCTATTTTTTTTTTCTTCAAATTTTAAATGCTGCAACGTTTCGATTTCGGCATTATATATAGAGGAAGTTTTAATGTTTCATGTACAACCACCATTCATTTTGAGAACTTCGTATAAGAAAGTCCTTATTGTTCTGAATTTTTTTTGGTCGTTCGTTAACAGTTTTTCTCTGTATCAAAAATGGCACCAAAACCAAGAGGTCCAAATTTTACTACTAATGAAGATATAACAATGTGTAGGATTCATTTATCAATATCTCAAGACCCTTGTGTTGGTACTGATCAATCGGAAGAAAGATTATGGACTCGGATTAAAGCCGGGATGAAAGAAGCTATACCTTCAATGGCCGAACGCAGTTGGACCTCCATTCAAAAACGCTTTCAAGGAATAAGTAAAGATGTTGCGCTTTATTCTGCAAAAGAGGCAGAAGTGGAACGTGAACACCATACCGGCTGGGGTCCTGAAACAAAGGTAAAGTAAACATGTTTTAGTTTCGTTGCTCAAGTTTTAAAATGGATTGTGATGCATTAATTGTTTTCTAAACAACAACAGACACAGGAAGTTAGGCGACTATTCAGGGAAGCTAATGGTGATAAACCATTTAAGCACGATGAGTGCTACGCAATAATGATAGAAAATATCAAATATTCCCGTCGTTCGACAGAAATATTTGATTCATCACAAGCTGAAGAAGATTCGGACAATAACGCTGAAGACCTACAAACATTTTCACCCAGTGCAGGTCAATGGAGTGGACATGAAGAAATAGGAGATATTCCCAACACGTATCCTAGGGCGATGGGAAAAAAACAGGCTAAACAACTAATGCATAATGGACGAGGAAAATCCAGTGCCCAAACAGAAGCCTTGGAAATAATAATCAATAACCAAAAAAACTTCAACAACAGCTATGCAGAAAATGCAAAAAGGAAGATTGATCAAAGACATGCCGAGTTAGCATCAAAAGAAGAGCATCGCCTAATGAAAGAGGAGTATCGAATAATGATGACGGACGTCTCCAAATTGGATGACGTAACAAAAGAGTGGGTTATGCTTAGGAAAGCAGAGATTTTACGAAAAAGAAAAGAATTTTGTATTACCTAAAACAGTAAACAACAAATATTATTTTCCTTCTAAATAATGAAAACCATTACTTTCATATTTGTTGTCTACACGTAAGCATCGGCTGAAATCAATTAAAAACAGTAAAAGATATGAATTAAAACCAATTTTTTTTAAATTGGTTTTTCAAACATCACCAAAATGCGACCACAAATGTTCGATCAAGTCATTTCGTAATCGAAGGTGCGTTTGTTTGCTATGGACTGCTTGTCGTCGTTGGTGAGTTGTCATCCTTGAAAGTGCTTCAGTTTGTTGCTGTGATATAGTTACTGGTGCAGCGTAGCGCCCTTGATCATAATCATGTGGCCAAACACCCGGTAGACGTTCATCCTCCACAATCATATTATGGAGAATTATTACTGTTTTCATGATATATGCAAGTGCGTCCGGATTCCACATTCTAGCCGGTTGTTTAACGATGCTAAATTGGTTTGTAGTACACCAAAGGCTCTTTCCACATCTTTTCGAGCACCCTCTTGCATTGCTGAAAATTTTCGCTTCTTAAGTGTATCTGGATGCTTGATCGACATGATTATGGTTGCTATCTCTGGGTATATCCCATCGCCAAGATAATACCCCATATCGTAATGGTTACCGTTCACCACATAGTGTACCGGGGGTGCCTTACCTTTTATAATGTTTTTGAAAACAGGGACCGGTTAAGAACATTTATATCGTTGTTTGAACCGGGCATACCAAAAAAGGCATGCCAAAACCATAGATCTTGTGAAACCACAGCCTCCAAGATGATACTTTCATCGCCTTTGTATGCGGTGTATGCACCCGATTCGGCCGTTGGGCATCTATCCCATTTCCAATGCATACAATCTATACTTCCTAGCATTCCTGGAAATCCCCTTGCCTGGTTCTGATTAAGCAATAGTTGAACATCTGTAGGTGTAGGGCTACGCAAATACTGATCCCCATATAGCTGCACAATCGTGAGGCAAAACTTACGAGTTGCTTGCAATACAGTAGATTCCCCAATCCTTAAATACTCATCTATTGCATCTGCCGCACAACCGTAAGCTAACATTCTAATTGCTGCAGTAATCTTAACATGTGGTGTTAATCCGAGTCTGCCGGCAGCATTCCTTTTCTGAACAAAATAAGGGTTACGTCCCACCACATCCCGCAAGATACGATTGAACAATTCTCTGCGCATTCTGAATCTTCTCCGGAAAATAATATGACCAAAAGTAGGGTATCTTGAAAAGTAATCTGTCCATAGTTTCCTTGCTCCCTCCTCCCGCTGCCGGTCAATTTCGATTCGAGTATTTGGCCAGTCTATATTAGAAGCGAACAATCCCAAATTAACTGCTTGTTCATTTTGGATAACTGCAAATGAATTTTCGTCTGATGAGGACGTCGAGTTAGTACTATCATCATCGGATGTAGAAGATATGAGTAAATGATTGTGAGGAATATAAGAAGAGGAAGAGGACAAACCATGATACATATTGTTATTCTGATTTCCTTCCAATGGTTGATGAGGTATGTAGTTATGGTAGAGGAGGTTTGTAGTTATGGTTGACGCTTTTCGTATTTTTATTTGAGGATGATTCTAGTTTTGGGTGTGGTTTTAATGGAGAGAATGTTATTTATAACATGGTAATTCAAATAAGTTTTTATCGACACCTAACAACAAGCCAGTAATAAAAGCCTCAAAAAAGTTATGACAAGACGCTACCACAAAAAGCTGACCAATCCATTGTTGTGATGTTATCGAGAAATAAGTAGTGCTCTGTACTCTTGAGTAGACAATACATGCAGGAAATTAACTCGAACATGAATGCTATGAGAGAATAAGATAAAGCTGACAATTCCAATTTAACTTTTTTGGTAACATCATTTTGTTGAATTATTAAATTCATACATTAAACCAAAGTAAAAGAAATATTAAAAATCACTAGAAGTTTACTAAAAACAATTAAGTAAACTTATTGTGAAACCTTAAGGCTTGGTTTGTAAGACGTCGTGGATGACGTGGTTCACTTCTTGGGAGAATAATCAACACAAAGGGATTAAATTCTTCCAAAACCCTTAAAATCTCGAAATGAGGTTTGTACCTGAATTCAAAACGTTTCAATCTTATCCATTCCTCTAGTGATCTAGAAACAACTACATCGTCAGTTTCATTCCTAAGACGACATTCATTCACCTTGGCAGTTAAAGATGAAAATTCATGTACTTCCTTTGTGATTTCAACATATCGACAAAACAGGCCGGCTCTATTCCTGTTGTTGGGATTTCCGGTTTCATTACAAAAGTTAGCATGAGTATCTTCTAACCATTGCATGCTCATTACACCATTCATCCGACGTTCATGGCCCCTAGCTGGATAATGCAATACAATGTTTCGACATATTGATAAATCTTCCTCTAGTGTAAAATTTTCTGCATTCAGGCTAAAATTTTCGTAACCCGTCATTAAATGAAAACCGAAGATGACAAATTTCTTATGAAATGTTTGAATGGTGGATTTGGAATGAGAATGAATGATACAATATGTCTGGTATTTATAGGTAGATGGGGAGTGAGAATGGTGGATTTGTTCAACGGTAAGAAAACGGTAACAAATATAAAAATCAATTATTTTATTTTAATTTTCAAAATTGGTTGTATGTTGACACGGCAGTATTAACATTAATTGAGGAGTCATTAATATTGTGGATAGATAGAGAAAAATGTCAGGTTGGATTTACTAAAAACAATAAAGTTGTTTATAAAATGTCATAGATAAAGAGAAAAGTAAGGTTAGATTTGCATGCAATAAATAAGGATGATTATCAACTACCGTCCCCCTCCCCACGAGAGGTGCGAGGGGGCATAAACGGAGGCATCGATGAAGAAGGAACATGCCCCCCGGTATTCCACATTTGCGATGGTAGAGTTGAAGAAAAACTTCCAAAACCTAGTGGTGGATTATGTAAACGACCATGCGAAAGTTGTAACTTCAAATTGGTGATTTCATTCTTATATTCCCGCAAATCTTCCATCCTTTCCCTCGATTGTGTCAAATGAAAGTTTTTGAACTCTTGGGTAAAGTCAGCACTCTGTTGCGCAAAAGCATAACATTCACCCTGTTATAGACAAAAGGTCACATTTAGCCTGTCAACCCGTAAATTCAGAAACTAAATAACGAATATATTACAAATGTACTTACGTATGACCAATTATCTATAGGCGGGATGGGCACATGTTCAGCAGGTTGGTTGATGGTTTCTTTAACTAAGCCACCCAAACTGTCGTATATTTCCACATCCCAGTCTACGAGTTTGCAAAACTTGTTCGAGTTAGTAACATGGCGCCAATAGTCCAAATACCCCTGATACGTAACCTCTCCTTGTAGGTACTCAGTTACATCGACTTCAGAGGTTTCCTTAAGTTGGGTAGCATCTTCATCAGAGATGTCACTAACTCGAACTGGGGGGTTCTTCGGAATGCGGTAGCCATCATTGTTTTGGTGCCATAACCGATCACCGAGGTATACGTTATGCTGTTAAAAGTAAGATTCCAGTAATAACTATTACAATAAAAAATGAAATAAATAAAATATGCTATGAAAATAAATTAACTACTCACAATGCCATTCCAAGTAAATACAACGCGCCTATTTGAGAGAACCACCGCTGTCGTGATTACGTCATTTTGTATTAGTGGGATTGCGGTCCGCCAAGGGTGCCATGTCACATCGTCGGCAGTCATTGCATTTAGAAGACAACGTGAACGCACAATATCATTACTCTTTTTTCGTGTACTCTTCCACCTAGAACATGTAGGCCAAGTAGTAACTGTCGCAGGTGGTGGATTGTGTGGTCGACGTATGCCGAGATATTCGTAACCCCAAAACTACAATTTGTTTTAAAAAAAATAAAATATTTAAGTTACCACCAAACGTTTTTTTAAAAAGCAAATAAAATATTTTCTAAAATTTACCTCTAATATTTGGCAGGGTCCGGTTAGTGACTTCTGCCCCCTACCGGATGCGCCAAGGGCGGAATATAGTTTTGAAAAACAAGCACCACCCCAGTCGTAAGTTCCAATTAGTTTTGGATCCTCAAAAGCCGCTAACCATCCGGCATCCACATAGTTTCTTGCGTTTGAGAAAAAAAATTGTCCCAGAACATACATCCAAAACGCTTTTGCAACTCTCTCAGCTTTGGTAGCATCATGTTGCGCCCCTTTCAAATAATCCTCTGTAAAGTATGACCCTAAAAATGCCACCGTTGGTGCATCACAGATCCACTGAATTGAAATATTGTTAGTTACACAATAGTTTTTGTCTTTCAGCTCTATAAAAATATTCTGCTGGACATATTCAAAGGTGTACTTATCCTCATCGTATGGAATTTGCCCTCCAATTCCAATACTGAGACCGGTCAACATCACCCAGTCTAATGGTGTAAACCCCATTTCACCGAATGGGAAGTGAAAAGTGTTCGTCGTGTCCCAGAAACGCTCCACCATGTAATCAATCATGGCGTGTGACGAGTCACCAGCATCCATTGCCAAAAATCTGTCCCATCCAGCCATTTCGATAATAAATTTCGCCCTAGAGCAGAATTCCGATATACTTTTATATGCCAGCATAACCGATTTAAGAGACCCCCGATGGATGTACTTTGTCTTTGGGTCTGCCCTAATAGTCATATCGTTGCTAACGTGCCCCCTAACATCTTCCACCATACTATAAGTTTCCAACGTTGTAACATCCGTTTCTTCACCAACACAACCTCCTTGTGTATCGTTGGTTGATTTTCCTTTCTTGCATCTTTTTTTCCCACCGATCAATCGCGATGCGGATTTCCTCAACATCTAACCATAACAAACAGTTAACAACAAAAAAAAATAATTTATTTTGACGTTCAAAATTACTCACTGTTGACATTATTTTCACGTTAACAACATCTAACCATAACCCTAAATATAGTTTCAATTTTAACAATTGAATATTAAAAATAAATTTTTAAAAACCTTCTAAAATCAACCAAAATACACCTAATCATCATTCAAAAATTAACTCCCACATACACCTTAATAAATTTAAAATGAAACAAATTAATAACAACTATAAATAACTTTTCCATTTACTAAATCATATATTATTTTTACATGCACAATTACATTTTAAATATCATAAATTATTAAGTGGAATTATAAACACTATAAAATAATAAATTAACTAACTCAACACCCCTAAGAGCAACAATGATGCAATTAACAATAATATAGTTTACAAAAATATATATAACAATAACATTTTAAATTGTAAATTTAATTTTTCTACACAAATTACAATGAAAATATCAAACTAAATCAAATCCAAATTTTTTAAATTAATTTTTTAATACCCTAAAACTATCAATAAATCATATTATTACCATGTATACTAAATTTAATATAAACCCTAAAACTAAAAGTATATTTACTAAATCTAATAATCATTAAAATCAAACTAAAATAGCAAAAAAAAAAAAAAAAAAAATACCGTCTCTTTGCACTCCTAAACGTCCGGCTAATCTAACGTGTTCACGACGGCTGCTTATCGGCGAGTGAGTGAATGAACCACAGGTGAACAGGAGAAAATGAAAGAGAAAGGAAAAAAATTCCGGCGGCTGGTGTTCTTGTTTTTTCTTGTTTTTTTGTTTGCGGTTTTGATGGAGAAGAAGGTAATCTTTATGTTTTTATAGTTTCTTGGATGCTTCACACGTGTACAAAGTGTTATTATAATTTGTTGGATGCTTCACACGTGTACAAAACACTATCTAAACTATTGATACATAAACAATTCGTCTTTTTCACCGTGTTTGACCCTGATTGACCTGCTTGACTATTTGTAACGCTCCCTCATACTAACGTAAAGATTTATCACGCTAGTCTACGGCAACGTTTATATTTCGCAACGCTTGTCCTCGTTGACGTTTTATAATCTTAACGCTGGCCTACATCAGCTTTTAGATTTGCAACGCTCGGCTACAACAACGTTCCATAATTGACGCTCCACTACACCCACACAAGCTTTCCAAACGTTGCCTTATGGTAACGTTTGTATTTTAAATGCTGTTTTGGATTAGCGTTCTGGTTTTGACGCTTCACTATGGTAACGTTTAGATAAGCGCTACAGTAAAGTGACGTTTGAGTATTTCACGCTTCAATACAGCAACGTTTATACAAAACGCTTACCTAAATGAACGTCAAAAATTAAACGTTTATATAGTAAAACGTCTGTGTATTATACGTTACTTTAGTACAGCGTTTGATAATTAACGCTTATTTACAACAGCGTATTATCAAATTTACTCCTGTTGTCGTTGCGTTTTTTTTTTTACACGACCAAACAAATTTGGTATTTGATCGATGGTCTGGTCCAACCGCTGCAGTTGCTCTAAGGGCATCCACAGTCATGCGATGATACCCATCGATCAAAGATCAAAAAATTTGATCTTTGATCCGGCTCAAAAACAGCGGGAGATGATCAAGCGAGGGGCTAAAGTACCGCTTACGTTCAAGCGAAGTATCAAGATATCGCTTAAAAAGACGGACGGGAAACTAACAATTCGCCTGGTACAAGCGAGATTCTTGTCTATCGCCTGCAAAAAAAAAATACAGACGAAATCCCAACATTTCGCCCGTGTTCTTAGCGAAATCTCAGTATCTCGCTTGTATAAACGAAGTGCCAAAATCTCGTCTAGGATTTGTGCGAAAAAATCGTGTACAAGTAGAGCTGGCGGGATGCTGGAGTGCCGCTTGCACATAAGCGAGAGAGTAGAATATCGCCTATAGAGCGTGAGATGAACATACATATGAACGGTCACACCTGAGCGAGGCCTTGGAGTCTCGCCCAACTCCAAGCGGAGCCTTGGAGCCTCGCCCAGGTCCAAGCGATACCTTGGAGTGTCGCCCAACTTCAAGCGACGTCGTAGCATCTCGCCCTTGTTCAGAAATTTTAGGCGGAATTTCAGCTATTCGCTTATGTGTAGGAGAGCTTCTGGTGCCTCGTCTGGTGGAGCGAAAGTTTAGCATCGCGCTTGAGCTGGCGAAATGTCAACTCTTCGCCCGTGTTTTTAAGCGAGATGCTTGCCCTTCGTCTGTTCACAAGCGAGAGGTTACAATTTCGCTCGACTATAATTTTTAGTCGACGATCAGCGACTTCTTTTAATCCTGAACAATGATTTTCAACGATTATAACCCAAATATAATCGCACGACTGTGGCTGTTTTTCACCGATCATCGATCAAATATAATCTTTGATCGTCAATTTGATCGATGATTGGAGATGCTCTAACTTATTAAATGAAAGATGTTATCTCTATTATGGACAAAATAATAAAGTTATAAATTTGACTTTTCATTTAAATAAACCGGCTATTTTTTAGAAATAGAAAGAATAATAACTAATTCATATACTTCCAAAAACACACTTTTTCCTCTCTTTATTACCATTTACACTGTTACATCACAAGTCTAGCCGCTACTATCATTTGTATTATACACTGTTTCACACTTATAATGAAGAATAATGGTATATAAGTTCAAATATGCTCGATTCACCAATAGGATGAATGATAGAGAGACAAAGAGAAGAAGCATGACATTACAGATAGCTAGTACTGTTTTGACTTGGGTTATGTGTTCACAGCTTCATCCCATGAATTTTCCTCAATTTATTTCTTAGCATAGTAATATCTATCTTCATTATCCTTTTGATATGATTCATATGAATATGATTGTGATATGTATTTTGACTTTTCGTCTATTTGTTCTACTCTACCTTTCCAATATATCATTTTTAATATTTACCCTTTCATATTAATTTCTTTGATTTTGATATTTGCCTTTTTGATTTGCTTGGTGGTGGTTGATTGGTTATTAGGTAGGGATTTCTGGTTCTCTATTTTATCGATCCATTGATATTTTATCAATCAATAGCACATACATTACATCATATTTATTTATTTATTTTGATTTGATTTATCTGGATTTAAATTATATATATCTTAAACAAGATGATTATAATTCATAAAGTGTTTCGCTTTAATACGCATTTGAAGAATCTAGTTGACTCTCAATTATTGATATCGTCTTACTGATTGCTTGTAATCATGTATGTATAGCATAAATCAATTTTGGAAAGAAAAGGAGAAGTAATTCTTGGGTCTTTTAATAGCATCTATAACATCTAAATGAAGAATCATCTTTTTTTTAATCGGTAAAGAATTTGACACCGAATAATTTCGAACTCAGGTCAGATCACTGGTACCATGCCACTTAGCATACCATTAGTGAACCATGCCTCTAGGCTCTAGCAGTTACTGTTACATTCGTGAAAACACTGTACATACGTTTGTACCTACGTAAGACATACGTAGGCAATACAATCAATCATGAATCAATCAATTTCTCTGGTATAAGGACACGTGGTACCATAAAAGTTAAAGAGACACAGCCTGTGAATAATAAATGCATAAAGTTGCTTTTTAACTTGTTTCGTTGTACACAGAAAGTTTGAAATTTTCAGCAACACCATGCATGGGCTGGGGACCATTTTTGACGGTTTTTGATAACGAAAGAAAAACTCTCAAAGTCTTGGGAACCAGTCCCCATATGGACCCATTTTGTTGTACAGTTTTAGTACCTAATGTGCCCTTATTAAAACAACAATCTCTTTTGTTCCTTGTTTCACGTCTTAAAAATGGAATTCAAACTTATTGTTTATGCGGAATTTAAATGGAAAATATTTTTCCTCCAAGGGATTTTTTATCCAGTAGCATCACAACCGACTATTCAAAAAATAAACGACAAATGAAAACATTTGTCAAGTGTTTTCTTTATAAGTATCATCATAACCAACCATATATAAAATGGTTGGATTTACTAATGTTAGATTAAAAATATTTAAACTTTTCAATTTAAGCTGATGTAAACATAGGTTACGAACTATGCCCGTGTAACATTCAAGTGACAAATCTTGTCTATAAGTAAGCTAATTATGGGTTTTAATCGCTTGTGATATAAACATTTTTAAAGAGTCATAAAGTATATAATTTTTATTTACTTAACACATATACACGACATATCCTTAATACCTTGATCACTCTGGAGCCGAGAACCCACCAGAAGTCGTTATTTATTTATTTTTATTATGTTTTAAGAATGTCAATATTGTACCCATGTTATTCCACACATAATATAATTGAGATTTGTTTTTAAGGATTTGTTAATATGGTTATTGCCACACTATCTCACAATTTCAACACCATTTTTTTTATTGAATTGAAACAATAATAAATTTAAAACTAAATTTTTTGGTGATATGTTCCTATTACAGTGCTATATATTCCTATTGAAAAAACGAGCACAATCCAAAACGTATAATACCACCATCTACCACGTTGAAAATAGACAGTTACAAATTTACGATTGAAATTAAAATTGATAGATGATAGAGTTTGGTATTTCTTAATGCACTACTTTTCAGTATGAATGTAGAATTTTATATAAAAAACATATCACCAAAAAATTAGTTTAAAATTTATCGTTGTTTAAATTTTATATAAAAAATTGACATCAAAATTATAAAATAGTCGGAGAATAACTATGGTTACATATCGTTTCCCTTTTTCTTATAATATTGAGCTGGCTAGGAAACATATATGGATCTAAATTTAGTTGAACTAGGATTCTAGCTAGGAAGGGTAATCTAAGATAAGGGTATTTAATCATTTACCGTTTTACAGCGGTACCCGCGTAAATAAACCCTAAAGCTTGTGCTAATGTTACACATGAAGCTAGAGGGCCGTATGCCATATGCCATGTCCCTCCTCTCTCCCTATAAATTAACTTAACAGAGAGGGAATCCAAGTAATCCTCAGTAATCTCCTCCTCTCCGGCTAAAGATTTTCTTCTTCCTTTTTTCATTTTCGCAGACCAAAGAAAGGATCAAATTTTTAAGTTTCCTTTTTCTTGCACATTATTTTTTTCATTGTGCAAAAAATCTGCAAATCATGAATGAAACCTTAAACTTTACTCCACAGTTTTCTTTCTCTACAGCTGGAAATGCTATGAACAACAACATTAATTCTTCTTCATTATCACTATCACAAATGTTATTAACAGGCGGAACAAACCCATTAGATTCAATCTTCTTCTCATCAAATTTCAATACTTGTTCTTCATCAAATGGCGCCATTCTTAGTAATCCCTTAGAATCAATTGGTTCTTCCGTTTATCTCCGTCAAAGAGAATTTCTTGAAAAGTTTAACTTCGAAAGGTCTAAGACTAACAACACAACCACCACCATTTCATCATCATCATCTACTCAAAATTCCCCCACCTCAGAAACTACTACTACATATTTTAGTGATCAGAAGAAGAATAAGAAGGTTTACAGAGGTGTGAGACAGAGACAATGGGGAAAATGGGTAGCTGAGATACGATTACCACAAAACAGAATCAGAGTTTGGTTAGGAACTTATGATACAGCTGAGGTAGCAGCATATGCTTATGATATAGCAGCGTATAAATTAAGAAAAGAGTATGCTCGATTGAATTTTCCTAATCTTGGAGATGAATCCAAGTTAAGGTTTTCCGATCGAGCCCGACTTAGTGCGTTACGATCTTCCGTTGATGCTAAAATTCAAGCAATTTGTCAGAAAGTCAGGAAAGAAAAAGGAAGAAGAAAGAAAGGAAAAGGAAATAATAGTACCAGTAACAAAGAGAAATATGATGATGATAAAATACAGGATCCAAATTCACTTTCGAGGTTGAATTTGGACTCCATTTCAGAAGAAGATTCTTGGTCAAAGAGTGATAACTATTCGAATTCATCCCAAGATGTCATGAATTGTTCAATGCTGCTGGGTGGTGGTGAAGACGAAGCAGGTTGTTGTTCACTTGCTAGAATGCCATCTTATGATCCAGAATTGATTTGGGAAGTTCTTGCTAAATAGTTAGTATCTAAATCATTATATAATATAAGAAGAGATATATATGTTTTTCCTCCGGAAAGTCACATTCCATTAATTTTCTCAAATCTCGTTTCCTTCAAAGTTACTTTCCGATCCTGCATATCATTTGCCACCGGATTCTTCCATTCCGAACTGAATTCCATTTGGGGCGCAGTAACCGTCTTGTTGGATACAAAATTACATGTAAGTTTCGATTTTATGTAGCCTTAGTAGCGGCACAAATATTCTCCTCTGTTACAATATTATCTGTAAGAAATAAAATTTACTTGCAGAAAGTCTTATGCCGCAAAGTAGTAAATTTGGCTTTCAATTTTATAAACTTGATAACGGATTGATCTTTTTGGTGAAAGTTTTGAGTAGATCCTTTTTAGCTGACATTATAATCGCTACCCATGAACTGAGGGCTGATTTTTATATTATTCAATGAAAATAACTGCTCAAGTTGGTGCATAAATACCAGTTTATAAAGTTGAAGAAAGTGCAAGCTAACGCAGAAGTGCTGCTGCTTTTCGCCACTCTGATGAGGATCACGGGATTTACTTTGTTCATTTATGTTTGGGCAATGCTCACAAGTCTAGTTCTAGATATCCATAGAGAATTAGCTTCATTACTGGGAGGGTTACTTTTATTTATTTATTTTGAGCCTTTTTTTACAGGGGCTTATGGATTTATAGAATGACTTTTTATATGAGGATAAAATAGAATCATTATTATCCTAATTAAAAAAACCCTACCAATTATATTTTTATAATGATTAAATTATCATTATTTAGTTATTAATAATTAGTCTAATTATACTTAATAAAATAATATTATACTTAATTAATTTAATTATCTAATAGATTAGACTAATGAAATAATTTTATACTTAATGAAATCAAAATCAAATCAAATTTGTATATGCTTTGTTTTGCTGGGAAGAAAAAGAAAAAGAAAAAAGTGAGAGTTTTTTGGAGATTTTTGAAAAACCCTAGGTTTTGATTCACTCAACCAATGAAGAAACAAGCCGTGAAAGTGAAGATTCAATGTCCGAGAGTAGTCAGGTATACCTCTAACTTTAACTCTTAGCATTTTTCTTGCTCAAAATTGCTTAAAATACGTAAAAAAAGAAGAAGATTTTTTTGTGATTTAGGCAAGTTTACAGTTGGGTTTTCATCTCAGGAAATTTTATGATTGGAAAAAAACTTTCGAACCTAACCGTAAAATAAAATTACGGTTGAAAAAAACCAAACGTAAAAAATCAAACAATTTTTAGCTATCAGTGAAATTTACGGTTGAAAATTGAAAATCGAATCTAAACGTAAAACATTTGCGTTTGAAAAATCCAACCGTAAAATGTCATCTTCATTTTCATTTTATAAATTTACGGTTGGAAATTAAAAAAACCTAACAGTAAAATCAAAGAAAAACCAGTTACGTTTGGGAATCCAACCGTAATTTCTTCCAAACATGGATTTACGGTTGTTGTTTTTTTAAAACCCAACCGTAAAAGTTTCTGAAAACCTTTATTTTTTCTGAATTATTCAATCAAACAAGATATCAATCACAAAAAGGAGAGAAAAAACATTGGTTCTTGTCAAATCATACCTCATATACACCATATGTTCTTTTTGAGGAGTTTCAACGCCTTCACCACAGATTTCTTCTTCAATTTCTTGATTAGGTTGGTTTGATTGATTTTGATCATCACTGCTACCTTTTATACCTTTACTAGGATTATTCATCTTCAATCGCCGATTAATCGATGAGGAATTTCGATGGAGAAGAAAATTGAGAGAAGAAAAATTGAAATGGAGAAGGAAAGTTGAAAGGGTAATGTAGACATTTGATACTGATATAGGATCCCCTAACCAACTATTGAGATACCCTGAAACCTTGGAAGTGTAAGCCCCTATATGAGGTTCTTTTTTTATATAAATATATGAAATTTTCAATTAGATGATTTTATTGATTCACATATACAATATTTATACACAAGAGTATAGACTAGATATATATACGAAGAAAATAAGAATTGAATGAGTAATCCTAGATAAATTATCTAATCATAAACTTGTTACAACAAGATTTTTGGTTGTTCAATGACATACATCACAGTTACAACATAAATATTATGAGTGATAAGCAAATATATGGTGAGGTTTCTGTTGTGAGAATTATTAAGAAGTAAAATACGTTTGATATGTGTCATTAAAATGTTAAATGCATCGATTTTTTCCCACAAGTTCGATAATCTTTTTGTTCAGGTATTAAGTTTTTACAATTTCTGGCATTGATTTATTTTCTACTTGAATACTAGAAAGAAAGAAAAAATCTAGAGTTTTTCTTTTACAAAATATTTGTATAGATACAAGTACTAGGACTTGGATGGTCTAAACTATACAAATGCTAAGACTTGGGTGGGCTAAATTATTCAAATACAAATTATTAGGTGGATTAAACTTAAAAATTATGTAGGACTAAACGTCAAACATGAATAAAATGAATGACTGAATTCAAACTCTAAAATTTTGACGGGGCTATAGCCATATATAGCTCACCTTTGGTGCCGCCACTAATTGGATGTTATATTCAATGCAGGGAAGTATGCCAAGTCGCTCATCAAAATGGTCAGGAAACAAATATTTTATGTGTCATATCCATTTCTCTTCATTTTTTATAATGACGCTTCAAAAAACTCTATAACCCAGACACCCTTAATCCAAAGGCTTTTATTCTTTTGTGTTACGGGTTTCCTTTTTCAACCGCCCAATACGATTGAAGTTGTTCTTGCCATCTTCCTTGTGACTCCCACTTTAATTGGTCAAATGGAACAAAATATCCCTCACATAAAATTCTCATTAACATGTACGTATCTAATGATGTAACTCTTATAAACAACATGTTCATGATTAAAATTTTGCATAATCTAGAGTTTGCTTATCTCATATATCACATATACCTAAATTGAATCTAAATAAAACTAAAAACAAAATCCAAAAATTGATTCAGAGAAAAAACAAACTTACCACATTCGAAATCCTTGAAAGTCTTCCACCAACGTTCTAATAAAACTTGAACAATTTTTTTTTCAAAAAAAAACTTGAATTGAGTCTTATACTTTTTAGGTTTTATAAAAGAAAAACGCCCTAATGATATCTTCAGACTCTTTCATTCACAGCAGGGGGAAGAAACTCGTACACATATGCGAACTCGGACCATCCACCTCTTAGTTTGGTTGATTAAACTTGCTTTTGATGGCAAGATATATGCACAGGGAGTACACCAGGACCAACTTGTTGTCTAGGAATTTGAACTCTTGTTCTTTATTATAAGTCCAGTTTACTCCACTCATTGGGGTGTTGCTTGATGCTTTGTATTTTCTGTTTCATTTTTCCCTTGGATTACTCATTCAAAAAATTTTAGTACAACAAGAAATTTGGAGAGAAATTGGAGAAGGTGGAAAAAGAAATGTGGAGAAAGTTTGAAGGAATAAAAGGAATGTGTGCATATTTATAGGGGGTAGAAAACTGACCGTTGGAGACAGAGTCTCCACACAGCGACAAAGTATCTAACGCCAACGACTAAAACTTTTTCATAGAGACTCTGTTTCTGGGCGCTTTTTCCATAATGGCTCGGCGAGTTTGTCAGGCCACCTGGCATGGCTAATCAGAAAAAATGTTATAGTGCATAAGAACCGGCCTAAGGCTAACCACTATGGAAGGTTGATTCAAGATTCAACTTGATTTCCTTTTCAGATTGCCAACTACTATCCACTATGGTGATTCGAGTGTTATGCCCAACTGTTAGCCGCATTGGGACCAATCATTTGGCACAGAGGAAAAGATGTTGTTGTGCCATACTGATAGACATATTTTTGTGTGTGATTTGTCCTTAATTATCTATATTGTTAATGTTCTTTTGGTACTTATTGTGTGATTTTATGTGTTTATAAGTCTTTTTGGGAAATAAACATTTGTGGAAAAATTGGATCAAAAAGTTGATAAAGGCACCCACACAATTTGTTAAAGGCATCACAACTTGGATAGGGGCACCCTTCCCCTTCGTTTGAAAATGAAAAGAAGGCGAGAATTTTTCTTCTTTACGTGAAAGTTACCTGATTTGTTGGGTATCGATTTTTATGGGATTTTAAAAGAAGATTTCGTCAACATATGTAAAGAAACTATCAACACACGTTAATTGGAGTGTTTCACACCGGAAAAAGTGGTTGGAAAGTCTTTCTACATCCGGAAACTGATTTCTTATGGGATTGAGAAAAACTCGAGATGGATTTGGATTTGGATCGAATATTTAGTTCCAATCGATTTAGGAGGAGTAATTAGGGTTTGATAGACCTATGTAAGCTAAACAGATTGAAGAAAACAAGGGGGGGAGGTCGGCCAGAAAAATTGAGATAAGAAATATCTTCGAGATTTGGGGTCTGTTGGGTAGAAAAGGGGTTGTTTAAGTCAATTAAAGGGATACGGAGGATTGAGTGAGGTTGGGTCGAGCTCAGGAGGACAATAAAGCGAAAAAAAATCACTTCAGGATTTTTTTTTGTTGTTTTTGCTGAAGAACACGAAGAACAGAAGAAAAGGCAACGGTTCCTTCAACCACTCTGCCACAGTTTCTTTAACCGATTTGCAACGTTTATCTTTGTTTTGTAATATTTATCTTCAAGCTGCGTTGCAACAGTTAATCTGTAACGTCCAGAAAACATTGCAGATTCTCTGTTTCGTAATTTTTAGCTTCTTGTCATCTTTTTAACACTTTTTGAGATATGTACCAATCTTTTGAGAGTGTTTTGAGCATGATGAGATAAACTCAACCACTGGGACAATGGAGGAACCCATATTTCACAATTGAATGATAACTATTTTTGATTCTTAATGACTTTTGCATTTATTTTTAATTGATTTATGATATTTCTTAATTAGTTGTGATTCTGTTTGATGGTGTATGCTGGGAGTTAAGAGCTTTTCATGCGCCATGCTTATGATTTACAATTAATGTTTTAGAAATCTACTTTTGGCAAAGAAACAAAGTCAATAAAAGAGCTATAATTGTTAAAGAATCACTGTAGAAATCAATCAGAAGTGATTTTGGTGGAATCCAGAGTTCCAGTTCTTCCTAATATTGTTAATTTTTTTTACTTATTTTATAGTTTAGTTCAGAATTAGGTCTGAAATGAAACTTCACAAGTCTCAGCGAACAAACATATTCTTACCACTTTTCTGAAACAATCACATACTGTTGGGCGTATGACCAGTCAATCTGAGTCAATGCGCGGTTCATCAGAAAAAAACCTAAAACCCAACAAGAGACTCGACTCCCTCTCATTCTCCTTTCATCCTTCAACCTTCTCTCAAGAACACACTCAAATACATGGCTTAGATCACCTGTTTTTGGGGATTTTTTCTTCAAATCGTTTAAGCGGGTTTATACTTCTTGAAGATTGGATTATTTTGATACTTTTTTGAAGGATTTCCATCCACAAACGACTTCTAGGTATGGTGAAGAAATTAAACTCATTTTTATGTTTTATATTTTTTATTTTGATTGATTTTATGAATGAATTTTGATTTGAATTAATCTTGTGTTGTTTGCGAATGTATTTTATGCTAAAGTTGATTGATTTTTGGATTACATGCTGATTTTAAGGTTTTGTTTTAGGATCAAAATTGAATTGAAAAAAATTAGGTTTTTACATGATATTTGCTTAGGGGTTTTTAATAAAATGTCCATGTAGGGAAATGCAATTAAGAAAATGCCCATGTTTTTTTTCAAACTTAATTAAATGACCATACCTTGACCTTTTTCGTCCCGTTTTATTGAAAAAATGGCTAACTAGTATATACATGGAAGTTATACAGTCTTAGTAAAAAATATTTAAGTCTTTCTAACGTTCTAACAAGGCCAGAGTTAGCCTAGTGAGTCATTTCCGAGTCATAGTTTGATGAAAACCTCGTTCATCTTCTTCCCCTGTTGAAGAACAATTTTGATAGAAAAAATCTTATCATTCAAACTTTTTCTGGATTGATTAAGACCTGCATAATACATACTTAATCTATAATCATCCAACCACAGTCTTCTTATCATGTCAGTTCCTGATTCATCAACTATATATATATATATATATCATTGTATCAAAACCAAAAAAACAGCAGAAAAATACATTAATTTCAATAGGTAAACAGATTTCAGATCAATCATAATTGATTGTGTAACCTCAGACGATATGTTCGTGGTTTTTGTCCATCGATTGGATCAGTTCCTCCTCAATCTCAAAGACCCAAACAGAGAAACAACAATGTCAAAACAATTAGAAACCCTAATTAATTAGAGTACAAAATTAAACATATCAAATAGAGAAAAGGAAAATCAAGCTAAACCCTATTCTCAGAACCACCTCAATTGTGTGAATCAAATCAAGTCTTGACAAGCTCCCAAAATATTTCCCCAATTTCAGAAATTATGAAATCATGATTAACAAGAATCACTTGATTAATAAGAAGAAGTGAAAAAAAGATGATGTTTGGAGGTGGTGGTGGTGATGTTCGAGAAGAAGAAGTTGCAGATGTACTCAATTGAAGAAGAAAAAGAAGAAGAATGTTGTTGCATCCCCTAACTCTGGTTGCTGCATCGTTCATGTGTAGAAGAAATAAGTGATCAACTGTATTAGGGCTTGTAAGGATACTTTTGTAATTGCAGCATCAATAATTGACCAAGTAAACAAAAAAATGACTGATTTGGTGGGACCTGACGGATTTCTTAACGACATGGATATTTAATAAAATTAAAAAAAAAGACAGGGTCAGTTTTATTAATTGGATATCCCCACATGGACATTTTAAAATTTTCATTTGCTTAAAATTGATATTTATAACATGATTGGTAGGAGTGTTGATGATGTTTGTTGCGTAATTGATATTGTAACATGATTGAATTGGAGAAATCTCTCCTTGTTCCATTTGTTGATTGTGTATGCTTTATTTTGCTTCATTAGATTATGGAGACCATTGATTTGAGCCGTTTTGAGATATTATCTGAAATAAATGGCACAACAAGACATATATGTAACGATAGCTTAACCGTGTCACGCAACTCCAATGAAGTTTTTTTCAAAATACTCGGGGGGGAAAAAGAAAGAAGATCAAGGTTCAGCTTCAACCTCTCCAACCACTTGGGAGAAAATAAGTTTCAAGTTTAAAAAAACCTATGTAATTCCTTTTAGAGTTCAAACTCATTCGTTATTTTTCCCTTAAAAACTATCATCAACACAATACTCGAATGAGCGGAAGTAATCTAAATTATTAACAAAAAAAATTGTTATCTTTTCAATTAATTACTAGTTAATTAATTAATTAGTGTAAAAAAATAATCATTTTTATGATAAATAATGACCTCGGAGCATCAGTGAAGAGTGTGAGAAAACATGATAAAAATAACAAAGATTGTAGCAGGAGTGTAAGGGAAGTGTAGGAGAAAAAATGTCAAACAAGTATTTTTATGTTGCGCCAAATGATTGGGTAAATGTCAAACAAGTATTTTTATGTTGCGCTAATGATTGGGTGTAAAAAAGATCCGCCAAACGGTATGAGTGCTCATAACTGTTTATGGGCTGCTCCCAGTGATAGTCTGTTTTTCACTAATAGTAGTAGCCCATATCCAAAACATCTGATCAGTGTCAAACCTTAAAGCTTTAAACTGATTTCATCACTACAAAATGATTCTTCATCTAAAGTGTATTCTCATACTCTAACAAAACCAGTTCTTTTGTTAGAAATAAAACTAGATCAGAAGTAACTCATACATAAATTGATTAACAATTAGGAGAGTAGAAAGGAAGTTCACCACTAATGGTGAAAATTCAAGAAATCGTCAAGGAGAAAGGAAGATTTTCTAGACACTAGAGAGAACCAGTAAGACATACAACAAGAGATATCTGTAATATGCCATGCCATCCTTACAATTTCACTCTTGAAAAGATCAACGACGGCATGAAGCAGGATCCTTGTTACGAATTAATTACAGTTCATCCCTTTGTAACAAATAGAATCCTCCCTTTGAAAGCAAAACACGCTGTATCCATGTAACAATGGACGCTTAGCCCTACATCAACTTTAGGCTTCCGGTCACATCGTCTACCAGATCGGCCGGACCTGCTCAAAGGTATATGATACACAAATAAGGCTTCGACTATGTAGCCAAATGGAAATGGAAGTACCAAACTCTACCAAAATAACCAATACAACAATAAAAACAAATATCGGGCCATAGAAAAGAAGAAAGTTTCAACTCACCTAGCAGAGCCATCACAGTTCGTGAATCTGAAAGAAAAAAAATGGAAACTTAAATTGGTAACAAGGCACCAATGATAAATGGTTTTCTAATATATATTATTCTCTGGTCACCTAAACTACTTTTCAGCTTCAATATTTTACTAAAAGATATCGTGAAGAGTCTAGACCAGTTGGACTTTCGATTTAACTTGTGTGGATAAAAGAAAAGAAGAACAAATTTCATATTCCGTAAGCAATGGAATTAAGAACAACTTACTTGGTGCAATTTGTGTTCTTCCAGCATCGATCGTAATATGGGTTGGCAACTTCAGTGACTTGGCACTTCCCTGCATTGAATATAACATCCACATCAGTTAAGAACGAGACACCAGTGATGAAAGTAATTCTGTAAGGATATCTAGAACGAGACCTGAAATCATTGCCCAAAAAGAAATGAACAAGTAAATCCTCTGATTCTCATCAGAGTGGCCAATTAATGAAAAGCAGCAATTCTGTATCAGTCTGCACTTTCTTCAACTTTTAGAAAATGGTATTTATGCACCAACTTGAGAAGCTATTTTCACTGAATAGTATAACAATCAGCTTTCGGTTCATAGGTAGGATGTCAGTCAAAAGGGATTTACTCAAAACTTTCACCAATATCAATCCGTTGATATACTAACTAATCATTAAGATTTGAATGGAAGCCAACTTTACTTAGCATAAGATGTCTGCAAGTAAATTTCATTTCGTAAAGCTAATATAATAATAGAGGAGAATATTGGTGCCACTAAGGCTACATAAAAGGGAAACTGACAGGTTTTAGTATCAAAGACAGTTCATGCCTGAAAAAATTCACTGTGGGATGGAAGAATCCGTGGACTTTGTCCATTCCCAGAAGATCATTTACTTATGGGATGGATATGTTTTTCATATGGATTTGAATCTATCTAGCAAATGAACAGCAGGGGATCAGAATGTAAGTTTCAAAAGAACAAGCACTCACAAAATTTCTATAATGTGGGTTTTCAGAATTATCTTCAATTTATAATCCAACTGTTCTATATCCATCTTTCAAGATCAGAAATCCATCTTGAAAATTACTTTTCCAGGATGAACCCTCGAACTTTTCCATGGATATGGTTATTTTGAGATCACAGTGGATGTGTTTCCATGGATTTTCATGATTCCATCTGAAAGGCCCTAAACACATAATGCACTCAACACATCTTAACTCTTAACACATAACAGCATAATTATAGCAAACACACGCTCTCCTAAAGAACACAAGCATTTATTTTTTTGAAAAAGAAGAACATATGCTATCACATCTACAGGCTAAATCTCGTCATATCCATTAACAATGAATAACTACAATTCATACTTACTTGTAACATTAACAATTCTTCCTCGCTCTCACTTTTCAACACCACCTTAACTTGTCCACACATTTCCCACCTGCAAAGACAAACAATACAGTCATAGAAACCCATCAAAATTTAGCATTACTTAGAGCAGACAACTGCCTATCAAACAATTTCTACAAGGTAGTTTAAACGAAGTCAAGCAGCTAACCTGCTCAAAGCTTTTGGTGCTCTATGCAGAAGCTTCTTGTAAAGCCCCAAAGTTGCATGACTAAAAGGAAAAAGAAAAAACACACTTTAGAAACCCGTAAACCCTATCGAAATTGACAATAGAACATCCTCAGTTACCTACATTCCTAAACAAGTCACCACAATCTCAATGTAAATTACATAACCAGCCAAATCATGTTTAAATAAATCAAATTGACTACAGAAACAACCTTAAACTATCTACATTCCTCAATACAAACAACAAAAGCCAGCTAAATCATGTTACATACCTACATTGAGCTGCAATTTTTCCTTTACCCATTTTCAAGTCATTTCTCACAACCAATACCATCTTGAAATCTTCGAGAATTTCAGCAAGCTTTTCGATTTCCAACGGAGTTTTAGTTTTTGATTGTTCATGTTTTTGTTGTTGATTCTCCTCTATTACTACAGCACTAGTAAAAAACTTATAACAATTTCTATGTAATCCGGTTTTAAGAAGATATCCTAAAACTAGACAACCCGTTCCAACCATGAAAGTGCTTAACCATGATGGATCCATTCATTCGTTAGCTCAATCACACCTGTGTAGTGGAAATTAAAATCAATAATAAAGCTACAATTTATATGCTTAACAATGGAGTAATCAGTGGAAAAATAGCTCAGAAATCCATGGAAGGGATAGTTTATACCTGCCGCTGCTGCTGATGATAGGGCTAGGTTGATGATCGGCGGGGAAGTAATTGCAGGTCGCGGAAAGGGGAAAGGAGTTGGAAGAAGCGGAGGAGATATGAAGACTAAAACTATTTAGTGGGCGCCTCGTCTTAACTATGGGACACCACATTGAACTAAGGAGCGTTCCATGTTTGTTATCTATTAAGGCTAACCGCTGTAGTGGTTCAATTCAAAATTCCACTTCTATGCCACGTCAGATTAAATCAACTATTATCCACCACGGTGATTTAAGATTCAAGTTAAATATATTAAATGGTTTGTCGCATTGCGCCTAATGGTTTGACATAAAAAGATGAGTCGTTAGATTTTGACTCAGAAAAAAAAAAGATTAATGTGCTCAATGATTGGGCGCAAATAGACAAACCGTTAGATTTTAACTCATAAAATCAAATCTAATGGCTCAGAATTAATAAGCCTAACCGGGTGCAAAAAAGTAAAATCTGATTCACCAAACCATTGGGCGCACCAGAGTTGATTCAAGTTCACATTCAAGCAAGTGCTTGAACGCTAGCTTGAATCATAGAATAAGGCAACGGTTTTGAGAAGTTGAATCTTAAATTGAATGTCCATAATAGTTAGCCTTAGGTTAACCACTACGTTGTTTTGAATCTTAATTCAAGATATAAAAATTGTGGCATATTTAGTTGATTCAACGTAGTGTTCTAAGGGTTGGTTTGAACGTGAACTTGAATCAACTATGTTGCTCCCAATGTTTTGGTGCAATTTCTTCCATCATCTCACCAAATTGTTCCTTAGCAATCTTTAACTGATCCTTCAAACCGTTCCGAACACTCGTCAACTGTCGATGGATTATATGTAACTATGTCAATCCTTCTTCTGTATTACTTCTAAACAATATAGAATTCATCACCCAAGTTTCAATTTGAGTATTAGTCCTTGCTTGTCTCAGAACTTCCTTGTATAACTTGCATTTATCAAAGTGCTTCATGTAACCTTTGTTTCCGATCATCCTCTGTAAATTTATTATCATCTTCGAGAATGTTCTTCAACATTTCTTGCTGTTGTAAACATGTCTCCAACTCTAATTCTTGCGATTGAATTAAAGATACAGAAGCAGAATATATAGTCCATAAAGCAGTGATAGCACAGATTTTATCAATCAAGAATATGAACATGGCACAAAGCAATTACGCATGATCTTGTTAACAGATTAAAGTCCCTTTCATCACGCATGATACATTTGATTAGTGTACGGACGACCATGATAATTTGATCCCCCGGAGCAAAAATTCAAGATGATGCCTTCTTATATACATAGTTTGATATAAGAAACCTACAGCATAAGCATCTTCCTTCATTTCTTAAAACCAACTAGCTTTACACAGAACTATCACCATACACAGAACTACAAAGCTATGCCCATGAATGTTGAGGAGGCTTATGCAAGGATCTAGAAAGATTGATTGTATTACAGTATCAGGGTTATAGAAATTTGTGACTAGAGAGATTCGAACTCTTAACCGACTCAGGAAAGGAATCCAGTTTAAATATCTATAGGCTTTGGTTATTTTAGGCCCACACTGCCTATATTACAAAAGATAGATTGCTCAAATACTCTGAGCTGCTCAATAAGCTTATCCCTTCGAGGTCATCCGATAAAATTGAAACGATACAGAGAAGATTAGCATGGCCTGCGCAAGCATATGACACGCACAAATCGAGGAATGGTCCAAAAAAAATTTATTTTCTTTTTTCCGAAATTCGCGTTTGCTTCTTAAGTTAGATGTACATTGCTTGCTTTCCTCCTCTGTTGTTCTTATTAGTTCTTCCCCAAATCACCCACTCTTCTTCTTCATTACTTATATCTGCATCAAAACAAGTCCATTCTGTCCAGACCAGACATACATATATGCCAGGTATGGGTAAGAGATTTCATGCTGATTTAAAGAATAGAGAGGGAATAGTTAGATTTACCAACTCAGAAATGACTATCTTTCACTCGCTTAAAGACCTCTAGCTTAGCCTAATGAAATCTGACAGAATTTTGATTTTTTGAAAGGGATTGGAAATCCTCCTGGCACCATGGATCAGAGAGCTTTTCTGCTTCAAAAATTCAGTATCGAAGAGCGGAAGCAGGTAAAGTTTTGCTCATATTTTTCATTGGTTAGAGGTATCATTAGTAACTTTGGTGGTGGGATTATTATTTATAGGTAAATGCTGCACTTGAACAAAGGGGTAGAAGCAGTCAAGACCCTTGCCATGAAAGGTTTTGATGATAATCAAACATGGGGCAGAATTACAAAGAACATGTCACAAGGTTGTCCTCGAACCAGCCTGAGTGTAACACAAAGCGCGCTCAATGTTAAGAGTGACAGAAACAGATTATTTAGTATTGTACCAAAACAAAAAGAAAGTGTTGTTCCACTCCGCTCTTAGTCATCAACGGTGCAACAAGCAGCATAGTGCCTATTCAGTTTGACAAGCAACAACAGCAGCTGTTATAAGTTGTGTTGTTTTGGGTAGACATTAATGTAAAGGATAACACTGTAGTTTCCTTAGCTGCATCACTTTATAAATTTTGCTTGCAAAACTGGCAGGGGCCGCGCGAACGCGTACCCCCTCAGGAACAAATTATGACGTAGACTCTACCTCTAGGATAGATCTTAGGCGAGCACCCCTCCAAAGTGCAATGGAAGTCGCTAACCTAGGCCATGATCCTTCATGATCAACCATAGACCCCGTCCAGGTAAGTATGGTTTCATGTAGAATTTCAAGCTTTTCTTATAGCTTTCTTTTCTTTATCTTTTCTCATACCTAAACTATGTGGGACTATTATTACATTTCATTTCTATTTTTCATGGATACAAGAAAATCAGAAGAATATGGGTGTGAGATGGTTGTTTTTGAATTGATATCTTCTGTTGGAAAGTGCAGTTATGGAATTAGTTGCATTAATGGCTCTAGGTTTTACACTCGCACAAATTTTTGGTGTTTGATATTGAGCCTGGAATGACATGGTCTATAACATTGCTTGTTTATTTGTTTTCTGAAAATTTGGTCATATTTTCAAGTATCTGAATTAGTAGGACATTCATCTAATTCCTCATAAATTCATGATGGCAAGTATTTTTGTTGGAGTTTTTCCTTGGTAAATCTTTTTGCTACCTCCTCTGAACAAAATTAAGACTTAAAATGCAACAGGCGGCGTGCTTCTTTGTGTAGACACTTCACCACCCATTCCATATTCTGTTTAACCAAAGCGAAGATTTGTAACAAAATATAATTCATACTGATTTAACTGCTAATAAAATGATGGATGATTTTTTTTTCTTACTGGGGGAAACATAACCAATGGAGCCCTTTATCGCAATTGATCTTGTATCTTGTTCATTCAGTTGTAGAGAATAACTGGAAGCATGAGTAAGGAACTTAGCTACGCCAAAATCACCCACGTGGGCAATTAAATCATCATTAAGAAGGACATTGCTTGGCTTCAGATCACAATGATCAAGGGGGGATTCACAATCACGGTGAAGATAATTTAGTGCAGAAGCAACATCAACTGCAATGTTCAACCTTGTTTTCAGGTTCAAATTCCTTGCTGGTAGTTGATCGTTGTTGTTTCTGTCACTTATGGTCGGGTGTAACCAATTTTCTAAACTCCCATTAGCCATGAACTCGGAAACTAGACCTTTGAAATATCATTACCTTGAGAATCAGTACTGGAGCAAGAGCAGCATGTAACAATCTTGAGTAAATTTCTGTGTTGAACTATTCTGAGGGCCTCACATTCATCCATGCAACTTTTGGCTGCACCTCTTTGCTGAAGGTGTAGCAGTACCTTAACAGTGCTAATTGATGAGCAAATTGATGCTGCCAAATGCTCGTTTCAGGATGAAAATGGGGATTTTTGAAAAGTGATTGTTTGTTCCTTTCTTTTCCTTTGGGTTTCCTTTGAACTTTAGACAGTTTTCTTGTTTAGAGTTTGTAATAGACCTTTTTTTTTTTGAAGGTTCTGAGTTGCTCCTTCGTGAGCTTTCTTCTTTTTTTCTTTTCTCTTTTTTTCGTTTTTTTTGTAACTTTGATGTCACTCTTGGTGACATCTTTGTTTTTTTAATTAAAATTACCCTTTTTGCATCAAAAAAAAAAGTACCTTAACAGTGCAACCGGTCTTGATTCGTCTTCAGTAAGGCAAACAAACAATAGTGGTGAGCACACGATGTTCTTAAATAAAACGCAAACAAATTGTTCGCTTTGTGCCCACCGTACGGCTACGTGAGTCTTGTAATACCAGACCTTACGGCCATAAACAGCCTAGCTAAGTACTCTTTATCTAACTACGAGACCCTTAAGAATTTATTAACTGCATCTTCCCTTGAGCTGGGATATCAGCTAGCTAGTATCAATTGTGATATTAATAATCAAATCCTCTTCCTGACAAGAATTTTGTAACTTCATGGATCTAAAGTCTCATAACAAGGATTCAGTCCTTTTATGGAGATTGGAACTACGCCACAGTTCTGACTACTGTCCGCACACATGCTTCTGCCAATAGTTTAGTGGCTTCTTGGACTTCTCCTACAGCTCCTTCTGTGAAATTAAATTTCGATGCTTCATTTGTTCAAGCAGGAATTTTGCAGGATTGGGACTACTAATAGTGAGTAATAATACAGGTACTGGCTATGGAGTTATATCCTGCCCAGCAATAGCATTAGATCCAGAGAGCATATGCTCTGCTAGAAGTCATCAAGTGGGCGTTGGATAAAGGATACTAAAATGCTGAGCAAAAAGTACTGGAATCCAAAATGCTTAGATTTCATACAGACAAGTATGAGACTCGAATTAATACACAAGGCATAATGACGAGACTAATAGGCAAGAAGTGAATGTTTAAGTTAGTATTGGTAGGGGTGCGCCAGGCCTTTGCAGTAGTGCAACGCAAAGGCGACGCATGAGAACCCCAGTAGCAAGCTACTGTGATGGGAACTCCCCCATGAAAAAAATAAATTTAATATCGTGTGAGCCGATGGCTCACATATCAGATATTAAACTGATAAGAACAGATACTACACTTGATCTTAGCCAAAAGGCCGAGAAAGGTATGCTTCATTCAGTCTCACAATTCAGGTTTTATATCTCACAGTATTCACAATCTCTTAAGGATTAACCGATGTGGGACAAAAGCCAGAGCATTAGAATTCACACATATCCTGTCAAATCTCTATTGAAAGCCATTCCCTCTTTCTCATTCACAAAAAAGAAAAAAGAAAAAAAACATTAAAACCCGAAACAATTCAATTAGTAATATTTGATAACAAATTCATATATGAATCCGAAACAGAGAGTATGACATAACATACTAACGCCATTTCAAGACAATTAAGGATGGAGTATTGATATTTTAAACTTTTCCTCCTCCAAAAACTCGTCTCGAAATTGGATTTCATTCCGTGTTTGAATGCGCCATCTTTCAGTACTACGTCTGTAATTTCATTCATCATATTGTAAAACAATTCCTTAACCTCTTTAGCTCATTTAACACTTTGATATAGTCTGATATAAATTTCTTGTCGTCGTAGTATACTCCAAAATCTCAAATTTCTACTCTAATCAGTTGCAAATGAGGAAGAAGAATCATTTTGACTTGATGCATAGGGAAATGGACACTATTTCAAAATATGGGCTGTGTGAAGTGAACTCATGAGAAAACTGGTAGAATATTTAGTCATGGTGATTCTGTGTTTATGGTGCTACAACAAAACCTGAACCTGAAAAAGTGGAGGAGTCAGGGAAACTTTTGGGTCCGAAGCTTGTTGATGGATGGTGCTACACCAAATTAATTACAGGCACAATTACATCCGCATTACTTTTTATACCAGCTGACAAAGTGAAAGCGAAATCCCATTCTTTATTCTCTTGAATCCATATTATGAGAGTTAGACCTATTATAGTTTCAAGTGAAATGCTGAAAGTGTAACTATTGGAAAAGCTAGACTTATGTTGTAACTCAGTTGGGTCATTGTCGTCAAACTGATGATCTCTAACTAAGGATGCAAGGTTTGCTCTTAAGCAGCCTTTTCCAAAGGCAAGAATGTATACACCTACATAGAGTGCAACTGCATTGTACCCGTGAACTTGTTTGCAGTTATCACATATTGGTGCTTGCATTGCTAATAATACATACCCCTGTTTATGTCTCCCTTTCGGGAGATTTGGCATGGGGAGCAAGCTTATAGTGTGTTAATTCTATTGGAGTCGGACATAAATTTTATCGGAACACTGAATTATCTCAAAAAATGAATTCTATAGATTAACACAAAGGACGATGAAGAGAACCAAATTATCTCCAAGGCGCTCTTTCATGTTTACGAGGTACAAAAACTAGACCATAGACAGAAACACAATTTTACAAGCTAAATGAATATACAGAGGAAATTTATGAAAAGAAGTAGAAAATCAAACACCATTTTTCTTTGTTTGATAAGAGTGTGATCGTCTTAACTGTCAGGCTTGTTCTCACTTCCCAGGAGCGAAGTTGGTAGCATATGACAAATTGAAATCCTGAATTACTTAAAAAAGTTCCGAAGAGGCTCAAATAATTTCATTTGTTGATACCACTTACGCGTTTCTTCTTTCTGCCCCACCAGCTTTAGTAGATTGGTGTGCAGAGGGTGATCTTTTTACGGACTTACGGGCTGCAGAAGCCCTTTCAACCATTGAATTGCACATTCAACCCTCTTGAGTATATAGACTTTGTAGAGTAGAGTTCTTGAAATGATGTCACTTTGGATTAGGGCGGTGAATAGGAAGGTACTGTGTATACATATATATATATAAGTCAAGCAAGTTGCATTATGCAATGTATTTGCACTGTCAACATCTTCAAAGAAAGTATTTTCTACGCACCATGAATAGCGCATAAGAGAGCAGCACCTAATGCGCCGGGTAGTGAAACTAGAGCGCAATAGTGCATAATTAAGAACGTGCATCCCACCTAGTTAAGCTTCCAATGTGGATTAATATATCTTAATCTCCTTTCTCAAAAAAGTAAACAAATCTCAGTACTACAATTTGTACGTCATCACATTCGTCGTCAACAACATGGCTATAAATGGAAACCGAATTCTGAAATCATATATTCTACTACTGACAATGAAAACCACTACTGCTTTTGTTCTCCTAGTTTCTTCTTTCATTTTCTTTGCTTTTTCCATCCAATTATCTGTCGTTTCGGCCACATTTGCAGCGGAAGATTATATACGTGACATATGGAAAACCACTCCGAAAAGGAATCGAGTACTACGTACTGCCTGTAATCCGTGGTTGTGGTGGGGGGCTAGCATTAGACAAAAAATTAAATGGCACTCAATGCCCACTTGAAGTAGTTCAAGAACAAGCTGAAGTATCAAGTGGACTTCCATTAACATTTACACCTGTTGATCCAAAAGCAAAAATAAACCGTATTTCAACAGATCTCAATGTCAAATCCTCTGTTATGTCTATCTGTGTGCAATACATGGTGTGGAGGTCGGCAGAGTTTGATGAACCGACCGAACAAAGGTTTATTGAGATGAGTGGAGTGGAAGGTAGTCCAGGTCCTGCAACAACTTCTAAGTGGTTTAAAATAGAGAAGTATGGAGATAGCAACGATTATAAGCATGTTTTCTGTCCAAGTGTTTGTAATTTCTGCAGATTCGCTTGCAAGGATGTTGGGATTTATATTGGTGCTGATGGAGTTAGACGTTTGGCTTTGGTTGACTATGATGCAAAACCATTCAAGATTATGTTTAAGGAAGCTTCATCAACTTGTTAAAACATTTGGATACGATCACTGGTATCATCGTCCAATAACTCTAATTCTACCACGATATTATAGTAACATCGGCAGAGAATAAATATTTAAAATAATAACGATATTTCGAGAGATCCATTTATAGATTTTTTTTGAGAAGGTGGCTTAAAATTGACAACAAGGTGCCGAAGAGACACAAGAATACAGAGGGTTTAAGAGAAGAAAAAAAAAAAGAAGAAGCTAGAAATCAAGTTGAGCACGACAAGAGCTCCAGCAAGGTAAATTTCATTCCTCAACTAGGCCTCCTAAGAACAGGATAAAGTTTGGCTTTCCATTGAGCCATCAAATCTTCAAAAATAAAAAACTACAAAAACTTTTGTAGGGATTCCCCATTGGTACAACAGGGCCTTGACTGCTATAATTGTATCGGCTTCACTTTGCGACTTGTTGTGAAAAATCTTCTATTTCTCTCAATCCAAATAGCCCACCATATAGCATGAGGGAGATATTCCAAATGAAATTGTGAAGAGGGTTAGGCCAGTTCCTCTTCCACCCATCGAGACACAAACCTATTGTTAAAGGCATTACTCTGTCGACCCCCGTGAATTTGAGAAAGTAGCTCCACACTATATATACGTAGTTACAATGCAGAAGAATATGGTTGTTTGTCTCTTCCTCCAGATTGGACATCTTACACATAGTGTTAGTTGATGCAGGGAGAATTCCCCTTCTTACGAGAACATCCATATTAGGAACAACATTCCATAAGGTGGCCCAAATAAAGAATAAAACCTTTGTTGGAGTAATGTTATTCCAAATTAATTTTAGGTCGGAGAAGTTTTGACTGTCCGTACTATCATTGGAGTTAAGAATCTCATAACAAGATTTTGAAGAGAACTTACCCGAAGAAGAGGGCAACCACTCTCGACTATCGAGCTGGTTTGAAATAATTTCTGGATTTCCTATAGAATCCAACAATTGAGTAGCTTCTGCGATCTCTTTCGCTTTAAGATTCCTAGGAAATCCCAAACTCCATGCTGAATTAGAAGAAGCAAATTGAATTACCTCAATGATTGTTGCATCTTTCATCTTGCAGAGTCTCCATAGCAATGAGAATTTTGTCTTCAAAGGAACTGTTGTGCACCAACTCTCATTCCAAAAAATGGTATTCTGGCCACTATGAAGAGTAATGCGAGAATTGTCCGTAACCAAAGGAAGAGAGGTCATAAATCCTTTCCATAAGCTCGTGCCATGAGAAATCTTGATTTTTTTTAGGTACCAAGCTGCTCCGTTCCCACCATACTTTTGTTGGATCGTTTTTCTCCAGAGGTGGTTCTTCTCTGTGCCATATCTCCAAATCCATTTGGATAACAACGCTTGTTTGCTAACTTAATTCTTCGGATGCCCAAGCCTCCTTTATCTTTAGATTCACAAATATTGCTCCACCCCACCCAATGAAAAGTCTTCTTTTCCTGAGTATCCCCCCAAAGATAATCTATAGATATTTTCTCTATCTTTTTTGCCACTGCTGCTGGAATAGCAAAAAGAGATAAATAATAAATCGGTATGCTTGATAAGGTGCTGTTGATTAAAGTTAGTCTTCCACCTCTTGACATATAATTTTTCTTCCACGGTGCTAGACACTTTTGAAGCTTCTCTATTAGTGGATCCCAAATATGTTGTCGTCTCGCATCTGCTCCCAAGGGGAGGCCTAGGTAAGAAAATGGAAGGGACCTATAGCACACCTCAATATCTCTGCTGCCTGTACACCCAAATCCATATAATTGTCTTCATTGTAGATCACCATCAAACTACTCTTTGCTAGTGTTGATATGCCTTGAATCAGTTGTTGGCCAGAATACTACGGGGAGCCTGAGGGGCAGAGCCCCTCGGCGGTGGTCTCGCTGTATTCGTTTTCCGTTTTCTAGTCGAATTAGGGTTTATTTCTTTGCCCTATATATATACATACGCTGTACCTAGAATATGTGTATCTCAGTATTCTGCTCTACAATAAAACTCTGTTTTCTCTGTTGTGGATGTAGCTAACGTAACAGTTAGTGAACCATGTAAATCTCTGTGTCTCGATCTCTATTATTGTTCTCGTTCGATCTCTCGTTACAACAGCTAGATTAACCTTGAGCCATGTCACTGCCTCAAAGCATATAAGGATGACCTTGAGAATCTCCACTTCTTCAATTGTCGCATCAACAAACAGCAGAGTATCATCTGCAAATTGTAAGTGAGTGATACTTTCACTATCTCTACTGACTTTGAAACCAGAAATTAAGCCTAACTCCTTTGCTTTATCAAGCATTTTGGCTAGAATTTCTGCAATCAACAAGAAGAGAAAGTTTGATAGAGGGTCACCCTGTCTTAAACCCCTTGAACTTCTAAACTTCTCTGTGGATTTTCCATTGACTAGAACCGAGAAGTGTGTCGTCTTGAGGCAGCCTTTAATCCAGCTTCTCCACTTTGGTCCAAAGCCAAATCTTTGATGCATGTAATCCAGACAGTTCCAGTTTACTCGATCGTAAGCCTTCTCAATATCTATTTTAGACACAAACCCAGGTTATCCAGATCTCAGCCTTGAGTCTATACATTCATTGGCTACAAGCACACTATCAAGAATTTGCTTGTCCTTTACGAAACCCCCCTGACAATGAGAAATTATTTATGGGATTAAAACTTTCATCCTGTTTGCCAATTTTTTTTGTAATAATCTTGTAGACTCCTCCAATTAAGCTGATTGGCCTGAAATCCTTGAAGTTTGAAGCCCCTTGTTTCTTCGGAATCAGGCAAATGAAAGTGCAGTTGAGCCTCCAATCCATCCTTCCTCCATTTTGAAAGTCTTTCACAACTGCCATGAAGTCTTCTTTTAAAATATCCCACGTTGCTTTATAGAATTCATTTGGCATCCCATCTGGTCCCGGCGATTTGTTAGAGGCCAACCTATTAATCACTCCTACCACTTCTTCTTCCTCTATTGGACGTTCTAGAGACCTTCTTTGGTCTTCAGTAATTGTTGGGAATTGAAGATGATCTACCTTAGAGTCTCCAGCTTTGGTCTTCTGTGTATAAAGTTGAAATTTTTTTGAGAGCTTCATCTTCTATTTCTTTTTGTGAAAAGTAATCAGTGTTATCTACTTGAATCTTGTGTATCCAGTTTGCTTTCTTCTTTCCATTCGCCACTACATGGAAGTAAGACGTATTTCTTCTCCTTTACCTACCCAGTTGACCTTAGCTCTAGTCTGCCACTTTTGATTCAAAAGATGTGCTACATCCTTATGCTTGCCATATAGCTCAGGAATAGATAAACAAGTGGTTTCTTCTTTCTTATCCAGTCTCTTGATTCCTTGTTCACAATCCGTTAGCTTAGTCTCCAACCCCCTAAACTTTTCAGTGCTCCAAGTTTTCAAAATAGGTTTGAGACTTTGCAATTTTTTTGCGAAAATAAAACTTTGGGAACCCTTTAATTGAAACTTTTGCCACCAAAATCTCATGACTTCATAAAAAGAGTCTTCCAACAACCAATACTTCTCTAGGCGATAAGGCGACCTTGAGATTTTTTTGAGGACTACATTGCAATGTAATGGGAGCATGATCTGAAGCCGCTCTCACTAATACATCTTGACGCATATCTGGAAAAATGTTGAGCAAATATGTATTGAAAAGAAATCTATCTAGACGTGTAAGAGTAGGATTTAGCTTCTTACTTGTCCAAGTATATTTACCTCCCCTGAGAGGAAGGTCCATTAAAGCAGCATTTGTGGAACTGTTTCATGTCTCTTGTTCTTGAAGTAGGCTTGTTTTTCTCCTCGGTAAATCTTATACAATTGAAATCACCCCCCAAAATCCAAGGAAAATTCCATAAGCCTCTTGTATCCCATAATTCTTCTTTGTTATTTCTTCCTGTAGGACCATAAATATTCGACAACATCCACACCTTCCCATCTCCTCTATTACGGAACAAGATTGTAACTGAAAATGGACCTTGAAGATTACTGTCTAACATCTCATAGTTCTCATTATCCCAAACAGTGAGTAGCCCTCCTGATCTCCCATTAGCTGGGTAGTGAACCCATTTGAAATTATCACTACCCCAAAATTCCTTAATCTTATGATCGTTTATGTCCTGAATTTGAGTCTCTTGAAGCAACAAATCGGTTCAATTGAGTGACTCCGCACTACTAAACTCCAGATTTTGTGATTTTCCTCCTTCGTGAAATTACTTCATAATAACACCATTTTATTTTATGTGTAGCCTTTAATTACTATTCTTTGGCCCTAAAAATACCGGGTTATATTTACTTGTAAATATTTTCCAATGGATATGTAGGTTTGTACACAAGGATTCCAATAATGTTGCAGATTCTCATGCAAAACGCTCTTTATCTATTCCTAGCTTAGAAGAATGGCAGAATGATACACCAAATTGGTTAAATTCAACTGTTGTGGTTGATACGAGAACAATGCAGTTTTAAATATTATATGAATTTACTTTCCGTATTAAATAGGGACAAATCAAATAATTTTTAAATTTGTTTACTCGATTATAAGAAGAGTTTGAGTTATCTTTGGTAAATATAAATATTAATGTTTTATAAGAAGAGTTTGAGTTATCTTTGGTAAATATAAATATTAATGTTTTACTTAATATTATATTTCTTTGTAATTATAAGAAGAGTTTGAGTGGATCTACAATGTTTTACTTGATTGGAAAATATCTACAATGTTTTACTACACAAGTATAGTACTTAAAAATTGTAAATCACAATTTTTTTTTTTTTTTTTTTTTTTTTTTTTTATCTTTGATAAATATAAACATTAATGTTTTACTTAATTTGAATAAACTCGTAGGTTTTTGAATGTTATATTTAATTAATATAAATATTAATGTTTTACTTGATTAATACAGAATGCATCTAGTTTTATCTAAGTTTAAATTTAGATGAAATCAATTTTATTCTGTATATTCTGACAAAGTAATATTTTTGTGAGGATGTATCTGATTTTATCATGTATATTTTGACAAATAAACATGTTTTTGTCAAGATGTATCTGATTTCATCTTGCAGATTTAGATGATTATTCATTTTTATGGTGAAGGTGATGGTGGTGTTTGTTGTATTTTGTTACTTTTAAATGTGGTGGTGGCGGTATTAATGTGGTGTTTGTTGCGGTTGAAAATATTGGTAATGGTGGTGGTTGTGCTATATATATATATATATATATGGAACAAATGGTAAAAACGTCGGTTTTATCTATATTCATTTTTATTCATCCAAGAAATGACATTAGATGCAACTAGTTTCATATTAACTATTTTTTAAATAATTTATTTTTATTAGTTTAAGTCATGATGTATCAAGTTTCATCCTACTTATTTTTCGAATAATTTTTTCTATCTTAGTTTAAGTCAGGATGCAACCAGTTTCATCCTAGCTATTTTTTTTCGAAAAAAAAACTTTCGAATTTACTATCAACAGTGGGTCTTGTTTTGTAGATCTACTCAAACTCTTTCCAAAAATACAAATTTTATTCAAAACCAACTTATATTTCGGATATGATTTTTCTCGTGATTGGTTTTAAATTGGAGAAAAAAAAAAGAAAACTAGAGAGAGAAGTGGATAAAAAGAGGAAAAAATAAAAAGAGAAGGGTATAAAAATCTGTGAATTTTAGTGTTCATTTCACCCAACCATAACTTTTACATGTCTTCTTAAACCAGAATTTAAGTTTTCTTGGGCAGTAGACCCATTTCCGTTATTGGATAGAGACTTTCTAAAAGTCTTTAGCATTCTCTGTTATTGGATATAGATTTTAAAATCAGTGATCTAAGATTTTGAGGGATTTCTAGAGACTTTTTTTAAATATGCCATAAAAGGCTTGAAAAAAGTCTTTCATAAATAGGTAATACTTTGAGAGACTTTGTTCTTTTCATTTTAAGGATTAAAAATCAAAATAATAATAATAATAAGTAAGATCAGTTCTCAATGCAACCTAGATCTTCATGAGATCAGTTCTAAATGCAACCTAGATCTTCATGCTTGGTACTTGGACGATGTAACGATTGTTGGTGACACTTTGGAAGTCTCAAAATCTCTAAAGATAATACAGTCAGAAGGTATCTCAACATTAACAAGACATAACTATTTTGTCCAATAGTTGATCCCAGGAGCTTCACAGATGGTATGTTCCCTACTAATATTAGCAGACTACAAACTGGTGTCAAACTGCTTGGGGGTCCTGTTAGTTTGGACCTACAGTTCTGTAGCAACATGGTGATGGGTCGTGTGCATAAAACAATTGATATAATGACTGCAATCAACAAACTCAGAGATCCGCAAAGCGAATTACAACTTCTACGGAACTGCACAAGAGCCTCTCGACTTTATTTCACCTTGAGAACTACCACCCCTCTAGCACTTCATCAGGCTACTACTTTCTTTGATCAAAATCTATTTTAATACCTTCGACAGTTAGTTACATGTGACAATGCAAGTTTCGACCCCATCCAACAACGCTTAGCATCTTTGCCTATTAAAGATGGTGGACTTGGTGTTTACTCCATGTCTGATACCATCCAATACTGTTATTTGGCTTCTTGTCTCCAGACTCAATATTTACAAGTTGCTATCCTGAATCACCTGTCTGCCTCAGATCCAAGTCACAGCTTCAGGTATGCCTTGTAGCAATTTATGCAAGTCTGTGGCTTAACTCCCTCCACCTTTAACACCGACGACGCTGCGCCCGTCCCATGCACTCATTAGCAGTCTTATACTTCGATGCGGTGAAGATATTTTTGCCAACCAAGTTCCACTTGACAGAGCGCGACGCAGTCCTATAGCAAAGTGACAAAGTCAAGCATGCACAGGACTACCTTCTGGTTGTACCCATAAAAAGGCTCAACCAATGCATTGGTCCACGACAATTCATATGTATACTTAGTTACTGATTGAGTATTCCCCTTATTGTTGATAGTAGTGTATGCCCATGTTGTAATAGGGAAATGAATATTTTTGGGGATCACGCCTTGCATTGCGCTAGTGATGTTGGACTCAAATTTCCACAGGATCTTGTAAGAAATGTATTTGCTGATATTTGTTTTAAAACAGGTGTACCATCAAGAAAGGAGGTCGTGTTAGGCTTCTTATCCGACGAAAATACCACTTTGTGACCTGCAGACATCCTTGTATACAGTTGAGAGAACGGTCAAAATATATGTTTTGATGTCACAGGCGTTTCACCCTTCAATGGAGGAGGTATTCACAATTTTACACCGGGTCAAGCTATTTCTAATGTCGTTAACCGCAAGCGCAAGAAATATTTAGATAAATGTTCTGCACAGTTATGACTATGACATTTTAGCCTTCCCAACTTTAGGCGAATTTGGAGAAGACACCGTTTTTTTTTTTTTTGAAGAGATTGAAAATTTGTTTAGTGAGTCAAGATGTCAATTATAAAGTGGGCAGTTCCCTATTTCATCGAATAAGATTTGTTACTCAAAAGGTGTTGGAGCGCAACTTGTTGTTAGACTCCCAACCAATTCCTTGTAATTCCTTCTGTTGAAATAAAATCTCATTTTTATAATAATAATAATAATAATAATAATAATAATAATCATGCAAGTCAAACATTGTTTTCGGGGAGTTGGAAAAATAAGGAAGATCAGCTCCTAGCTATCTCTTTAGCTGATCATCCAGATCTACGTCGTATATCAACAGATCATGGTTTCGAGGGTCATCCATTACGAAAAGACCTTCTTCTGAGTGGATATGTTCCAAACATGGGATTCCTTTAATCGCGGATTATTCAAGTTTACGTTTACTCACTCCTGAGCTACTTTCTAGTAGCCATAAGTACTTCCATATTCCGCTGAGTAGGATTCGACAATAGGTTTGAGCCCTCCGCCTCACGCATCTAACCAGCTCGCGTGGTTCACCTGTTCCACCGACTACAACATATTCTCAGTCGATACAGAGGTGCACTTGAAGTGTGTGTGGGGTGGGGGGAGGGGGGTGCTGTCCTTATTGGTCCCTTCCCCATAAGGCCCCATAAAACAACAACAATAATAATAATAATAATAATAATAATAATAATAAGTTACGATTAAGTCCATATAAATAAAAGAAAAACTACTGTTATATTCCAAAACCCATAAGATTTATGACAGATTCTAATCCCTCATGTTCATGTGCATCTTGGTTTAATCTGTGGTTGACGTTACAATTTCTATTAGATATTCATACACTTATATTTTTCACTTAATTATTTGCACATTTATTTTATAAAATGATTTGTGTATATAAGTTTGTTTTAAAAATAAATAAATATTAATGTATTCCTACATATTTTTATCTCTGCGAGTCACAAAGATTCCTTGAAAACCACTTAAAGAGTCTCTTAAAATCTATGAAGTCATAGAAAGTTTTCCAAAATCTTTTGTATAAAAAACTCTCGATATCTCTAAACTAAACATCTCAATGGACTAACCCCTCTGTAAAATAATATTAAAAAAATTCCATCATTTTTTTAGTCAAACTATGTGTAATTCCTTAAATAATATTCACACGATATTTTAATTTCATCCATTGAATTAATTTTGGTATTGTACGACTAGTTTTTTCTTTTTTTTATCACAAAAAGAGTAAGACAGGTTAATAATTATTGGACCAGTAATTAAATCAGTATATCAATTAACGCGTTTTAAAGAATTGCACACAACAGTTAGATTTATCTTCACTTTAACAAACTCACCATTTTTGTTCTCCTGCTTTTCCTTTTGTTTTGCTTGCTTTTGGGCATTTCCAGCCAGTAGCAAAACTAGCTTACAACAAACGTGGGCAGTTGTTCACCAAGCCCAACTGGCTCTCCAACCCATTTTATGATGAATTTTTTAAATCTGAGTTTTTTAGTCTTTAATTGTCCAAAATATCCATCCTGATTGAAAAAAAAACAACCTTGTTTTTGCCTACCTTCCCTAAAATCCTAGATCTGCCTTGGTTCCGGTCATCGGAAAGTCTGTCGGTGACATAAATGGATAACCACCGGGTCCACGGATACTGGATCCTCTTCCTTTCTTCCTCTTCTTCCACTGAGTGCTCGGGGGGTGCGGGTGCAAGCGTGACGAGACGACTACATACTACATTGTGGTTTACACCACGCAGTTTATTTTTTATGTGGACTAATTTATCGTCATTGCGTTTTTTATTGACCTTTGACCATTCTTTCTGCTGCTATTCACTAGTCAAATTCTGAGATTGACAGGACTTTGGTGAAGCTGCTGGCAAAGGATCAAACCAGGTTCCCAAAAGGGCTATTGGGTGCTCCTCACGCTCTTTCCCCAGCAGCCACCCCCATCTACATCTTCATCTTTAATGCCACACCTTTGATTTCCCAACCTAAAATCTAAATGCTGCTATAAATACATACCAAAATCTCACTTCATTCTTGCACCTCAACAAACTAAACTCTCTATTATCATACACATTTTTCTTTACTGCAATGAAAACTACTCTTTGTCTTCTCTTAGCTTTTGCTTTCATTTCCTTAGCCATTTCCGTCCAATTTTATGCTGTTTCGGCAGCATCGGAAGCTGTACGTGACAACAACGGCGAACCACTTCGAAAAGGGGTCAAATACTACATAATACCTAATAATATTGGTGGTGGACTTGTATTAGGTCTATACCTAAATGGTACTGAATGCCCACGTCAAGTAGTTCAGTCACAACGTGAAGTCTCAACTGGACTTCCATTAACGTTTACATCTGTGGATCCAAAAGCAAAAGTAATCACTGTTTCGACAGATCTCAATATCAAGTACTCTGGTGCTACTTCCATCTGCCCACAGTATTCCAAGGTTTGGAGGTTGGGAGATTTTGATGAATCCGTAAGTAGATGGTTTATCGAGACGAACGGAGTCGCCGGAAAGCCAGGTCCTCAAACAACTCATAATTGGTTTAAGATCGAGAAAGATGGTGATAGTCAGAATGGTTATAAGCTAAAATTCTGTCCTAGTGTTTGTAAGTTTTGTAAAGTTCTTTGTAAGGAGGTTGGGGTTTACAGAGATGCTGAGGGAGTTAGACGTTTTGCTTTAGTTAATAATGGGGAGGAACCAATTGTGATTGGTTTTAGGAAAGCATAATTTATTAACCTATGGTTATATAACTAAACTGCTTTAGTTAATAATAATAATCATCTAGAAATAATCTAATGTACTGAAATGTACTTGGGCATCGATAAATATACACAATTTCCCGTATACTTTTGCTGTCTGCTAACTTCCATTTAGGTCGCTGGTATCATCATCCAACGATTTTAACATTGTACTATAGTAACATCTATACTTGGAATTGATCAACTATTTTATAGTAAAACATAACCGACGATTCTTCAGGTCTATTATTGCATAGTAATACTTCTGAAGACAATTCGAGGGTTTCAGCATTATTAGTTCATGGACATGGACCCAAAGATGTCTTGATGATCATAACACACCCAAGCTCCACCTGTGCAGGGGATTAATAGAGGCCGTAACATCACATGGACAGTCTGTATTCTTATACAGTGTGAGTCATTTCTGAAACTAAATATCCAAGTCCTTTCGTTTATTGCGGCCGGAACGGAGAATACCTATGTGAGATTAAGTGTTGAGTGATATTTATGTGCCTAGGAGTCTAGGACTGCATAAGAACCAAACTCGACCAACAAACCGGAACAAAATTCAAAATTAATTGAGCCGAACGACCGATGTGCAGTTCTATATGTGCCACTACACGTACATAATTCCAACAAATTTACCCTAAGACCCGAGTCTGAAGATGAAAATTTGTCATTCTTTCTTGCTTGCTTCTTTATGTTTGGGGATGCTATAAATAAAAATTACTCAATTTTTTACTCAATTTTCACTTATGAAATTGACATATAGAACGAGGGGATGCATGCACCTTGGATGGGATGATGGATCAGCACCCTACTAGGTCCGTTTGGATACAATGTCATGTGTATTATTTAGGAAACTTTAGCTTTTCTATAACTAAAAATCTCATGCCTCATTGTGTATCTGTTGATCAGAGAAACCTTGTTTAGGTGTGCTCCATGGTGGTGGAACCACGAACTAAAATTGAGGGGAGCTAAAAAAAAATTGAATAAATATGTGAACTTTAGTGGACTAAATTTAAAATATTAGGTAAACTAATAACAAAATATAGGATAAAACTAAAAATTTTTAGATGATTATGACGATTTTAAGGGGACTTGAGCCAGGGGTAGTCAACACTTGGTTTCGCCCCTGGCTCCATCGTTTGTGTATCATACCATGCATAATTCATGATGCTTGACATGTTTTAGAACCCTTATATATGGGCTTATGATTTCATAGAGGGTTTTTTCATAGAGAACAAAATAGGACTATTAGTTAGTAAATTTAAAAATCCCATATCCATCATATTTTCATAATGGCTAAACAATCCTTGTTTGATAGTATTAATCATTTAATTAGATTAACTAATCTAGTATTAGTTATTAGATTAGATTAATGATTTTGATGTATAATTAGAGATATAGAAAACTAGAGTTAGTGTTTTGGTTTTTGGAGGGAAGAAAAGTAGAAGGAAAAAAGAGATTTTTTGAAAACCCTAGATTTTGGTTCACCCAACCAAATTGAGTGATTCCAATGAGAAATTTGAGGTGGGTGAATCCGTATATGTTGTAGAAACCAAATTTTACACACCTCATGATGGAGATCATGATTCACCCAACCATATATTGATTTTTTTAGCTTTTCAGACCTATTTACGGTTGGGTTTTTCTTTTCGTAGCCAACCGTAAGACTAATTTACGATTAGGTGATGATGAACTCCTAACCGTAACTGGATAAAAATTGAAAAAACCTAATTTTTATCCAGTTACAGTTGGGTTTTGGTATATCGAACCCAACAGTAAAAAACTCCTTCCATTTATTTATTTATAATTATGGTTATGTTTTTTGAAAACCCAACCGTAAAATCTTCTGAAAATGTAGTTACATTTGGGTTTTGAAGAACTTCCAACTGTAACACCTTCATAACTTGATTAACAAAACTCAACCGCAAATTACACTGAAAACCTAATTTTTACTAAAAATTCAATCAATCAAACAATTTTCAAACACAAAAAAGAGAAATAAAATATTAGTTTGTCGAATAATACCTAACATAAGCCATCCGTTCTTGTTGGGGAGTTTAAAATTTTCCACCGATTTTTCTTGGATTTCTTGATTAGGTTGTTGATAATGTTTAATTTGTTGGTTGTTGATGATGTTCAAGAGAACAAGAGGAATAAATTTTGATTAGAATATGGTTTTGATTTAGTTACTAGGTTTTAATTTTAGACGAGGATAACTTAGACATTTTGCTATTGTTTAGGACACCCCATAACCAACTATTTAAGCACCTTCAATCCTAGAAAACCTCCTCTATTGGAACCATAAGCCCCTATACGAGACTTCATGTTTTAATATTAATTGTGCTCTTTAACTTCATTTTCTGCATCAAAATGTTCTTTTTCCTCGAGTGGTTCTCGAATATTTTTGATCAAGCAACAACACAACAAACTATTTTACTTTACATATTGTTGGTTGTGATGGTACTTGTAAAAACACTTCATAAATAATTTTTTTTCTTCAAATTAGCTGAATTGATTAAATCTCGTTCATATTTAATTACTAATTTCTTCTTTTGTTTTTCCTTATATAAATGTGACTTTTTTGTTCTTTTATAATAAGACCATTCCATATTATTCACCCCATCATTCACCCTATCTCCGCCTACTGGCTAGATTAATTTGTTCATAATATTATAAATTAATATTAATTATCTTTTTTACAAAATAAATTAATAAATAAATAAAAATAATTATCTTTTTCCTGGCGGCATCATATTAAGCCTTTACAACATATATTTATTGGTTGTGATTATGTTAGAATTATTTGGTGTTTACTCGATCCTGGTATACTAGAATGTATATTACTTCCTGGTTTAAAGAGTGGTACCAAGCCCCTCCTGGTTCCAGTAAACAAACAGAAAAACCTGCCGAAACCAACATTTGGGTGACCTATTGACATAAACAGACATCTTCACTTGTAAATGGCTTAGCCTAATTCAACCTTTTCACTTTTTTTTTTAGAATAAGGATTATGGGATAGTGTGTTAAAATATAATATCACTTTTAAAATGAGTGGGACTGGAGCAGAAGGAGTGAGTTTGCTACGATGATATAGTGTTTTCAAAATGGCTCAGACGGAGTATAGTAATAAGAAAACACATTAAAGAAATGAATAAATAAATGAGAGGCTCTTCAACTGCCCAAAATCTGCCCTATTATCCAATATATATTCCGCGACCAATACTAGTATACTGTAAATTGGCAATGCCATCCAAAATTTGTCATGTGACCTAAAAAGAAAGCATGTCATTTCAAGACTCTTAAGGCATCACCATTTTAAGGATAGATATATAGGAAATAACTGAGCCAACCTTAGTCATATATATATATATATATATATATATATATTTTTAAACAAAGGAACCTTTTTATTAATAGAAGTTTAAGGTTACATTGGGCTTAAAATGGAAAATCAGAGAATACAAAGTAACAAGAACATGCCATACAAGTACAATACTGATAAATCTGACAAGAGAAAGAGAAGGATTAATGAAACATGACGAATACACACATGAATAAGAACCGATCAAATCGGTAGAATAATGGTTTTTCTCGGAATTAAATTCCAACCATTTTGTTTTTTTTCTTCTTCATAAAGAAATGCTCCTAAAAATGGAGTGATTTGCTCAAATCTCTTAAAACTCGTGATGAGAATTACGTCGTCAAAATCATCTTTGTTGAAGATCTCATCGCCAGATAATTCAAAGATGAAGATTCCGGTGAAGATCCCGTCGTCGGAGACAAAAAAGATGAAGATTTCGCCAATGGAGCACAGCACTAGTGATCTTAAAACCCATAGTAACCAAGAATGACCACTAAAGCCGAGATAAACCTCTCTAGTACAGGAGATAAAACCACCATAAATATGGACAAAACTTACCGAATGGTAAGAGATAAACATAAATAAAACTAGCTAAACAGAGAACTAGTTAAAAGCAAATAAGGGAGATGAAAATCCCGCTCAGATCTGGCCCAAAAAAGACCAGATCTGAGCAGGTGAGAGTTGCGGATGCGATGAAGTTTTTCTCTGTTAAGGGGAGTTAGAGAGGAGAGAGAGAGATTTCATTCATTCGATATAGAAAGCCAGATGCTCTTTGATCTTTAACAATATGCAAGTAAATATAGATAGTGCAGTGAGCAGAATCAAGAAGTTTTATGAGGATTAAATTGCTTCCTTCAACCTAGCTTGTAATTTTTAATAGTATATCAAGTTCTGACCTTGTTGTTTAGACTCCTGTTGCTGCTAATTACTTAAAATTAAAAATTTATACTTCATACATAGGGGCTTCCAAAAAGGTAGATCTGGGACTTATCTTTCATGATGTTGCAGGTTCACAACATGGAGTTAGATGTTGTCCTACAAAATCTTTAGACCCTGAATATGGCGAGGCTCAAGTTGCATTTGAAGGAGTCAGGTGGGCAGTGGAAAAAGGTATCAAAAATATTCATTTAGAGGGTGATTATCAAAATGTCAAAATCTGATATGGGACTTGAATGGAAGAAGTGATGCAGTAAAGTGCATCACAAACAGTCTAATTGAAGATACTCTGAATCTTTTAAATGGTAGTTTTGAAAATTGGTTATGCACCTTTGAACCAAAATATGCTAACAATGTTGTAGACGCTTTAGCTAAATACATTGTTAATTTGGAGCATATGGAGGTCCGGAATAAATCAAACAATCTACCAGTTGATCAGGTTATTTCAAACAGATTTTTTTAATGTAAATATTTAATTTTACGTATTTATCCTTTAGTACATATTGATCCTTCAATACATATTGATATGTACCGAAGGAAAAAGTGTATGATCCCATGGTACATATTTTCCTTCGATACATATTGGTAGAAAATATGTATTGATAGATAGAAAAAGTTTATGATCCCACAGTACATATTGGTATGTACTGAAGGAAAATAGGTATTGAAGGAAAATATGTATGATCCCACAGTATATATTGATCCAACAATACATATTGATATATACTGGAGGAAAATATGTACTGAAAGAAATAGATTAGATGATCCAATAGTACATATTGATCCAACTGTATATATTGATATATACTGAAGAAAATAATGTATTGAAGGAAATAGAGTAGTTGATCCAACTGTATATATTGATACGTACTCAAGAAAATATGTACTGAAGAAAAAAAGTATAATCCCACAATACTTGTTGAAATAAACAACCTTTAATCAAATGAACATCACTAACATGAAACAAAAAAGAGGAGTAATCATCACTTTAATCGACTAAATCATATCGTTTGAATAAACAACCTTCATCTTCCAACATTGAATATTAAATCAAGATGAAGAAGAAAAAAAGTTTAAACAAAACCCAAAAATTGATGAATTTGTATATCCTCCTTCTTATTCTTTTTCTTCTTCTACTTTTTTTTTTTCTTCTTCTTCTCAATATTCTGTATATTCTCGAATCTTCTTCTTCTTTACCGAAATCATCTTCTTCTCCTTCTTACAGATTTGAAATTAAAAAACTAAATTACAAAGCACTAGCAGAAACAGAGAGAAAAAAAAACAGATCTGAAATTAAAAACCTAAAATCATCATCTTCTTCTCCTTTAATACGTTAGTTGCAGAAGGGTAAAACGGGATTTAAAAAAAACACATTAGGTGCTCGCACGTGGGATGGACCAGCGAGTAAAAACTTCACTCAAAAACAATATTTTTTGACCAGCGATTAAACATGGTTTAATGGATGGATTAGATATTAAACGGGTCTTGAATATTGGATTAACTAATAATTCCTAGGAATCTATATTGTGATCCAAAAAAATGATACCTACGCATATTTAAGGGTAAAATTTTCAATGTTTGGTTTACCGAAAAATATTTACACAACTTTCAAACATAGACAATTAAGTCATGTCAACCGACAACTTACACGACTAGGTTATGATTACCAAAAATCTGACGACTTTGGATCACAACCAAAAGTAAATAAAACAAAGTGTAGTATGATATATGAACTTAAATCGTTTCACAATACATTTTTAAGATGATAATTAATCAATACAAGAAATGAAATAACACAAAGATTAACGTGGTTCAACAGTTAAACTGTCTATGTCCACAAGTAAAATAATTGGATTCATTAGTATAATCAAATTTCCATTAATATAAAAGAAAAGAGAAGAGAAATCATCTATTCCAATGTGATGAATTCATACAAATCATAATCATGTTAATCATGAGTCAAATGAACTAAACAATTATATAAATTTCATACCTAAGCTATTTGTTATCACTTCAATGTCTTCAATCTAATTTCTCTTTTAATTTTCCAACCCTTTCTCAGTTTATGAGCTTGGTATTTATATCCAAATTGATGGGTCCTGCCAATCTTCATTTCCACCTATTTATTCTTATCTATTCTTGCTTCTATGTATAGTTCCGCAAAGTTTATTTACGGTTTCCGCAAGGCCTAATTATTCTTCCCGTAAATCTTAACATGCGTACTGCTTGCTTCTTATAATTTCTTACTGGTTATCCCGCAGCTCTTTGCGGTCTTGTAATTATGTTATTGTTTTTTGAATTTGGATGGTTGTTGCGATCTTACTTGAATCATGACATGTTTGACACGTAGTTCTTTAAAGTGAATCGTCATGCTTTAGTTCTTTGTGTTTAGCTGTTTGTAAAGTCGATACGTGTCAGTCATGCATCAATATCCATTATTACTCTTTATTGTGTCAGGATTTCCCGCAACCTGTTGTCAGTCGAGCAATTAAAGCCGTTTGTCTTGATTAGTGCACTTTATTTTCCCGCAACCTACGTGTCGGTCAGGCAGTGAGGTTATCTGTATTGTGCAGTGTGCCTTAATTTCCCGCAACCCACGTGTTGGTCATGCATTAATGTTGTAAGGTTCAAACTTTAAAGACTTTGCAGCTGTCAATTCAACGCTTTCAAAAGACTTTGTTCCAGTGTTTCTCATCTCATCATAGCTTGTTACTTCTCCAATAGTTTTTATACACGTGTACCTCAGAATTTATTCTCTCACAATTTGCCCCCTTTTTTCTTTTTTGGAATTGACAGTTGTTAAAAAAATTAAAAAAAGGAAAAATAATAATTACCTTTTCACTTCCCACGCCTGTAATAACTTCTTTTCCCACGTTACACTTTTTCTTTCTTTTTCGCTAGCAGTAACTTTCCTTTGCACGTTTTTGTCAGTTGTCGTTTTTCGAGGAAATCAAATCTCTGAAATTTATTTCTTTTCAGTTTTCTACGGTTCGATGGTTTCAGTTTTCTCTTATTTAATATCAATTATTTTCTTCATTCCATTCTTTATACCTCTTGTCTTCTTCTTCTTAAAGTTTTGGTGCTTGTAATTCCTTTGAGCTTTTCAAAGATTCTTCAACACCTTTTCATTCTCCTGAAATTTTGTGATCTAAAATTCTTGCATCGGGATCATGTTTTTAGCTTTTAAATCAATCATATTTTTCTTCACTGTAAGTAACTCTTTTGATTGTTTATCATTCTCTGTATCTGCACCTTAATCATTGTAGATGATGTCTTTTTATCTGTTTGTTTGCATGGATGAATGATGAGTTTAAGGTTGTTGATATTTCTTTTGATGATTAGTTGTCTTATTTTTCATGATTAAAGAATGTGTGGCTGATTTACATCTTGATGTAATGATCCTATTGTTGTTCTTTTATTTTGTAACTTTTCTGCTTTGTTCTTGTTTTGTGATCTTGATAAACTTATTTATTTATTTTGCTTTTCTTGTAGACAAGAATTTATCATGGCTGGAAAAGGTAAATCCAAAGTTACTGGTGATGCTTCTCATCAGGAGGATCAACTTTTACTCAGGAAACCATCTCGTTATCCTGTATCGAGGAGTCATCCTTCAGAACCTTTAAGGCCCGCAAGTTTCCGTGCTGCAGTGAATAATCCTGCTCCCAAAGACAAGCGTGCTCATGAAAGTTGTAGCTTCAGGTCTATGAATCTTGAAGAATTTAAAAGGATCCATGGTATTCATGGATTCAAAGTCTCCTTTTACGGTTGCGTTGAGGATGAAATTTTCCTGGAAATGATAGAGGGTTTTCAATACACCAACGACAGATTATTAATCCCTGCGGGAGCTTTAAATGCGGGTCTGCAACTTCCTTTATACCAAAGGGACAATTTTTATCAGTTCGAAGTTCTTGCCAGCCGTAATCAATCCCACCAAGGCTCAGTGCGGCCTATCGTACAATACAATGGAAATTGGTGGCAAGTACTTAATGAATGCAGCTTGCGTAGCCAAGGAAAAACCAGGTTTACATGTTACGTTCCGAACCTTGTATTAAGCAAATACTATACAGTGAAGAATTTCCATGCCACTTATGCGGAAAATGTTGCCGCAAAGAATTTCAAGAGGTGGAGTGTTGGCCCGTACCGCAAAGTTGGTGAGGGGTTCCTTTTGCTAGCGGAAATTGACAACGCAAAGCTGAAGTATATTCAGGGGACGACGCGTCCTCTCAGGGAAAGATTCCGGGAAGATCATGACTATAAATGGTACCGCACCCCTCTCCTTATTGAAGGTCCATGGGTTTTCGGGTCCGTTCCCGATAATGTAGTTTACGATCTTCTTACTCGTTACAACAGTTATTGCCCTTGGCGATTAAATTTTTCTGATTTCAAGTTCCCGCTTGTCATTGAGGTACGTAGAGTTTTTCTCTTTCTTTTTGTGTTTTGTATGTTGCTTTAATGATTAGAGTTTCCATTTGTCGATTAAATTTCCTTCTTCTTTTATAGCAGCAAGTTGGGTCGGAGACTGAGCCGCCGGTTGATGAAGATACACGAGATGATGCGGGGGTAAAATACAAGGCCTCACCCCTTCCATAAAAGGTATTACTTTAATCCGATGACTTCTTATATTGCTTTAGAATTTCATCTAATGAAGTATTGCGGTGCATCTATAGGTTCAGAAAAAAGCGAAGGGTACACCTCATGCTTCTTCAGATAGGGAAGAGGGAGAGATCCATGATTCTCCTACTTATCGTCCACGCTTAAGGGGTGAAGGAGGCTTTGCTACTGAAAGGCAAGAAAAGGATCAACATTTTTCTCTTCAATTAACAGACTTTGAATCTGCGGAACAAGCTGGTGCCGCGGAAGAGATTTCATATGCTGCCAACGATTTCTCGCACCAAGCTATCGCTCCCGATCCTTCTTTTTACCTTCAATTCTCCCCTTTTCCTGGTGATGAGCCGCTTGAAGCCGCTTCTGATGAAGATGATTCAACTGATGAAGAGGATAGTAACTCTCAAGGCGATCCCATAATTTCTTCAGCAGAAGTGAATGCGCAAGCACATGTTGCGGACGCAGATGAGCCGGCAAGTACCAGTACAACGAGTAATGTGCCCCCAAGCACTATGGCAGAGGCTGGTCCTGTCGGGGCTACTGTTGTGGAAAGGGTTGATGCTGATGGAATTCAGCAAAACATGGAGTTTTCGCAATCAATCAGAAGAGGGGGGGTTGCAGAGGCTTCTAATCTCTTGGATAAGGAAGAAAAAGCCTTCAGATGGTTCATGTCAAAGAATCTTCTGTCCGTTCCATTCAACTCTCTACCGGTTAAATCCGATAACTCTTCAGTTTCCTGGTTGCGCAAATCCAAGGAAGTTGTACCATACGATATGGTCAGGGATGCTTGGTTAAGAGACCAAGGTGAAGCTGTTGATCCTCATTCCGCATCATCGAACCCTCTTCACTTGCGGAAACACTCGCACTTGCGGATGGACAAGTGTATTCCTTCCCTCAACAAACTCTTCTACAAGTATTTTAATTGTTTCTTTACCTCTTAATTTATTCTTATTTTCTGTTCTAATTATAGTTTTAATTCCGCAGCTTGGACGGGGTCAAAGCGTCGTACATACTGCGTACCAATTCTACAAGGCGCGGTTCTCCATGATGGAGTCCCAATTCAGAGCTGTAGAAAATGATGCCTTAGATTTAAAGCGGGAAAATGATGCGCTCCGCCAACAAGTGCTGAATCTTCATAATCAAGGTTTTATTCTTTCTTCCAGTTACTTTTTCCTTATTTTATTTCTCTTGTTTTCTGAACTACTTTATGGGATAAGCGGAGGAATTCAGAACTTGTATCTAGGATGCAGCATAGGATTACATAGTTGAGAGATCATGTTATAAAAGTTAATAATGAGAATGTGGAAATCAAGACAAAATTCAATGATCTCGTAGACAATCATGATTCGGTTATTCGGAAGTATAATGAATTAGAATCAAGACATCGACTTTTATTCGTGGAAAAAGTTCGCAAGAAAGTAGAGTTTGATGCCACTTTGTTGTGGACTAAAGGTTGCGTTTTTGAAGCACGACAATATCTGAAAAATTGGAAGAAGAGAACAGCAAGCTTTGTGTGGAGCGACGGAATATTCTTTCGGGATTTTCCCATTCCGGATCGTATCATCATTCACAAATTTCTTCGTACATCGCTCAGCTCATAGAGGACAGAGACAACTCTACTGCAGAGGCTTATGCTAAAGGAAAATCCCTTTCGGATGCTCAGGCTACGATTCTCAACTTATCTGATTCCGTTCTTCATCGCGAGGGCGATATTCTCCGGCTGCACAAAGAAGTGGCAAAATGCACATCTAAGTTGAATCATCTGCGGGATAATGAAACAGAGTTAACTCAGTGTCAACAACATCTCGAACGACTCAAAGCCGATTATATCAATCTTTCAGGAGAATATGATTTCCTTGATATTATAAAAGATGCGATGGGTCGTGAACTAGTAGAGTTTGAATCCCTCACAAGAGGTATCCTATTTGATCGTAAGCTTAAAATTTAATATTATTCCCGTATTAATTAATACATTACTTTAATTTCAGGTTTTGAAGAAAATTTTAAGGACGCAACAGAAAGAGCTACTAAGGCTGAGGGAGAACTTGGTGCCGCAACTACTAGGATAACAAAACTCAATAGGCAACTTGAGCTATCTTCTGCCAAAGTTAATGAGGCACAAACTCAGATTGAGATTGTCTCCACAAAATCCAATGAAGCGCAAGCTCAACTTGAGCTTTTATCTTCTAAAGCTAAGAGTGTTGAAGAGACTCTAAAGCATGAGGTTACAAAAAAATGAAAGCCTTGTTCGGGATTTAGCTACTAAGAGAGGTAAAATTAACTTTTTGCAAAGAAGAGTCCAGACATGCGAAACTGAAGTAAATCAATTCAAGATGGAGATTAAAAATAGAAAAGCTTATATTGAATGGTTAAGAGTCGAATCTAAAGCTAAAATTGCAAAAGCGGTCAATAACACTCTTGACCAATTAAAAGCTGATGGATTTACAAAGGTTTACAAGCGCAGAGATGTTCCAGATAATTCTCCCTTCAAAGACGTGCTTCCCGCTCCTTAACTTTCTTTATTGTTGTTCCGCTCTTCATCTTTTAATGGTTATTGCATTTCCATATTTATTCGTAACTTTATCCCTGCAAAACATATTTTGAATGTATATTGATTGTTAGTTCATTGTATGAGTGTGATCTATTTATCCGCAAGGAAATTTTATACCTTGAGGTATTTTGTGGGTGTAACACATGTCTAACTTCACTCGGGCCAGGAGGAAATTAGGATGCGGTCCCGAAAGTCTCCTAAAATGGAGAAAGATACAACAATTAATATCTCGTTAGGCACCCATATTGGCGAAAGATCCAATGGTCATTCAGTCATAGACATTCATATGGACTTTCTTAGAGAGGTTACATTTGTTGCTTTACCTAATGTGAGACCAAGTTGCTGTGTAATTGCATTGCTGGTTGCGAACGCTTCCTATAGTGAAGAGTACCTGGTATTGTAATCAATGTAATGTTAAGCATCTCTGTTGCGAAAAATCTTATAATTATAAACATTTATTTTGATCTTTTAGAGAGATTGCATTTAATATGCTTTACCTATTATGGACGCAGACTGTTAGATAGTTGCACAATTGCATTACTGATCAAGGATAGTATGGTTTGAGATATTGGGCGTTCCATGGATGTTGTAAAATTCCTCCATCCATATTCCGCAAGTGATATGATCCTTGTCCCGCAATGCCTTGTATGATATAAGGTCCTCCCCATGTTGGTGCGAATTTTCCTGCTGTTTTATTTCTTTGGTATTCCGGGATTTGCCGCAAAACATACTGTCCTTCCACAAAATTTCGCAACTTTACTTTTTTTACTGTACTCTCTTGCTAGTCTTCTTTGATAATTTTCCATATTTTGAAGTGTAACTTCTCTTCTTTCTTCTAAATCATCCAACTTTTCAAGCATTAGGTCTGAATTTAAATTCTTTTCCCATGCTTCTGTTCTTGTAGTAGGTAGAATGATTTCCGTTGGAATGATTGCTTTTGTTCCATAAGTAAGAATAAATGTGATTCTCCAGTGGATTCCCTTCTTGTAGTGCGGTATGCCCATAATGTATTATGAAGTTGTTCACACCACCGTTTATGATGGCCACCAAGAGTTTTCTTTAAATTAATGGCAATTATTTTATTTGTTGCTTCAGCTTGTCCATTGCTTTGCAGATAGAGCGGAGTAGACTTATTCTTTTGTATATTAAATGCTCCGAAGAGCATATCAATATTTTTACCTTGTAATTGTTGTCCGTTATCTGAGACTATGGCTGCCGGAATTCCAAATCTACAGATTATATTCTCAAACAAGAATTTAAAAACACCGGTATCTTTAACATGTGCAAGAGCTTTGGCCTCAACCCACTTAGTGAAATAGTCTGTAGCCACAATCAAGTACTTTCTTTTTCGAGTACCTTCCGCTAATGGTCCAACAATGTCTATACCCCATTTTGCAAATGGCCAGGGGCTGAGCACCGAATTAAGTTTCGTTGCGGGAGCTTTTATTCTTTTCGCATAGCGGTGACATTCTTCACATCTTTTCACTATACTTTCCGCATCCTTATGCATAAAGGGACAATAATAACCTTGCGTTTTTGCCTTTAATGCCAGTGATCGTCTTCCACTATGATTTCCCGCATCTCCATAATGTATATCTTTGATAATTCGTATCCCTTCCTTTTGTGATAAACATCAAAGTAATGGTCCCAAAAAAGACTTGCGGTAAAGAATGCTATCCCGCAACTGATAATTTGTAGATTTTGATTGCACCTTCCTTGCTTCTTTAGAATTTGTGGGTAATATCCCATCTTACAAATATTGATGGAGTGAAACTCTCCAATCTTCTCCTGTTAGGTTATTTTCTATTTTTTGTGGGAAATTTATATCATTTTGGACAGCTGCATCTTCAATATCTTCCCCAATTTCTTCTTCCATATTTTCAACTGTCCGCAACTTGATTGATGGTTCATATAAACGCCCAATTTTTACAGCTGATGTATTCCGATCCTTTTACCATTGAAGAAATAAATGCTAACGCATCAGCATGGCGATTCTTATCTCTGGATAGATGTTGAAAAGTTAGATTTGAAACTTGAAGCGCTAATTTTTGTACAAGATTCTTGTACTCTATTAGGACTTCATCATTCACTTGATATTTTAATTCAACCTGTCGAATTACTAATTGTGGGTCACCGTGAGTCGGACATCGCTTACTCCCAATTCAATAATGAACCACAGCCTCATACTCCACTATATTATTTGTATGCTCGTCAAACTCAAGTCGTAATGAATGTAATATTCGGTCCCCTATAGTTGCTGTAATCACAATTCCAATTCCCGCACCATCTTTGTTTTTGGACCCGTCAACAAATACCTCCCATCTTTGGGGATTTACAGAGTTTAGGATATCCTGAGGGTCATCATCTTCAAATCCGGGCAAACCTTGAATTTCGATATCATAAAATAAGTACCTAAATTAATAAAAATTAGGAAATGAAAAATGAAACATGGTTGATTATCATTTTCAAATCCGGGCGAACCTTTAATTTTGAAATTATCGTCCAACGGAAAATCTGCAAGGAAATCAGCCAAAATTTACGACTTCTGTGCAGTTTGTAATTCGAATAATATGTTGAATTGTTCAAGCTGTGCGTTCCATTTTTCTATCCTTCCGACTTTTCCTGCATTCTTCAGTACCGACCCCAATGGTGCTTTGCTTGGTACCCACACATAATGTGTCAAAAAATACGTACGTAATTTTTGGGTAGCAAATACCAGCGCTAAGATTAACTGTTCAATTTTTGTATAATTTCTTTCTGCGGGGTTCAAAGTCTTACTGAATATAATACACAGGTTTTCACCCTTCTCATTGGTTTGGACTAACACCGTACTTACTGCGTCTTTGGTTGCCGCAATATATAAGGCCAGAACTTCTTCAGGTTTTGGCTTCTGCAGTGCAGGTAATGTTGTGAGGTAGACCTTGATATTTTGGAAAGCTTGCTCACATTTCTCATTCCATTCAAATTTATTCTTCTTTTTTAGAATATCGAAAAAAGGTTTGCATCTCTCCGATGATCTTGCGATAAACCTGCTGAGTGCGGCCAAACAACCATTTAGTCTTTGCACTTCTTTAACGTTTCTTGGAGATGGCATTCTACTATTGCCTGAACTTTTGCGGGATCAACTTCAATTCCTTTTTAGTAACCAAATACCCCAGAAGCCTTCCTGAGGTGACCCCAAAAAAGCACTTATAGGGATTAACTTTCATTCTATATTTTCGCAAGGATTCAAATATCTCTTTCAAATCTTGTAAATGATCCTTTGAAATTTTACTTTTTTATCAGCATGTCATCTACATAAACTTCGAGTGTGCGGCCTATCCATGGTTTAAAAATTGTATCAACGAGCCGTTGATAAGTTGCTCCTGCATATCTCATCCCAAATGGCATTCTAGTATAACAGTACAAACCGCGAGGAGTAAAGAACGCAGTGTGCTCTTGATCTTTTTTAGCCAGTGCGATCTGGTTATATCCTGATTGTCCGTCCATAAACGATAAGGCTTCATGACCTTCAACAACATCCACCAACTGATCTATGCTGGGGAGCGGATAACTGTCTTTCGGACATGCTTTGTTCAAATTGGTGAAGTCTATGCAAATTCTAACTCCACCATTCTTTTTTTGGTACAATCACTATGTTGGAAATCCAAGTTGGGTACCGCACCTCTCGGATGAATCCCGCATCCATGAGTTTTTTTAATTCTTTTTCAACTGACACATGATATTCGGGCGCAACTCTACGTATGCATTGCCGAAAAGTGTAGCTTCAGGGTGTATATGTAACTCATGTTGTACAATGTTTGGGTCGATGCATGGCATGTCCTCCATCTTCCATGCAAATATGTCCATAAATTCTCGAAGTAGTATAATCAAATTTTGCTCCTTTTCCGCCTCCATCAGCGTTCCAATCTTTATCAACTTGGGAAACTCTTTCTTCCAATGTTAAAATTTTTAGTCTTCTCTGTTGGGGTAAAGGTGGGTTTGGGAGCTCCTAAAAGTGTGGGATCCCCCTTTGATTTCTATGCTGGAAGACTACCTTCATCAATCTTTGGCATGGTTTCCTTTATGGTATTCCCTTCAGTTACTTCATCTATTGCTTTATTTCCCGCAGTCTTAATCATATATTGGTTGAAGGCTTCTTCTTTAGCCTTCGTCTTGCGCTCTTTTTTCTTATTTTTGTTGTTGTTGTTGTCGTTCTTCATTCATGCGGACTTCTGCCATGATGCAAGATTTTGCCTCCTTTGATCCCCTCTTATCTCAATTTCCCCTTGCGGTGTAGGAAACCGCAAGTACTGGTGATACGTTGAAGTTACCCCTTTCAATTGATGAACCCAATGTCTTCCGATGATAGCGTTGTACGAAGATGTAGCCTCCACTATACTAAATTTTTTCAGAATACTTATCAGGCCCGCTGCAACGTCAAGCAAGATTTTCCCCTCCGGTTTTGAAGCTAATCCGTTAAACCCATAAATTGTGTAGCATGAAGGCATTAGCTGATCATCTTTTAACCCCATCTTCTGAAAGGTATCATAAAACAAAACATTAAGAGGTTCTGCCCCCATCCATAAGGATCTTCCTTACATTCCATCCGGATACTGGCAGTTTAAGTACTAAAGGATCATTGTGCATTTCAATCTCTTGGTCCACCTCGTCCACAAAAAAAGTTATCGGGGATGCCATCCATTCTTCCCATATTTCAGTAACTCTTCCAGCAACCTTGAACACTTCATGACTACGAATCCTTTTATGTAGCTTTTTATTGATGGCTGCACTTATGGACGATTGACCTGATTCAGAATATGTGATCATGTATATAATTTGGTTATTTTGAGGAATATTAACAGCCTTTCCCTTATTAGACCTTGGTAGGGGATCAGTTGATTGAATGAATTCCTTTAACTCCCCCGCATCGATCAACCTTTGTACTTTCATTATTAAATTCCTGCATCGGTTTGTGGAATGACCCCGATATCAATGATATTCACAATATTCCTTGGAATTCTGTGTATGTTCGGGATGTTGCTCTTTTGATCGCGGCCAGTGAAAATCTTGTCTGTTCTTTATTGTATTCAAAATCTCTGAATAAGGAGTGTTGAGTTTAGTAAAAATCCGCTCTTCAAATTGTTGGATAATTTTTTTTCTTTCATCTATCTTAGCTCGCTTTGATTCATTGTTTGGAATTTTTCCCGCAAGCCTCTTCCCGGATCCGGATGATGGCTCTATAGAATTGGCTCTCCTTGCATTTCCTTGAGATAATATTCTCGAATGTTGCCTCTGAATATCCTGTAATCTTGCACATTTTTCAATGATATCTCTGAGATCTCTTTTACTTTTTGGATTTATATTATGGATATCAACAAAGAGTTGGCTTTCTCGATTGGGATGAAGAGAACGTGACAGATTGGTTGAAGGAACCGTTGCCTTATCTTCTTTTCTTCGTGTTCTTCAGCAGCAGAAAAATATTTTCTCTGCAACTTTTGATTTCTCGCTCTGCTTATCTCTCAAAATTATTGCTAACACTCCATCCCTTTCCTTGAATCCAACAAACCATTTTTATACCATCACAGGCCCAAAACTTTGCTTTTAATGAATATCATCTCGAAAATATTTTTCTTTTAAACGAGAATACTCTCTGCCATGGTCGGATTTTATTATCTTCTGATTTTCTTTCTCTTTTTAAGCAAGTATTGAATATGTTGTTGCCTTAATCTCGAGCAAACATCTTCTTTGGTCTCAGATCATGTCTTATCTACTTTATTACCCGATAATATCTTTCCGGAATTAACTGCCAGCCATTTATTCACGAGATATTGGGTATTTTTAAGTTTCCAAAACCTGATAAAACTCTTATTAGCAAATACTGGAGAAGATCTTGTGATAATATCCTTCGAATTCGACACAGATTCACACAACTTTTGTGAATAAAAATTCACGCCAATTCCCAATTTGAATTTAAAAGAGAAATGAGTGCCTTTATCCAATAGTTGGGTGCCTTTAGCAATTTTTTGGGTACCTTTATAACTTCTCGAGCCAATTTTTTCACGATTATTTCTTTCTCCAAAAACACCTGCAAACACATATCATACCGTAATAAGTACAAAAATGAGTACTAGCAATATAGAGAAATGAGATCAAATTAGACATAAAAAATGTGTCTATCAGTGACCCATGTTAGATTGAATTTTCTTGATAATTGAGATTATATACCTACGAGTGATGATTGTGTTAATGATTTCAGAGTAGAATCGTCTTCTTCACAATGTTAATTGAGATTCGAGATTATATACCATTGATTGTTGATTGGGTTAAAAAAAAGTTTACCGTTTGATTTTTCTTGTTTATGTGATTTCTACATTGTTTTTTGATTTTAGGGTTTGCTTTCAAAGTGAACTAGTGAAAATTGCACTTTTTCAGGCCTATTTAAAGTGAAAACTCAATTTTTCATCAATCGCATGTGAAGCTATTTCAGTGAAAATTGTAATTTTTCTTTTTTATCAAATGAAAAAAATAATTATCATCCGTTTTTTCCAATGAAAATGCAAACCAATACTCTGTAAACAAGAGTCGTTTCTTTTTCTTAAACAAAGTAAAAATTAGATTGAGAGGTTTTAGGCGTTAATTTAGGTATTGTTTTATATATTAGAACTAGGATATGACCTTGCCTTAACGGCACGGGTTTGAGTTGATGTTAAATATGTCGATTAGGGCATCCACAGTCACGCGATTATCCTAAAAGACTAAAGATCAAAAAATTTGATCTTTACTCCGGCCCAAGAACAACCATGGATAGTCAAGCGGGGTCTAGTATTGCGCATAATGTTGAGCGAAGGCTTAGGGCTACGCTTGAGAAGACGAACGGGATACTACAACTTCGCTTGCTCCAGACGGTGTGATAGGGTACCGCCTGATGTGTAGCGGGATGCCAACTTAACTCCCAAGTCCAGACGGTACCCTAACACCTCGCCCGAACGACAAGCGGTTCTCTAGAAGCTCGCCTGGTGAAGCGAAATTCCAACACCCCGTCTGAGTAAATTGTGCGTGTATGAAAAGAACGTGTGAGGAGTTTGTGCGTGCGCGAAAACAACGTGTGAGAGAACGGGACGGGCGGTGTCCTAAGCACCGCCTGGTATTTCCAGGTGAGCTGTTAGGAGCCCGCCCCACTCTAACTTCGTTTTTAACCTAAAGAACCCTAATTTTTTCACTTCTTTCTCCTGTAGCCGCACATAGATTCTCCAACAACACCCATCTCCTCAACCCAACTTCACACTAACCTTCCCAAACGAGAACCCAAAGTCCCGTTACAAAATTTTGAGACTTCGCTCAAGATTTTTCCAAGCGCAATCAAGGTATCTTTTAACAAAATAATTAGTATAAATTATTAATTTTTTTGTAAATAAAAAGTAGAGTATGTTTTTTTTTGATGATTTTGTAGTTAATTGGTTATATATGTTGAATGATTAACCATGTAATTATCATGTTATAAATTGATTATTGAATTGTGATTATTAGGTTGTAATTATGGAATTGGGAAAATATTTAGGGTTTATGAATGTTATAAATTGGGTATAAAAAATTGTTGATAATTTGTTGAATTGAAGATATAATTGATAAAGTTATTGTTTAATTTTAGTTGGGTTGTGGTTAATTTTTTGATAAATTGAGTAGATCTAGAAAATTTGGGAATTTGAAATGTTTATATTTAAAACATGTGTGTAAGGAAGTTTTTGCAATTGGGGAATTTTTATGATATTTGGTATAATTGGGGCATTGAGATTGTTCTATTTTGTTAATGATGAATTTTGTTCAACAATGTTTGATTTTTTTAGGTTGGTACATATGATTATGTAATTAGATAATTACTTTTGTGTTTATGAAATTAACATGTTTTTCCTTAATTTTATTGATTATACTAAATTTTTATCTTTATGCATTGTGGGGATTTCCTCTTGATTTTCAATGTTGTGTGAATTGTTTGCCCAGATGTCGAGCAGTGTGACGTCCAAATTCGTTGGCCGAAAGAAGAAGGCCAAAAAGGCTAAAATTGTCGAGGAATCAGAAGATGGTCGTATGAGAGAAGAAATGGTTGATGTTCCCGGGTTGGAACAATATACAGTTGTGGAAGATACAGAGGAGCACGTCTCCACCAATATTACATATTGAAGCGACGCTAATTTCAAGTTTTCACATTGTGGTTCTCTCAAATCCATCCTTCAGATCTACCGAGGTTTATTAAACATTCCCTTAGGGTAAAATATATTATTGAAAGGGGAGGATGGGGCCGATTACTGTCCATAGATGAAGTAGATTCATCCCATGCTCTTATTGACTATGTAGTCGAGCGCTTTTGGGATACGACAAACACTTTTCACTTCTCCTTTGGTGAGCTTGGGTTCACTCCCCTTGATTCGGTAATGTTGACAGGGATTAGTATAGGTGTTGGCTGTAGTGTTCCGTATGATGCAGAGAAGTTTCAATTTGAATATGTCCGAGAGCATATATTTACTGAACTCAAAGATAATGCGGTCTGTAAAACAGAAGGTATTCCGTTCCAGTGGGTTTCAGAGGCAATTACTGTCAGATTTTTGAGCACATATTTTGATGAACAAACTTTGACTGCGTCTAACGATGATAGTAGGCTTGCTAATAGAGTGGCCAGAGCCTTCTATATGTATGTTTTGGTCAGTTCTTCTTTTCAAATGCAAAAACCTATATTGATGTTGGATGGTTAGCGGCATTTGAGGATCTAAATGCAGTTGACCAGTACGACTGGGTACTCCTACGTTGTCTAAATTGTATTCTGGTCTCGCCGCAGCTGCCAGGGGACAAAAGTCATTGTCCGGACCCTTCCAAATTTTGGAGGTAAATTTGTTTGTGTTATTTAAAATTCCATTAATTTTTTTCTTTATTGCTAAGTTATTCATTCCATTGGTTTTCATGACATTGTAGTTTTGGGGGTACGAATATCTGGGAATCTGTCGTCCAAATAACCCTTCGCCTGAAAGTGAACATCAATTGCCTAGACGTCGTAGGTGGTTGTGTAGCCGGAGGAAGGGTATTGACATTGTCCGTTCAAGGACTGATTTGAATCAGTTGTCTATAGACTCTGTGACTTGGCAACCGTGGGGAAATGCAGTACAGTACCTGGAACCTAAAATTCGACGCAGAGTTTTAGAGCTCTCTAGGAGAAGGGTTATATTCACTTGGCTAGGCACCGTGAGTTTATAAATAACTTTGATTTAACAATTATTTTTTTTGTCATTGTATTTTGGTTAACTAATTGGTATTTGTTTATTGTAATATTTTTGGATAAAGCATAACATGTATCTCAGAGATCGTTGTTGGAGGCAGAACAATGCAACATGGGGTGTTCCTGCCAACCCCCCTAGCCGGGTTTCCAACTTCACCTACGACGTGTTTGAGGAGATCACTATAAATTGTCATGTCCCCGCAAGTGAATATGTACGTTTCGTGGACTATGATCTGTATTTTGAATATTGGCGACATGTGACTAACCTTTACAAATATGTCGCGAAAGTCGATTGGGAGGTTTAAACGTATGGATATGCTGGTGACCGTATCAAACACAACATCCCACGTCGTCATGAACATGTACCCATTCCGCCTCCACAACAGCTACCATACGTAAGTATTCAACAAATGAAACTATATTTTTGATTTTACTTTACATTGTTGGTTCAATAGTTAATTTAATTTTTTTCACCACAGCTCACCGCTTATGGTTTAGTTCAAGAGTTGTCTGATTTTACCCAAGAGTTTCGGGAATTTACGTTAAATGAAACTAAGGATCGGATGGACTCTTTCATTGCCAAAGAAGTAGAAAATCAGAATCTACGAAATGAAGTTTCCATGTTGAACTCACATCTTGCCCATTTTCGTCAACAAGAACCACCCATTGGGTTTGGCTCCTATTCTCAGAATATGCCACCACCAATGTGGAACACAATGTCTCAGGGATCTTCATCAACAATCCAATCAAATATCTATAGTGTCAGACCATCTTTGCCTCCTTTTATAACACCGCGCTCGGCTTCCGAAAATTCGCTTGATCCAGAAGACTAGTTATTCATTAGCATTGAATTGTAGTCATATTTGAATTGTCATTTCAAATTACTTTTCTTACATTTTCTGTTTTATATTGTCAATTGAAAACTCTGTCGTTTATGTCATTTGCTATTGGCATTTCATATCTTAATTGTTAGTTTAACAAAAAAAAATTATAACTTTTTCAAACTTTTCAAATTACTTTTTCTTACTGTGTTGTCTTGTCTTACTGTCACATGCTATTGTTTCTTGTCTTGTCTTACTTTTTCAAACTTGTCTTACTGTTTTAGCATTGAAATAAGAAAAAATGTATATTGTCAAATATCCAGTCTGACATTTTCCCTTTCACGTTTTGGTGATTTGTATTTCATTGTCCTGTCAACCTACAATTAATATCTCTGAATTGCCAACGCTTATTTTTGTATTGAAATGGTGACCGTGTATTGTCAATTCAATTCTCAAAATTATTTCTGAATCTTTCTATAAATTAACTCACCCAATTCTCCAATAATACAAACCTAAAATACCACCATCTCTTCCAATACAACCAACGAAAAAAAGAAAATGGCAAACTCTCTAAATAACATTCACAACTATGGTTCTTCATCTTTTATTCCTCCTCCTCCTACTTCTTCTTCTTCTTCACTAGGCGATGATGATAACAATAGTTATTACTCATCAGACGAAAGTTCACTTGCATTGAACTATAATAACCAAGCACTCACTGCTAGATTAATTGTTTCAAGTATGAGCTGGCCACATACACGTATACAAATATCAAGAGACCGTGATACCGGTGCCAAAATTCTATGGAGAGATTACTTTTGCAGAAACCCGACGTTTCCTCCAAATGTATTCCGTAGAAGATTTAGAATGCGTCGAGAATTATTCAACCGTATTTTGGGTGATGTTGTGGCGGTAAATAATTATTTTGTTAAAAAAAAGATGTTTGTGGTGTTCTTAGATTAACCCCTCACCAAAAAGTGATTGCCGCAATAAGAATGTTAGCTTACGGATGTGCGGCAGATGCAATAGATAAGTATTTACGGATCAGAGAAACCACAGTGTTGGAAGCTACTCGTAGGTTTTGTAAGACGATAGTCCATCTGTACGAGAAAGAATACTTGCGCACACCAACTAAGCGTGATGTTGAACTGCTTCTTGCTGAGAACAAGGAAAGGGGATTTCCATGGATGATTGGAAGTGTTGATTGCATGCACTGGAAATGGGATAAATGCCCATCGGCTGAATCTGGTGCTTATACTGCGTACAAGGGTAGTGAAAGTATTATCCTGGAGGCAGTGGTGTCGTATGATCTTTGGTTTTGGCATGCATTTTTTGGTATGCCTGGTTCTAACAATGATATCAATGTGATGAACCGTTCGTATATCTTCAGAAAACTAATCAACGGTAAAGCACCGACAGTAAAATTTGTTGTCAACGGAAATCAATACAATATGGGGTATTATCTGGGTGATGGAATATACCCAGAGATAGCAACTATTGTGACTACGATTAAACATGCAGATTCTCAAAAGAAACAGAAATTTTCTGTTAAGCAGGAAGGTTGTCGAAAAGATGTAGAACGCGGCTTCAGGGTGCTGCAAAATCAATTTGCAATCATCAAACAACCATCACGAATGTGGAATCCAGACGTGTTAGCATATATAATGAAAACTGTCATCATTCTACATAATATGATAGTGGAAGATGAGCGTTTACCCGGTGATTGGACGCATGAGTATGAGCAACGCAACCACGGTGCACCAGTAAATATTTCTAGACACAACACTCTTGAACTTTCGAGAATGAGCATTGACCAACGCAGACGTACAGTATTCGATAAACAGACTGAGGTTCATATGCGAAATGACTTGATCGAACACATATGGTCACATTTTGGTGAAGAGTAAAAATTTATAAATACTCTCTATAGGTTTTGTGGTTAAATCTCTTGTAAACCCCCCAGACAAAACTCGGCCACTAGGGGCACCTAGGGATTTAAAGGCTTACTGCACATGCTAAGTGTAGCCGCGATTCCTACTAAAGTGATTATAGCTTTACTTATTAGGTCTTGTTATATGACAACATTCATTTTATATATGAAGTGTCAATGCTCATTTTTTTTGAATCAACACTACAAGAAAAACGGGCTTAAGCGTCTAAAAAGTTAGCAAGAGCGCGAAAAACTAGTCGCTTAAAAGCTTTCAGCGTCTAAAATTGCAACTGCCACAAATATTGGTGGCAATAAATATATGTCCACTAAAATTTAGCAGCGAAAATATATAATTAATCGCTATATCCTTTGTTCAAGTAATTTATAGCCACTAAAATAGTGATAATGTAGGTATTTACTTTGAGGCACCGACTTGTAGCAACAAGAGAAAGAAGTGGTTGGTTAAACCTCTCTCAGCAACTATGTTTGAGCCACAACCAAATATGTTTAAATGCTAGATCCGTTATTTAAGTAATTTATAGTAGCTAAAAGTTGATCATGCAGCTATTCAGTTTGAGGCACCGACTTGTAGCAACCACAAAATAAATTGGTTTCTCAAACCTCTCTCAGCAAGTAAGTTTGAGCCACAACCAAATATGTCTAATTGCTAGATCCTTTGTTCAAGTAATTTAAAGCAACTAAAAGTTGATCATGTAGCTATTGACTTTGAGGCACCAACTTGTAGCAACAAAAAAATAAATTGGTTGCTCAAACTTCTCTCAGAAACTAAATTTGAGCCACAACCAAATATGTTTAATTGTTAGATCCGTTTTACAAGTAACTTGTAGCAGCTAAAAGTTGATCATGTAGCTATTCACTTTGAGGCACCGACTCTTAGCAACCACAAAATAAATTGGTTGCTCAAACCTCTCTCAGCAACTAAGTTTGAGCCACAACCAAATATGTTTAATTGCTAGATCCGTTTTACAAGTAACTTGTAGCATCTAAAAAAATGATCATGTAGTTATTCACTTTGAGGCACAGAATCGTAGCAACAGAAAATGAATTGGTTGCTCAAACCTCTCTCAGCAACTAAGTTTAAGCCACCACCACATGTTAAAAAATGAATTACTTGAGGAAGAAAGATAAACCGTATGATCAAAATCCATCAACGCTTTATATCTAATTCTATCTAGTCATACGGATTGTGATCCGTGTGACTCATTGGAAAAAGTCAAAGCTATTGTTGGTTTCAACATGATTAATAAAGAAACCAAAAAAAAGAAAAAAAATATGGACTTGGCGTGAATCGAACACGCAAGCTTTTGATCACGAGTCAAACAATCTCCCATTGCGCCACAGATCCTATAGTTGACAATGTACCTCACAGAAACTAATTACTATAGCATCATTTACAAAATTTACAAACATTCATAATCATCCATGAGAGGAAAAGAGAAGGATTCATTTACATGATTAGAATGATATCATATTTAAATTTTAGTACCATTTTTCATATAAAATCCAAACGCAAGTGAAATTTAAACTAACAATTCGTAGGAAAAACAATATGTGTGGATTCATCTTCACACAAATCTATACAAGCAAGGAACAAGTGGTGTTGGAATGTCGAATTTGTTAGAAGACAATGTGTAGTTCTATACCAACAACATTTAACAGAACATTATTTTATTTTTGTCCAAAATCTTTCAGGAACAAGTGGTATTGGAATGTCGAATTTGTTAATCAATTTCGAATCCACAAGTATGCATCTGTAGTAACCATATGATTCATCATCCCGTTGCTTCATATGACGACCACATGGAGCTTCAGATAACCGTGGTTCTTTGATGCACAACATTGCTCAAGTCCTCCATGCTCTACCGGGAATTGGAAATGAACATTCATTTGCCGTGGTTAGGAAATCAAAATGATTACTTGGCACCACATCTGACGCTTTCTTCCACTCTAGTAAGTGCATCAGTGAGCACATCGATTCCCCAATCCTTCACATCCCCCTAGAAATCACCATGTAAGTATAATATATTTGTTCTTTGGGTAACGAAAAATAAATGAGCATGTCATAGTACAAGAACGTGATCTTTGGGTCTTAATCATAAACATACAGCATAATCTGTCTAAATCTGCCCGTCTCTATCAAAATGTCAAAAACTGAAAGGGAAGACACCAAGAATAGATAGGTAGACTTACTGGTTACCATTCCAATCCACCACGTATGTTCTAATGAATAGGAATGTCCCCCAGAACCTGTGTGTAACATAAAACCCGAAATTCGTTACATTTGGAACATGTTGCAGAAAAACCAAATTCCCATTATAGGGAGATGACAATAAATCCTGATTCCAACGTAGATACCCTGTTCAGGAGGATATCAACATAAATTTAATCAAACTTGATTAACATTCCTAAAAACATACTTAGCCAAATGTCATAGTTTACCAACGTCCTTTACTGATATGTTCAATTTGCTAGTATTCAGGCAAGTTTTCTAAATGAACTTCCTATGTTTGCCCGCGCTACTCGTTGAGACTTTTTTAAATATTAAATTCCTCCAATTAGAACACCATTCGTTCTCCACTAATATGTTATATTATAACCTTTCGGTGTAGAAGATGCTGGTTCTTCCAACAAATTCAAGAGGCTAAACTGAACTGAACTAGTAGAAATGGACGGCCTAACTATCAAAGTTTCAGAATATGTCCATGGTTGAGTGGAAGCTACAAGATATGCAAAAGTCATGGTGCTACGGCGTAAAACTGTGAGTGTTAAGTCCTTTTCATTTTGAAAGAGAGTGAATCATCTTGGAATGTATCCAACTATCAATAAGGGAAAGTAACATACAAGGTGCAGTTTACCATGATGCACCACATACATACATCATCTAATATATGTCGCCAAGAGATCCTACAGTTCATGCGCATTCTTAGAGGAGAAAGAACACTTAGCAAAACAATGAACACTTACCCAAAACGATGAACACTTAGCTGAACCAGAATCCCTCGAGTAGACTATGTGGGTCTCGATCAGAATCTGTGAACTGATGCTGGTAACGATGAACACTTACCCAAAACATCGGGTTTCCCTGACGAGAAAGTTCAACAACAACAATTAACAAAACAAGATATATGCACATCAACAAACAATGATGAGTGTTAAATTCACTAACATGTACAGCATGAAGTCCGAAATAAGCAAACAAGTATTCAAGCAATTTCGGGAGCTTAAAACTGCGGCAACTAAGGTTTCTATGGTAAGATAGACTTATCCCAATGATGAGTGTTAAATTCACTAACCTGTAAATGACTTATTCATAATAAGAAAACTAAAGTAAATGACAACAAAATGTATGAAGAGGATGGTAAGGCAATTGCCAACCATGTTTCCTCATTTTTACTTAACTTGTTACAGATAAAACTCACACAATGCAAAAATATGTATACAAGAGTTGGGTTCACAGTGGTGCAAAAATATGTATACAACCATGTCTGCTACTCTTACCCACTATACTATGGTGCAGAGTCAACAACTAAGTTTGTCGGTAAAACTTAATAAGGAGATGATGCTCACAGTGGAGAGCTGAGTGAATTCATACTGGGTTGGTACCTCGAATTGTACAGACTAACCTGGCTTTTGCTCTCCAACTGTTGAACAAGTGATTCCAAGCTCGATTTAGATCAATGGGTTTTGCTTTATAATCAATAGAAACACTTCCAGCAGAGATTGAATCAATGGGTTTGAGAAATTTGGGGTTATGAGTGAAGAAGTATTAAAATTTAGGGGAAAAATAGATCCTGAAGAAGATCTCATTTCAAATGATGGATCTGCGACCAAGGCAAGGGAGAAAATGAGAGGAATAAAAGAAAACGAGTGAAATTAGAATGGTGATGGTGGAACATAAAGCATGATTAGTTATTAATTAATCAAAAACATAAACAAGGAGATTGAGGTTTTGTTGCAGTCGAATATGGAACCCTAGTTTTCTCAGATTGGTGATGGTGGTGATGCGGCTCAAATTGGGAGAGAGAGAAAAGAAAATGTTGAAAATGAAAGAGAAAATTTTGTGAAGGGTTTTGATAAAAAACAATTAACGGTGGTGATGGTACCTCATACGGATTCAGATTTGCTTTTGATGGTCCAGATTTGCTTTTGGATGGTCATACGGATTCTGTGTTTGTTTCAATTTTGTGTTAGTTACCATTGTGTGTGTTAGTTACCATCTTACTGAAACGGAAATTGGAAAGGTAAATATTGGATTTCGAATGTCGTCAACTGATATTTCTATCGTAACCTAACGAATTTTGGAAATTAGGATTCATCAAAAATAATTTTTTTTTGTAATTAGGTTTCTTAGTTTGTCATTTGTTTATAAATTATGATTTGATGAATAGGGTTGAACCCCAACAAATGTTCAATTAAAAGGAACCAATTTTGCGTGTCCGATAAGTTTAACAAGTTAGGGGAAGAGGTTACTAAGGATAATAAGGTGTACATGAACCCTAAACCCCGAACTATGAAATCGAGTGAAATTGATGAAATCGAGTGAAATTGAGTGAAATTGATGAAAAATTGATATAGTTTGAGTAAGATCGATCAAAATTGAGTATATTCTAGTCGGCTCGATAAAAAATTGAGTGGATTTTAGTGAGATTGATGAAATCATAGTTTCATATCGTTAGATTTGTTAGATCTATAACAAAATGAATAAGTTTGATCGAGATTGGATAAAATTCAATAAATCTAAGTAAAATCGAGTGAAATTGATGAAAATTGATATAATTTGAGTAAGATCAATCAAAATTGAGTGTATTCAAGTCGGTTTTATACAAAATTGAGTGACTTTTAGTGAAATTGATGAAATCATAGTTTGATATCGTCAGATTTATTAGATCGATAAAAAAATGAATAAGTTTGATTGAGATTGAATAAAATTCAATAAATCTAAGTGAAATCGAGTGAAATCGAGTGAACTTGATGAAAAATTGATATAGTTTGAGTAAGATCGATCACAATTGAGTGTATTCAAGTCGGTTCGATAAAAAATTGAGTGAAATCGGGTGAAATTGATGAAAATTGATGTAGTTTAACCCAAACACTTGTCTTAATCCGTATGATAATCCAACATCAAATCTGGACTATCCAAAACCTTCATGATCCGTATGAGGTGGCTTATCCACCGTTTAAATTTTCCTTTTTAACACAAAAAGAAGCACACGTGGGGAACACACAAACAACAAATCATGTCTGTCAATCTCTTTGATTAGTTACTCGAGGTAAAATTAACTTTTCACATATAAGCATAGAAGAGAGAGAAAATCACTAAACCTAATCTCTACTTCCTTCTCGTCCGCCTCCCACCTTCTCCATTTTGTCTGTAAACCCTAACTCATGTCATTCTACTACTTCTGCAACAACAAAAAAAGAGGAAATCTGATCGAACTTCCACTAAGTGAATCTATGAACTTAGATTTCAGTTTCAGTAGTTTTTGTTTAATTACATATGAGTTATTTTTGATATCATAATTCTAACCTTTTTTCTCTGTTTGATTTATTAGGTCTTTTCAAGGAGAAGGAAACCCTAAATCTAATTTCAAACCCTAAGTCTAAGTCAATCAAATTCTTTTCAGCAACCATTCTCAACATTTTTTCCTTGCTTTTCTCCCTCTCATAAACCAGTAGGATTCTTGAACTGATTTTTTTGTTTTTTTTTTCCTTCTTCCTGATATTCTGTTGCCGTTTGTGGTGGTGCTCGGAGGTGTGGTGGTGCTGATTATTGCCAGGTTGCAATCTCAAACTCTGAAAACTCTGCACCTGTTTTAAATTTTGTGTGGATTGTAACTGAAGCATTGTTCTTTGTTATATCATTCGTAGGTTAAAGGATATCTAACTGGAAAGAGAATCAAGTCCAGTTTGGCTGGTGGTGAAAAGGATTTTGGATGAACAGCTCCAACCACTTCGTGAGAAACAAATTTAAGGTATACAAACATTATTACTTCCTCTGATTTCAATTTCTCAAATTTGGGTTTTTTTATTTTTCACTGTTTTTGCTTATTTTATGGTTTAAATATGTGGATTTAGGTATTTTTGATTGATTTTAATTGTTTGTACAGTTAGTAGTCATATGGGTTTTCTGTTTTTCTCATCTTTTTACTTATGGGTTTCCTTGAATGAATGAAAGCTGTGCTTGTATGGGGTTTTCCTGCTATTTTATTTGAACCTTAACCTCTAGATTCTAGTTTATTTTCAGACATCTTAGCTTAACATAGGCCATGGCTTACTTATGCTGAATTGCTAATGCTCGCAAGTCTGGAATGAATGTTACATACCATCGTGATTACATGGACAAAGACATATTTAGTTACTGTAGCTTGGTATGTCCTCATTAATATGTTACTAATTGTTATACAGACATATTTAGTTACTGTAGCTTGGTATGTCCTCATTAATGTTAGTAATTGTTATACAGCCTGACAAGTCGACAGGGACAATCAAGGAACATTTAGCAGCTATAGCTCCAACACTAGAACAGCTATGGGAGCTGAAAGATGAAAGGAAGAAGGAGTTTGCTGATGTACAATCACAGATTCAAAAGATATGTGGCGAAATTGCTGGGAATTCGAAACTTACCAAACAGGCAGAGGCTCCCACAGTTAATTAGGATGACTTGTCTTTGAAGAAGTTGGATGAATTTCATTCTCAACTCCAGGAGCTTCAAAAAGAAAAGGTATTATGCTTGTTTTGACCTGAGTTGAGATTGTAATGTCTCTATTTATTTAATTTGATTTTTTACTTTAGATTGTTGGAGATTATGATTTTGATTTTTTTATAACAGGAAAATCTTCTGTCCTAATCGGGGACTTTGCAATTGTGACAAATGGACGTGTGGGAGCTGGAATTTCTGATCCATATATTGAGCAGAAGGTGATGACAAGGTGGCCTGAGGATAACAACTTCTTTGAAGCTGTTATAACTGAGTACGATCCTATATATACATGTGTGTTTGACTTTGAAGTGCTTATGATATTGGTCTTAAGCAGATTTTTAACCTGCCTTCTATGAAGTAGTGTTCTTCGTCTTTTGCTTTAAGGTTGTGGAAATTGTAAATATTTTTTAAAGAAATGATTAGATTGTACTTTTTTTTCCTTTTATGTAGAGAGTGTAACTTTTTTAAGAAATGACATAAATTGAATTATGTGATATAATAAAATTTAACTTCGTTTTTTAGTTTGGTTTATAATTTATTTGGTATTAATTTTAATTTAAATTATGATTTGGGGTTATGTAAATCAGAATAGTGAAGTAATTTTTTTGCGAGCAAAAAAATTGAGTAGCTTAAATACTCCAGCAACCAACTTTAAGCCAATTAAAATCTGAATTCTAAAATAATTTGGAAGCTTAAAAATTTAAACGATCAACTTGAGTAAAAACTTTGATACCTTCAAAGTTTAAGCAACAAACTTCAGGACAACCAAAAGTAAAAATCGTTTGTAGCAAGCAAAATCATTTGATCGCTTAAAATTTTAACCAAGTAAAATCAGGTTTAGTTGTTCCATTTATCTTCCAAATAGGTAGTTTAATAGCTCCTAAGTCACAAGTTGCTTCTAGAGAGTAAAAAATTTTGTACCTCAAAAGCTTGAGCAACCAACTTCAGTCCAATCAAAATCATAAATCACTTTTACCGAGCAAAATTAGTTGATCGCTCAAAATTTTAACCAAGCAATTTCAGAAATAGTTGTTCCACGTATCTATCAACTAAGTAGTTTAATTGCTTTAGAATGATTGGTATATTTGAAGCGATTGATATTTTACTTGCAACATTGGTTGGTCTAGATGTTAAGCGATCACAATTTTACTTGCTCCATGTTAGTTGGTCTAATGTTAAGCAATGAGAAAAGCACTCGCTTTAGGTAAGTTGGTTTATTACTAGAGCGATTGCATGGTCGCTCAAGGCTTTGAGATACATGGCTTTGGGCAACCAACGGAGCGAGTGCCACTTTTAGTCGCTATAACGGTTATAACGACTTAAAAGAGGCTTTAAGCGACTTAAAACGACATGTCGCTTAAACCCGTTTTTCTTGTAGTGCAAGTAAAATCAAACGGTTGTATTTGAATTAATTTTTAAAAACAAAACAAATTAAAATTTATAATTAAATTAGGATACATTAAAAGCATAACAATTTATTGGTTAAAAATAAATTGAGAATAACTAAAGTAATTAATAAAAGTTGAAACTTAATATGACAATTTCTATAAGACTGGCCTTTATGATTGGTTTAATCTTTTCTTCAAAATTTCTGCCTTCCTAAGTTCGATGTATTGTCTCGATACATCATCCATCGTCATTATACGAAACTCCTCTTTTGCTTCTTTCCTAGCTAGTTTTGTTGCAAACTCAGATTCTCTTTGCGCCATCTTCATTTGTCATTGTTCCGTATATTTGGCGTTGAAGTTTTGTTGCTCTCTATAAATATTTTCCATCATTTCCTGTTGGACGCTAAATTTTGCTTTCCCTTTTGTTTTCTGTTGTTTTGCCTCTTTTTTTCCCATTGGACGGATTAATGTGTTAGGAATATCTCATATGTCTTCATAGCCACTGGTGTTATCTAGGAATAAGTCCTGTGTTTCCTGGTTGTCATGACCGCTGTCGTAATCTGACTCAGCTTGTGATGAATCGAAAACAACTGTCGATCGTCTGAAATATTTAATATTATCTAACATAACTGTGTAGCAATCTTCATGCTTAAAACTTCTTCCAGTAGCTTCCTTGAAAAGCCTCTTTACTTCTGCAATCTAGTTTTTGAATTCAATTTTGTAGAGGATATACAATTTGAACATTAATGTAATCAGCAAAATTAAATGAGTAGTTACCTTATTTTCGAGCCCCCATCCAGTATGATGTTCCCTTTCCACTTTCGCCTCCTTTGCAGACAAAAGTGCCACATCTTTACTTATAATTTGAAATCGTTTCTGAAGGGAGGTCCAACTACGTTCTGGCATCGAAGGTATTGCTTCTTTCATCCGATTTAATATACGAGACCATAATTTTTCTTCGGATTGACCGGTACCAATACTAGATTCTTGAGATATTGACAAATGAATTGTACACATCGTTACATCTTCAAGTGTAGAAAAATTTGGACCTCGGGGTTTTGATGGCGGCATAATTGTAATCGATTTGCAACCTTATTAAATGCAAAAAAAACTTTAGAAATTTCGAATACAATAGCAATGAGTGAGTTGAGTGAGTTTAGTAAAATGAAATTGGTTTAGTATTTCATATATAGTGTAAAAATATAGTTGTTGTAACGCCGACGGTTAAATCAACGATAAACATAATCCAACGACAATCTGATGGATCTAGGCGAGTTGCTGGAGTAACGCCTGGGACATACGACATTCTGTGACCTCGCTCAGAGTCAGACGCAGCTGTGGAGTTCCGCCCGTACACAATATGGTGCTTATAAGCAAAAGCACAATGACACTGCGGCTAATGGTAGCTGTGGACAGATTGTTGCAACTGATCCAAACCCCATTTGGGAGATGGAAGACATGCCTTTTAGAAGGACTATGGGTGATATGGTAATGTTACCAACTGGTTATGTCCTGATCATAAACGGTGCTCAATCTGGCAGTCGAGGGTTTGATCAGGGTACGAACCCGTGTTTGAATCCTGTTCTTTATAGACCGTCGGAACCTGTTGGATTACGATTTATGACAATGAATCCAGCTACAGTACCAAGAATGTACCACTCTACAGCAAATTTATTACCGGAAGGTAGAGTTTTAGTTGCAGGTAGTAATCCTGATTCTGACTTGAACATAAAAGAGATCTACTAACCTTCTTATGCACTAATAATACTCTTAATTCGACAGACTCGTTGGCTTTTAACTTCTCAATCTTGTCAGTAACAACATACTTGTGAAACTGTCAAAAACATAATCACTTGGTTTCATCTCTCCTTCCCTCTACTCTAAACATCTAATTGCTCAAACACACTGTTTCACTGATCAAAAATAAAGTAACTAACCAGAAATAGCATATTCAACGTTAAACTTACTAACCTTTGCCCACCCAAGTTGAAGGCTCGTGTATGTCAATTCTCGAAGCTTTATTAAAATACTGTGTTGCTATAACAAAATGCTCATCTTTTTCTCTTTGCTTAGTCTCAATTTTTCCTTGGTAACTATAGTTAGCCCTCAGTGCATTTAAGACAGCAATGCGCTCAGCTTTCATGTCAGCGTAGTACTCATCAATTTCTGACATTGACCCTTCTTCCAATATTTATCTGAATTGTTCAGCTTTTCCTTGTTTGAAGTATTCTCTCTGCATTAAAATGTGAATGTAATGGTGTTAAATAATACCAAACGCGTACATATTCGAAATGATTATGTTTGGAGATCTTCTATCATTACACTTAAAAATATCCGATTACTAACGCCCCATCAACACATATAATCCATTCATGATTGCGCTTACATCATTTAACAATGTACTTGTCTTCATTCATGTGTATAAAAGTCCGATTTTTTTTTCTCCGCCGAGATTGCTCTAATCAGTATGTTCACTAAAATTTCTTAAGCTTCACAACATGGGCATCACAAAAACCATCTAGACCTAAAACCCAGAACCAAATTATCAAACAAACCCTAAATTCATAAAATTTCAGCTAAAAGTTTAAATTTTTTAGGGTTCTGAACAATACTATTGACATGAGTAAAAATTGTATCTTTAAGAGTAAAGAAGAGAGATATTATACCGCGATAATGAGCCATAGATCAAGAGGAGCTTGTTAAGCTTTAAGGATATCAAGAATATCAGAAGCATCTCTTGATAATGAATCTAAAGTAATCCTAACTTCTTCTTCTGAGTTTTGCACTGGAATGTATACACATGCCATGATGATTTTGATTTTTAATCTAATCTAGAGTTTTCAGTCAGAAGCAAAAAAGAAAGAAAAAAAACAAATCTGGGAACGCGTGCAATAGTCTAAGCAGTGTGTGGATGGGTAGAACAAAAAGGTACCTAAGAGCAACTGCAACGGACGAGGGTACCAATTGGTCGCCTAAAAAGAGGTACAACAGGAGAGTAAATTTAGTTTTTCCGCAAGTATAATTACTGTTTCAGAGAAGTTTTTTTCCGAAATTTATATATAGTCGCACGCTCTTGTAAATGGATGTTAACAAAAAAACGCTTCCTTATGAAAGCGTTTAGATACACGGACGCTTGGGCAGAGAAGCGTTTGATGAGACGTTCATTATGGAATGCGTATGAAGTAACGCTTGACTAGAAAAACTCTGGTAGGAGAAACGCAAGCTAGAAGAGCGTCTCAACCAGACGTCCCTCTAGGAAAACCTTTGGAATCCAACGTCTCCCTAAAAGGACGCCCACCATAGGCGCTTCCTTAAATGAACGCCCACCATATTAAACGTCTCCTTAAAGGGACGCTATTGAGTAATACGCTTCCTTAAATGAGCGTTTGAATTTTGAGTAATACTTGAATTACTACCTCACTAATTAGTAATTCATTAAGTAAATGAATAATTAATTACTAAAGGGTACTACCTCACTAATTAAGTACTTAATTCAAACGCTCACTAAACGAACACACAAATGAGCGTTTAATACTTAATGAAGGTACCCATTAAGTACTTAATTCTTACTAAATTAAGTACGTTCACTAATGAATTAATAAATGAAACAAACGCTCACTAATGAAATGGACGTCTTAGTCACGCTCATTCTGGTGGGCGCTCAGTTAACGCTTCTGTGGGTGGACGTTTCAATAGTAAGCGCTATTCTATAAGGGCTTCTGGCATTCAGGCGTATATGAGAAAGAGCGTTTATCACTAAATACAACGCACAATTTGTAGACGTTCACCCAATACAACGCTGGTACAATAGACACTTATCAGTGTCGACGTTAAACATACGTCCACCCACAGAAGCGTACGAATATGCAAACGCTCATTTATAGTTGCGTCTGGTTCCAGAATATGAAACGCTCACATAATGTGCGTCCAACAATATACGTCCCCTTAGAGGAACGTCTGTGTCAACTCACGTTCTTCTACAATAGCGTTTTACAATAGACGTCATTTTAGTTGGACGTGCGATCATATTTACTCACGAAACCGTTGTGGAGAAAATGAAAAACGACCAAATTTTTTTAGTATTTGGTATTTGGTATAGTCGCATCGTTGGAGTTTCCCTAAGAGGTAAGTATTGGCGGACCGCGATTCGATACCTTCAAATTTCTAGAATTTTGAACAACGATAATGGTTTCAGAAATGATAGATTATGTTTGTTATCAACTCAAATATAAAACCCATAAGTCCACACAATCTCCAATTATGTCGAATGTTTTTCTACACATGGAGCTACATTTACCAAACTACATATCAACCATATGAACATAACTTATACATAAATTATTGTGGATAACGGCATTAAGTCAGGAATATATTATTTTCTTGATGTAGTTTTGTTTCCTACTTTGTTGTAAATTAGGTTTATCTTCTCTTGTATATAAACACACCCATTGTAATCAATTGAGGCAGGAATAAGAAATATATTCTTCACAAAATCTTTATGGTATCAGAGCTTGAAGGAGAAGATGAAGAAAGAGGAAGATTAATAATGGCTGGCGGTGAAGGTGTTGAGAAAGGTAAATCAGATTCAACGAGTACCCCATACACTTTGACATCTGCAGATCATCCTGGAAGTATTGTTACTCATGTACAATTGAAGGAAAGAATTATGAAGAGTGGGCTAAAGCGATGCATGTCGCATTACGGGCAAAGAGAAAGTTGGGTTTCGTGGATGGAACCGTTGTGAAACCGGCAGACGAAAGTCCGGATATCGAAGATTGGTGGATGATTAATTCCATGTTGATAGCATGGATTTTCAACACCATTGAACCTTATTTGCGTTCGACCGTTATATATTGGGAGAATGCAAAAGAGCTTTGGGCAGATTTGAAGCAGAGATTCGCGGTCGCGAATGTACAACGTATTCAACAACTGAAGCGAGAGTTGGCGAAATGCAAACAACAGGGACAGACCGTGGCAAATTTTTTTCGGTCGAATGAAGATTTTGTGGGATGAGATCAATAATTGTGAACCGATATTAACTTATAACTGTAAAGGTTGCAAGTGTAATATCACAGAGCAGTTGGTGCAAAGACGTGAGGATGAGCAAGTGCACCAGTTCTTGATGGGAATTGAGGATTCGGTGTTTGGAACGGTTTTTTCCACAATATTGAACTCGGAATCATTGCATAACCTCAATCGGGTGTACGCAATGATTGTTAGTGAAGAAAAGCATCGCGAAGTCGCGAGGAGTTATGAGGAAAGGAGAGAAGATATGGCATTCTTTACACACTCTAAAGCTAAAGTCGTTGGTGGTGACCGTGCAGATATGGTTGAACAATGTAAGCACTATGGAAAAACTGGACATAATGTCCAAAATTGTTATAAACTTATCGGATACCCGGAATGGTGGGGTGAAGGAGGAGGACGCGGAAGTGGAAGTGGAGCTGGTAAAGGACGCGGAGGAGGACGTGGAGCTGGCTATGGTGCTGGTCGTGGGACTAGTAGAGGACGTGTACAGGCTAGGGCGAATGCGGTTCAAAGAATGAGTGAACCAAAGGCCGAGACTATTGTGACTGAGGAAGATAAAGCTTCACTTCCCTCACTTACTGATGAACAATGGAGTACTTTAGTGAAGATGCTGAACATTCAGCAAAAAATGGATAATTCCAGCAACAAAGTTAGTGGTACGATAAATATTGATTTGATAGTTGATTCTGGTCCATCGCATCATATGACAGGGAGTTTGGAATTATTGACTAACGTGCGAGACATTGAGGCGTGTCCGATTGGGTTACCAAATAGGGATATTACGATGGCTACCAAAGAAGGAACTGTTAACTTTGGAAGTCGTTTTACATTGACCAATATTTTGTTTGTTCGGAAGTTAAATTGCAATTTATTGTCTGTGGGCAAGCTTCTTACTACTTCTAAATATTTTGTCACTCTAACTGATAAGCTATGTGTCATACAGGATTGTACCTCGAGGATGTTGATTGGAGTGGGTGAATATCAGAATGGGATATATATGTTGCGGGGTGTGACAGCGGTGCAGATACACAAGGTGCAGCGGAAGGACAATGTAGAGATGTGGCATCGACGCTTAGGTCATCCCTCGTATGGAGTGGTAAGAACTTTGTTAAATTCAGATGTTAGTATGGAGAATAAAAAAGCTTGTGAGATTTGTCTTCGGGCCAAAAACTAGAAATGTTTTTCCTTTAAGTACTAATAAAGCTAGTGCAATGTTTGATTTAATACATTGTGATTATGGGGACCGTATCTTGTGCCATCATCTTGTGGCGCAATGTATTTCTTAACTATTATTGATGATTATTCTAGAGATGTGTGGATTTATTTGCTTGCTGAGAAGTCTGAAGTTACAGGACTGTTAAAAGATTTTTGTTCAATGGCTGATCGTTAGTTTGATGCGCGTATTAGAACTTTGCATAGTGACAATGGAGCCGAGTTTACATGTTTGAAATCTTATTTTCGTGAAAATGGTATAGTGTTTCATACTTCATGTGTAGGTACACCTCAGCAGAATGGGCGTGTAGAACGAAAACACCGTCATATATTGAATGTTGCACGAGCGTTGCGGTTCTAGGTAACTTGCCTCTTCGTTTTTGGGGAGTGTGTGTGTGGGATGCTGGTTATCTGGTTAATCAGACACCCTCATCGGTATTAGAAGGAAAGACTCCGTATGAATTATTGCTAAATCGGAGTCCCATTTTGGATGTGATTCGTGTCTTTGGATGTTTATGTTTTGCTCGGGTCAAAGAAAATGATAAATTTGCTCATCGAAGTAGAAAGTGTATTTTTGTTGGATATTCGTTTGGTAAAAAAGGTTGGCGCCTATATGATCTTGACAAGAATGAATTCTTTATGTATCGTCATGTGGTTTTTAGTGAGAGGGAGTTTCCGTTTGCTACTAAACAGCTAACAACAGAAGCGGTGCATTCAAATCCAGACAAGGTAGATGAGGTTGTTGTTACGACTAGCATTGAACCTGATTCAGGTCCGACGACAGGGGGAGAGTTGGCAGTTCAAGTTGAGCCTTCAAATCTGAATATTTTGACATGTTCATCAAATACTTCTGAAACGGATACTTTGACCACTTCTGATACAGGCGGACGGTCTTCGCGTATTCGACGCCCACCAGTTCATTTGAATGATTATATTTGTCACACCGCCCGCTGTCAAGATCCTATTTCACCTTCACTCACTCCTCCAAAGTCCTCAGGTACTCCGTATCCCTTAGTTCATTATGTTAGTTGTGATAAATTCTCCTTGCCGCATAGACGTTTTTTGGATGTTATTACTGCAGAAACGGAACCAACCAGGTTCTCTGAGGCTATTAAAGATGCAAGGTGGCGGACGGCTATGAAAGAAGAAGTACATGCTTTGGAAACTAATAAGACATGGAGCATAGAGAATTTGCTTCCCGGAAAGAAGGCAATTGGATGTAAATGGGTTTATAAAACCAAATATAATTCAAATGGTTCCATTGAAAGACACAAGGCTCGGTTAGTTGTTTTGGGAAATAATCAAAAGGAAGGGATTGACTATAATGAGACGTTTGCTACTCGTGGTTCTTTGCCAGTCTCGTGGAAAACTAAGAAACAATAGACTGTATCTCGTTCATCTGCGGAAGCCGAGTATCGATCCATGGCTGCAGCGACTTGTGAACTAAAATGGTTAAAAGGGATTGTTACAGTCTTTTGGTATTTCACATTCTTCTCCCATGCAACTTTATTGTGACAGTCAGGCTGTGCTTCATATTGCTGCAAACCCGGTTTTTCATGAACGTACATAGAAGTGGACTATCACTTTATTCGGGATGCTATTACTAACGGTCTTATTTTCGCTCATTATGTTCATACAGGAGACCAATTAGATGATATCTTTACTAAAGCGCTTGGACGGAAACAATTTGATTATCTTCTTGGTAAGTTGGGTGTTCGTAATCTGCACACTCCAACTTGAGGGGGAGTATTGCGGATATCGACATTAAGTCAGGAATATGCCAAATATATTATTTTCATGATATAGTTTTATTTCCTACTTTGTTGTAAATTAGGTTTACCTTCTCTTGTATATAAACACACCCATTGTAATCAATTGAGGCAGGAATAAGAAATATATTCTTCACAAAATCTTTAGAAATCATAACCTATCCAGTCCAGGTCAAGCCAGCTCTAGTATCTGCAAACATAAAAGAAAAATTAGAAAAATAAGATATCTTTGTGCGATGCCATCTTAAATCATCAGCTTAACAGAAAAAAGTAATTAAATGAATAAGCTATGCTACTTCAAAACCCATATCCATTGTGCATGTCTTTGCATTTCCTAACGATTGTAAGACCAACATTCATGTATCAATATTCAAATAAAAAAAATTCCTCCTACCCTGATAATCAAAGCGAAGCCCCTCTATGTTTTAGAGTCTAAAATACTCGCAATTGTTATAAGTACGCACACTACCATTTCAAAGACAGATACATCGAATAACATGAAATATAAAAATTACTTTAGCCAAAAATTGGTTTTACCGTATAGTGTTTTCTTTATGTTCTTCCATGATATAGATTAACTTTGATATATATTATCCAAAAGAATACCTTGACAACAAGAATTAGCTCCATCCTGAAACAGAGAACTAAATCGTTCAGAGAAACATGACCATAAACTACCTAATTCTAAGCTGAACAAAATAGATATCAAAGAGCTAACAATTCTGACCTAAAAATAGACGAAAAACAGCAACAATTGCTGTAAACTTATGTCAAACTAAAGAAAAATTGAAGAAGTAAAATAATTAGGACCTGGTAGAAGATGTAGAAGGTAATGGAGAAAAGTGTGAAGATCATAACCTGATTTGGGGTTTATGTAGGGGTTCTGAAGTTTGTAGCGGAAGAGGAGATCATTGAAGAGGGAGGAAGTCAGGACATTATCTACGCCGGAGATAAAGTTTGAGATCATTGCTCGATCTGTGGTCTGTGGATGAAAGTGAAGATGGGAGAAATAAAGATGGTGAAATGAAACCGCGGGGTAATGTGATGCGGGGGGTGAGAAGGTGGGAGTCTCAAACCTCAACCGTAGGATAACGGAAGAATACGTTGATGGAATATCAACCACGGTTTATGTGCGACATAGATTAAGAAATGATATCGTTTAAAAAATAAATTTTTAGATGGTCATATTGTGACGAGACTATTTCTTTTTATAAAATAAAATATATCACGTTGTTTAAAAAAATTATTGATGTAATCTAAGTTACATAATAACTAATTATATGTTATATATATATATATAATATAATATAATATCTAAATATCGGGTTTTAGATACATAAAAATAAAAAATTGTGCTGAAAATAAAGTTCACCTTGGAATTAAATGTATCCTTGCTTTCCTCGCTTCACTTGAATGAGAAATATTGAAAATGAAGTGAATATAAGCCCCTTTCTCGTCTTCTCGTCTCCTACTAATAAAAGAAAAGACCTAAAAAAAGTAGACACTTTCATCCTTCTCCTCCCTCTTAAATTTCTCTCTTCGCTCTTGAGTCTTCTCATAGATATTTTAAGTGGTTGTTGATTCCTTTCGAATAGTCCCCACTTAACCCAACTAGAGAACATTTCAATCATCTTAATTACTCCTACTATTTAATTTGGCAAGAAAACAATTATTTTGCAACTAAATTTTTTTCCTTTCGAATAGTCACCCCCCCACCACCCCCCCACACACACTCTTGTAAAAACCATCAAATTCCAAGAGTTCTTATTGTTCTATGTTCCTTTCAGGTTTTTGAAGGGACGTCTTCAGATTTTATAAGGTGTGTAATTTTTAATTTTGAGCATTTTAGGGTTCTTATATTTCTGTATTTGGGGTTCTTTTTTGGGCAATCTTTGTTTTTGCCCGATTTGATGCTCATTTTGGGTTAAAGATTGAATCTTTGATGTGGGTTTTTAAAATTGTCTTCAAATTAGTGGTTAGGAGTATAGTTCTTTTGAAACCAAGTTAATGGGTTTTGAAGATTTAAGCTTAGTGAAGGGTTTTTATATGTAGTGGAAGTGGAAGTAGCTTAATCTTCTTACTGTTAAAGCCTATTAGGAAGTACAAAGGGGAAAAGGACTTACTTTTTGAAGATTAGGTTTGCTTTCACTGCTAAGATTTTTTGTTTTTGACTGTATTTGTTAGTAGTTTTTTCTAATTGTTAGCTGTTATGGTGGTTTGCATTGTATAGAAATTGTATATTTGAAGTGAATGTTGCGATCATGGTTAAAGCTTCAAGTGAGTGAATGAGCTTGTATCTATTAGTGGTGTTTGGTATTGTAGGGTGTAAATGATCTTTTCCATTTTGGAATAGTAGACAACTGCTTTAACTGCTATGGTCTTTTTGATGATCGATTTTTATTCTTTCCGGTTTATCTTCGAGTTAAAATTTAGCGAAGAAAACAAGGTTTCAGAATAATAGTCCTTTTGGAAGTGAAGAAAACAAGTGTTTTTTGACTGTTATGCTTTTTCATGTATGTTTGAGATGAATTTTACAGTCATGGAGAGCGAAGTTGGGTGTAGCTCTTTGTGGTGTTGGGAATTACTAGTCATTTTGGGGTGAATTTAGAGTTAAAAAATAAGGTTTTAGAAATGAATTTCAAGTGGGCATTTGAAGCTAAAAGTAAGATGAAAAGTGCTTAGCATGTGGGTTATTTTGTTTGTAATCTCAAAGGTAACTTTTAGTTCCCAGTTTTAATCACTAAAGACAATAAGTTTGTTTTTCTTTTTGTCTGGTTCATTTGTCTTGTTATTGCATTGTGTTGGCCAAAACCCTAGTTTTCACACACTCTCATAGAATTCTTCATCATTCCTGGTTTTCCTATTGTTACTTGAATTACTCACTTCATATTCTTTTTGGTTCTTTCTGAAACTACTCAATTTTCCAGGATCTAACTGAAGTTTGTTACTTCTTTTGCGATAAATAGGTCAGCATTTACTAGAAGCCCAATTGGATAGTTCTTTGTTCCTGTGATATTTGGTAGTGAGGTTGATGCAGGTTCGTGGCTGTTGGTTGTTCCGATATTTGTAACTTCCCTCCTCACTGATCTGATAAATCTGACTTCAATCTTTCATCTTCCTTTCTTAAGCAGTAGGGTTTTGATGTGTCTCCCTATTTCATGTATTCACTGTTTTGCTCTATTTTGAAGATATTTTTAGGTTTTCGTATTATCTTTCAATTTTTCCCTTTTGAATTCCTTCAACAAAATCTTCTTTCTTTTGGATGAAAACTTCCGACAAAATCTGTTAAAAGCTAGATGACTGCGGATGAAACCAATGAGAGCTCCACATGGAGTAGGGAGCAGGATAAAGCCTTTGAGAGTGCCCTGGCTATCCACCCAGAAGGTACAGAGAATAGATGGGAGAAAATTGCTGTGGAAGTAACCGGAAAAACTTTGGAGGACGTAAAAAGTCACTATGATATCTTAGTTGAAGATATCAATGGGATTGAGGCTGGACTTGTGCCTGTGCCTTGCTATGTTTCTTCTCCTGAGGGTTCAGCGGAACATGTAGGTGAGGGTGGTGCCAGTAGAAAAGATGAAAATTCTCAGGGTAACTCAAATCATAAAGGAAAGGCATCAAGGTTGGATCAAGAACGCCGGAAGGGAATAGCATGGACAGAGGAGGAACACAGGTATGTTCATACAAAAAATGTTTCTTTTTGTATTCCAACAGCACATCCATAGATATGTGAAACATGGCTATTAGTGGAGATAGGCTGCTGTTGCACTTTTTTTACCTTATTCTTTAGTGTGTCTATATATCGAATGCTTTGCATTACATTAGCTTTTTGAAATAAATGTTGCTTTGGTAATTGGACACTACATGTAGAAGCGTTAAACATAGAAAATTGAATCTGCAATTCAATACTTCAGTGTTCAATATTAAATTCTGTTGGGAATCTACTACTCTTTGTATAGGTGTGTTTTTGAATCCTATGCTGGATTTTGTTTCATGTATTTGTCCCAAAGGCTTCCTTTGTGTTTTAAACAGCAATCAGATAACCGATCCTCAAGCCGTAGCTTTAGTTTTATAACCTGACATAAACTTTTTTATCTTTAAACTTGTCTGTCCTTTCCTCCAAGTATTATGATGCTCTGTGTTTTTTTTATTTTTTTTTACTTTGATGTTATAGTTATGATGTTTTATGGTCAGATAGTCTACTAGTATGTCCATTTCTTTGTTTTAGAAGGTTGTGTTGGGTCCGTAGACTGAAACCCAGCAGATTAAGTGATTCAGTTTATGAATAATTATAGGCAATGATGTTACCCCTTAAATAGTATTGCTTTGTGCCTTTAAAGTAAGCTGTTATCTTAAAAACTGTTGGAGATATGTGGGTTGTAAGGATGAAGTATTGATACATGGAATCCTAAGAGTGTACTTTCAGAATGAAGATTTAATCCCTTTATTCTACACAAGGCCTGGCTTTACTTATGTATTGTACCAGATGCCTCAGTTTTGATCCATCTAGCATATTCAAGTATCTACATTCTCAATCCCAAATAATTTAGTTGAGTATTATATATTTTTTTACTAAAGTCATTAGTGTGTCTAAGGTCAAATATAAACCTTAACAATATTTTTTACTAGTAAAGGTTAATCTACAGGAATTTGAACGTTGAAGTTTCTGTTGCAGTAACTTAGTATGAGCTTGGAGTGATCTCCTTATTTTGGGGGAAATTTTGTGTTCTGGTTTAGCTGTCCGAGAATGGGGAAATTTTGTGTTCTGGTTTAGCTGTCCGATAATAGTAAATGAACTCGTTTATCCTCTTGTAGTTTGAGTACTAACTATGCTAGGCCTTTGTTGCCATTACATTATCTATTTTTGCTGAATTTCTTATTTGGTGTAATCTTCTAACACAATTTTTTAAACAAATAGGTTATTTCTTCTTGGGTTGGAGAAATATGGAAAAGGTGACTGGCGTAGTATATCCCGTAACTATGTGGTGACAAGAACGCCAACCCAGGTAGCCAGCCATGCCCAGAAATATTTCATTCGTCTAAGTAATTCGATGAACAAAGATAGAAGGCGATCAAGCATCCATGATATTACCAGCGTAGGTGATGCAGAAAACATATCAACAACTTCCCGAGGGCCAATCACCGGCAGAGCTTATTGCCAAGAGCCTCGAATTGTTGGGGCTCAGAAATTTTAATTTTTCTTACAGCTTGGTTGTTTTTCTTCGCTATATAGGCAGTGCTCTTAGATCTAAGAGAAGTGTTAGTACGAAAACTAAGATGAAATGTAATTATAACTTTCTTTGTAATGCAACATTTTCTAGTTCTTAAGACCCTCAATCTCGCTTAGCGTTTATTAATTGTTATATATAATTCATGAACAGGAAATTGGGTTGAGAACAGCTTTTAGTTGGGTGGGCATTGGTTGGCTTCACGAATTCTGGTATTCGTTCTCTCTTTTTCGGGCTCCACTTGGTTAAATTATCGCTATTTTTATAAAGAGTAATTCCATTTAAACTTTGATTAGGAATAAAAAAGCTTCAGTCTAAGAGTTAAAAGTCTTTAGTGATGTGAACTTTTGTGAAAATGGCTCTGCATAAGAGACGCAGAGCACATTTTAGTCATGAAAACATTCCTTGTGTTATCTTTGCGCTCGGCGTGGATTATCAGGTCAGCAACAGACACATGTAAGGCCTAGAGAATGGTGTATAGAAAATGAATTGGAAGTACTGAAATTTCCATGAAAAAACTAGAACTCCTCTCCTGAATCACTTCTGAATCTGACTGACCGTGAAAGGAACAAGGACATGAATACGTTGAAATACATAATGTGTTCTCCACGAAACAGGGTATTATTAGGTGTTAGGTTACTAGGTAGTCCCCTGGAGGGAGCAATCTATCACTGTACTTTGTAGTTTCGACTTGTTTAGGTGGTGGTACCCTCCATATAACTTTTGATTCAAATGGATTAAACCAAAAGCTTTGAAAAAAATGCAAAGATTGAAAAAATCAAAGTTTGGTATAATATTTTATTTCAAATTGTGAAGGATGGTTTCATAATAAAAGAAGTATTTGGTAACCGACGGCTTTAGAAGCTTACTTAACATACAAGTGAAAGAGGAGACTGTTGCAGTGCAGACTTTAACATTACTATAGGAAGAGTGTTTTATGTTTTTGTGAGAGAAAGAGAATCATATAAAAGAATGAATACTTTAGAATCACAAACTTTTTATTTTCTTTGATTTGATTCTCATCCAGCTGCATATTTATTTGCTCATTTCTATGTTTATGTTTGGAGGTACGTTTGATTTCAAATTGTCAAATCACATTTGGTATCAGTGTTTGCTTATGATGTTCTGTTTTGATCATTTATTGTTCTCTAGTTCTAATGACGTAATTGCTCTCTATCATCTTCGTAACAGGCAAAAATTCCATGTGGATTCACCGTGATATTCATCTTTTCATTCCGATTCGAACAATCATCTTTTCCCCTACATAATATTGGTATGTGTAGTAATGGATTGTATTCAGTTGAACATCTATAGATTTTGATTTCGGTGAGCTTAAGTTGAGTTGACTTATGAATTCGATATCTATATTATGTTCATAAAATCCTCTATTTGGTTTATATCAGTTTACAATTAGGACTTCAATATTTACAATTCAATCTCCGCAAGGGAGACAAAAGAAACCGATATATCGGTTCAGTTTGTTGAAGTACATTAATGGTTGTAGACTTTTGTTTCGGTTGCACAGGCCCTGCTGCACTAGTAGAAATGCCAATGCCTTACCTCAAAGTGAAATTTCTGCTAATACTGATCGTTTTTTTCTAAAAAAGAATGATACATAATAATGCTTCGTTAAATTTGTCTTTGCAATGAATATAATCTTATTGATATATGTCAAGTGTCGTTATCTGTTTTGAAAATCGGTGTGCAAATTCTCATATTTCCATCTTGTCTATGAATTTCATCCAAATGATATAGTCTCCATTGCTGTCTAGCTCCGTACATTTGAAACTGGGAGTAGAGAGAACTTTATAATGGTTATCAGATACAAGGAAATGACAAGCACAGAGACGGAACAATCGGGTCGCAGACCTCCAGGTATGTGCATGTATTCTTTGGTATAGGTAGACACAACGGACTGCTTCCTGTTTTTGTTCTTATCTCTATCTTGTTCCTCATCTCAAGGTTAGCATCCAAACTGCAATATTATTGACAGTTCAAACTGTTCTCTACAGTTAAGTTTTTGCCTAGCGAACTAGAGGAATTTGGGAACCGACCGCAGGAGAGATTGGGGCAAGGATCATTTGGAGTAGTGTTCAAAGGGTCAATTCCAAAGAACAACAGATGGGGGCTTCCGACACAGGAAATTGCCATAAAAGTAAATACAGGAACAAAAAAAACAATTGAATTCAATGTGAGTAAATATCAAGCCTTTGTCTTTGACTAAATTCTGGTCACATACTAATGCAACATAAAACTTATTATGTTTAGCTTTTGATCTTTAGATGGAGAGAAGCATTCTCGAATCAGTCGAGCACCGGAACATTATCAAGCTAGTCGGTTTTGCTGATCACAACAATAGACTTTGCTTGGTGTATGAATATATGAGAAGAGGAACTCTGAAAATCAACATTTCTGGTAAATTTACCTATTATTACAGAAGATATGTTTGCTAAGGCTACTTACAGCACAAAGCCCTGCGGTTGTAGTTGATATCAATTATCAATTGTTGAACAGATTTGTGTTGGCCTAAAACCTTGCAAATAATGAGAGACATGGCATCCGTGATATGTCATCTGCATCAACAAGACCCACCAATCATTTTTAGAGACCTTAAATCTGAAAATATCTTGATGGATGAGGTCAGGAAAACACGTCTATTCTATTTCTTGTGATATATAAAGTCTGAAAGTTGATTTTTCATTTACATTCAATCTCATAAATTTTCAGAATTTCGATCCGAAATTAAGCGATTTCGGACTAGCTAAAAGAGGAAAAGAAGGGTTAAAATGTGGAGGTACAGAAGGTTCATCGGATGTGACTGCCATTTACGGTAAGACACTGGTTTTGCCTTATTCTGATTCAAACTCACAGTTCGTTACAGGGACAATTAACACCATTTTCTTCATGAAATCTTGCAGGATCAGCAACACCACTGTGTGACATATACAGCATCGGGATATTGATACTTGAATTGCTTGCAAAGAAGGTGTTCACGCACCGGGGGAAATTACTAGCTTGGGTTAGAGGAGAGGCATTGGTTAAAGGAAAGGTCAGAAATGTCAAGAGTGTCCTTCGAGAGAATTTACTTACAAGTGGCTGTACTGTAAAGAATGCAAGAAGAGCTATTAAGCTTGGACTGCGGTGTGCAAGCTACAAAAATGATGATAGGCCAGAAATTCACCATATTTGTAAAGAGTTAAGCAAGTTGGGAGTGATGAAAAAATGTTCAACTTCATGTTTCCTTAACTTTTTCGATCTGTTCACAATCAGGTAGCTGCAATGCTGGAAAGAATGTTCGTGGTCTACTGCTGATGACAACTCAACGCAACCGTAGGTTCAATCCCCGCAAGAATCAGAATATGTTCATCTCCTGCGAAATTTCACTTACCTTTAAAATAAGGGAAAAATGGGAGAAACTTTTGTTCTTCTTTTATTTCATGTTGTATATATGTAAGTGTGTTTGCTTTTTTTTGTTGTATGTTTGAAAATAGTATATAATCTGTATAAAAAAATACTTTTTCTTCCGTTTTCCATCGCCGATATGATATCTCAAGAACTATTTGCGAAAGTCTGTAGGATGATAGGTGCTGCCTGCTGATATGTTGTTGGGGAGTGTTAGAGCTATTCCAGTGGGGTGAGTTTTTTGGCTAATTTACCAATTACCATCCTATAATAGGATGGAAAAATTCGAAAAATGGATCGGCAAATGCATATTTGTACCCATTGAGACGTTAGTTGAGTCGATCGAATCAACATGAAACGATCGACTTATATTGTGCAACTCGGACTAGGTAAGGCCTAGCTCGTGTCATGTTGACGCGATCAACTCAACATAGACCGAGTAAAATAGTTTTATATTAAATTTAGTTATTTTAATTTATATATATATATATATATATATATATATATATATATATATATATGTATATGCTGATTTTAAAACAGAAACCAGTACCACTTAACTAAAAAATTATTTGTTTATATAAAAAACACATCCCATCAATTGAAAGAAATATTTGTTTATATAAAAATTGGGTCCGCTTGACTAATTTGCCAATTCTCCTATTATTCAAAACGAATTTATTAAGCCACGTGACTTGGCATATTGACTAAAATATCAATGTCCACTGAAATTGTTCTTAAAGAATAGAATTGCACTTGTCGCAAATGTGTGTACTGGCAGGTGTTAGTTGTAGTGAACGTTAGTAACTAGAGTTTAAATAGTTAGAATATCCTCTTCTCTATAACAAGAATTAACAATCAAATCAATTGAAATGAAATATGAGAGAATGTTCATCGACATTAACTCTCTTGACAGGAAGGAAAATTATGATATTAACAGAAATCTCCCCTCTTTAATGCAAATAAGGAAAATGCTAATCAATTTAATGAAACTTGATTAACCAAACGGAATAGAGAATATTTTAACGGATACGAGAATAGGGATAATGAAATAATAAAAGATATTTATAGGGCTTAAATAAAAATATATTAGATCATTAATTTACGAAAACGTAATTTTTATAAAAATAAATATAAATATTTGAAAACTTTAAATCTTTATGATTATACATCGAATTTTTATAGATTTTTGAAAACTCTTTTAATTATCTACATAACAAATGCACATAACAATATTAATTTTTATTTATTTTTAATGTATTTATATTTCTCCAAAAAATTAGACATAATTTGATTTAAAATAAACTACATTTTTATCTCTCTTTTCAAGCACCCTTTCATGTTTTACATTGCTATCAACTAAATAGCTTGTTTAGGGTAATGATTCTTATGATAGTGTTTAACCTTCAAACCTTTTATTTCATAAATATAAATATAAATAAATAAATAAATAATTTAATTTTAGCTGATAAGTTATAATAAATTATAATAACGAAATATTTGATACGATAAAAATAGCATTGTACAGTACTGTGCAATGCATGTGGTCACTACTTGTTATCATAATTAAATTGGTCCAATAATGAACCGTATCAATCACATATAAGATCAAATCACCCTCGCACATAGTAATTTATTTTGACAAAACTTACTGGGTGTAATTTATTGTGTTAAAAAAAGAAAGGAAAATACAATAGAGGGGGCTAAAGGGCCAAAACCTCCAACAAAAAGAAAAGTAATTTCTTAGAGAACATTCAGCCTTACATCACTTTGACAGACTGCAAGAGCAGGGGTGTCGTAATACCAAATAGTCTGTCCCTATACCTTTACATATAGTCGACCCTGGATCTGGATGGGGTGAAGCGGCCGCCGGTGGAGACGGAGGTGGGGGTATTCTCTTTACAACAACAGGTGCAAAACAGTGTAGTAGATTCATATTCGTTTAAGCACATTTGCTTTGCCACTGTACTATCCATTGACTGGCATTTTTTCCTGCAACCACTTCTACAAAGACTGCACTTACTGGTGTTCAACACATGAAATTCTACATATGTTTCCTCGACTTTACATGTCTTTTCTAGAGATGGACACGGATCCGCCGGAGATGGCAATGGTGGAGGAGGTGGAGAGGGTGATGGTGGTGGAGGTGGAGGTGATGGCGGAGGTGGAGGGGGCGGCGATGGTGGAGGTGGAGATGGGGGAGGAGGAGGTGGAGACCTACAACAACATGCCATTGTGTAAACCCTCCCACCCATTTGGGGTTCGCATATTCCAGTACTGTAACTTCGTCCACCATCTTTCAAACATTCCTCCATACAAATGGATATGCACTTATTACAAGTAACTCCCCAATATACGTTATAAACATCTGGAGCAGTTCGACTACATTGGCCGTTGGATTGAGCTGCACATACCGTCTCTGCATAACAAAAATATATTAACATTATTAAGAAAATTTTAATTAACAAAAGTACAAGTATGTAGCTAGACCTAACCATGTATATATATATGCTTGATCGATAATAAATAACACTCACCTGAATAGGAAGAAAATAAAGCAATTGCAACAAAGAGAAACAACCAAATTGGAGATGATGAACTAGCCATTGTACGTGATAATTATGGGATTAATGAGATTATTCATCTAAGTACTTGTATCTATCTACTTATAGGACATGAATTTTAGATTTTCAACAAAATTGATATCTATTTAATTATTAGTGTTAGACTATACACTTAAGAACGTGCGCCATTTTGAGTTTCAACAAAATTGATACGCACAATTTCTCATAACTATAAGTGTTTTAGGGAACATGGAGAAGATTATATGATTGATTTGCGATCGCATAACTCCTCACGACTAAACTAACTTCCTGTCTTTCTTTCTTTCTTTTTTTTTTTTTTTTTTCTTTTGTAAGCAGAAAAGAGGAAGTACTTAACACGTACAGACGGATCCAAGATTTGTTTTTGGGTAGGGATGAAATAACACCGACTAGTAAGGAGATGGATCCAAGATTTATTTTTGGGTAGGGCTGAAATAACAGTGACTAGTAAGGTCACCGTAGGTGATGATAAATTTTTTAAAACTAATCACATAGTTAGTGGACGATTATAATTTGCTGATAGAATACTAAATATATAACCTAATAAAGATTAGAATATAAAATAAATTAGTAATAAAATGGGATCGTTGAAAAAAATTATGAATTATGTATGAAAAATATAAAAAATATATATATACAGGAGAAAAAAAATTTAAAGTATTGCATGGGATAAAATTTTGTATCCTACAATTTTTTTAAGTAACCATATTATTACGTAAGCTAAAACCAATTTTTTATAAAATCCGATGGACTAAAATCAAGGACGGGTTTAAACCTAGTTTAGTCCCTTAATTGACAGGTCCGTCCCTGTAACACGTACGTCCGTCTAAGAACGTTTTCCTTGAGTAATCCTATACTACTATCTACTATCTCAGCTCAAAGTGATACATTGTTGCATGTGGCCCTAACGGCTCCATGATGGACTCTCCTTGGTATATAGAAGATAAAACCTCTTTGGTATTTCTCGTGCTTAAGCGTGGGATTGTATCTAAAAGATCTTATGACCATAATTAAGGAGATACTCTCCCATGGTTGCATCTAAAAGATCTTAGATTTACGACTTGCTCAACTGAAAAAATCTTTTCCGATGCTAGGGTGCTGCTAGTTAGTCGGAATGGTGCTATGATGTTATTGTTGGGTTTTCGTCCTTATGGCTTAACAGTCTAGGTTATCCTTTAACCTCTTAAAAGAAGCCACCTAACAAGTGCTAGTTAGGTTATATGTTTTGCTTATAAAACATACAGGAGATTTGCCGTGAAAACAGAAGGAGTGAGAGTGAGAGAAAAGAAGGCAATAACTATTAGAGAGTTTTGGTGAAAATTTGAGTTGTGAGTTTAAAGAAGAAAGGTGTTCTAGTGAAGGATCGGTTTGGTTGGTGAAGTTTTATCCACCACATCCTACATCTTTTCAAAGAGATAATTCTAGGGTTTGTTAAAATCCTATTAGTAAACTTTTCATCTTCCGTGTTTTGTTATTAGTTGAATCTACCTTATTTGGTAAAGAATTAATTATCCACCATTAGTGATGAGTAGAGAAAGAGCGCATTGTTATCCAGGTCCATATGCACCTTGAAGTTGTGTGAAACCCTAATTTGGGAGATATCGTTGCAACTCATTATTTTTCATAGTGGAAGTTTGTCCGTGGTTTTTACTCTTCGCATTGAACTGGTTTTTCCTCATAATTCTTAGTTTTTGATTGGTATTATTTCCGTTTATTTCCGCATTGTGGTTGTTTGCTTGTGTATCTTTCATATTGCGGAAAGCGACTCGGATTTGTAAGGTCCCCCAACAATTATCTCAGGTGTCGAAAGAAAGTCATATCTAGACTTTCAGTACCATGATCCTTTTTTAAGTCTGCATCATCGTACATTTTTTTTAAATGAATTTTGATATATATAAATATACATAACTAGATAAGATCCTAGACATTGGTAATAATTTTGAGCCTTAGAAAAGTAAAATTACTAAATTTATTGATACATATGAATGACCACAAAATAAAGATTGATTAAGACGTCCATCAATATATCAAGGCTGTTACAAGGGGTTACTATATTATATGGGTTAGCACGGACGCTGTTAAAACCGTCACGTGTTCGCCTTATACTTTCATCCAACGTTTGGACGCGTGCGTCTTTGCTTTAGATACATCTTTGACATCATATGCATATGTCACACACTATTTTATATGGGGTTAGTAAATTTGAAATTACAGGAAATTATAAAAAACATTTCAAATCTCTTGTTAGTCGATAGAAAATTTCTAAAAATTTCTGAAAATTTCTGTTATTGGATAAAGATTTTCTAAAGTCTTTAACATTCTTTATTATTGGATTTAAATTTTAAAATCATTTATTTAAGGCTTAAGGGATTTCCAGAGACTTTTATGTTAAAATATACTATAAAAGGCTTGGAATTTTTTTCCACCAAAATAGTTGATATGTTGAGAGTTTTTTTTAAGGATTATTAATAATTATAAATAAAAATAACAACCAAATAAGTTATGATTAAGTCCATATAAATAAAAGAAAAACTAATGTTATATTCCAAAACCCATAAGATTTATGATAGATTCAAATCTCTCATGTTCAGTGGTTTAATTTGTAGTTGATTTACAAAAAAAAATTACTTAATTATTTGTACATTTATTTTTTAAAATGATTTTTGTATGTTAGTTTGTTCTGGGAGTTCAGTTTTTTTTTTATTATTATTTTCTCTTCTTTTCTTAAATAGTGTTTTTGAAAAAAAAAAAAAAACTCTCTTCTTTCAGCCATGAAAGAGTAATCTTTTAAGCAAATCTGTAGGTAATAGATGGATCATGAGCTAGAAGGAACGGATCTTTGATTTCTGATAGGCGTAGATGTGATTTTTTTTTTCTTTTTGATTAGATTGAGGGAGAAAGTTGTTGTGGTTCTCTCCAACACAACACTTTCTTTGGATCTATTATTTATTGTTGTTTATTCTTTCTTTGATTTTGATTCCTATGTGTGTTGATGTGATGAGTTTAATTTTATCTGTTTTGATTGAGGGAGAAAGTTGTTGTGGTTCTCTCAAACACAGAATTTTCTTCGGATCTTTGGTTGATGTTCTTTTTTACCTTTCTCTTTTCTCTCCTTTAAGTTGTTGTTGGTAATGGTGTTTTTGATACAACATCAACAGGGGATCCGAGATTGGTGTATCAACCTATTTGCTTGGTGAGTGTAATGATATTTTTTATAGGGGGTTTTAATTAATCAGGTTTAAATTATCTTTTCTCATTGATCTACACTGAAACTATACTCAGTAATGATGATGATGATGAATGTTGTTTTATGTCTGTTTGATTCTCAATTCATTGGGGGTTGACTTTGAATTATGCTGTTGTCGTGTATTTTCTTTTATGCTTCTTTTCCTTCTCTTTTTTTTTTTCTGAAGTTAAAATTAGAGAAAATCTTGTATTGGGTTGTTTTTTTGAGGTAACTGGCATATAATTGGAATACTGATTTTCAAAATTTAATTGGTATTTTATATCTAACAAAATATAATCAAGGGTTGGTTTTTCTTAAAGACTTGTGGAGAACCGAAATTGGTTGCTAGCACAGACCTTTTTATCACTTTCTTTTCAAATTTATTTTATCAAAATTATCCAAAGGACTCAATACTGATGCTGATAGTATTGTAGTGTTAAATTTGTTTCTTTAGAATTATTTAAAAAGTTTGACTTAGGTCTTAATTCAAATTCTAATCGTTTTTTTCTCTCTTAAAAGGCTCAATATGATGTTGATCATATTAAACTGTCAAAATTGTTTCTTAAAATTGTTTAAAGAAGTTTGATTTAAGTCTCATTCAATACTGATCCAAATCATATTGATGAGCATGCGTTTTTTTTTTTAGAATCCTAAGATTCATATAATCCTTTATCTAGTTTGCTTCTCAACCCTTTTTCTCTATTTTAGTCTTCATAATCTGGAGCAAGGTTTTAAGCAGAGTGAGTTTTTGGTAGTAGTATGTACTCTTTATTGCCTCATGGGAAGATATAATTTCCGAATGTTTGTTTTTACTTATGATGTTCTCTCTGTTTTCTAAAAGTTTTATGGGGGCTATCTTCCTGGAATAGATCTTAAACCTCATTAGTTTGTTTGGTATGAATTCCTTGAATTTCTTACTGTCGTCTAAACCATGATAATGGTTTTTCTCATATGTTTCTTTTTGATAGCTAGGTCTTTTTAATTAGAAGTTAGAACTTTGCTGACAATCTTTTTTTAGAATTTCATTATCACACCTAGGCCTTAAGAAACTCAGATCTAGACCTTGCTCCACTGATTTTTTAAAACCCAAATCTTTGTTGTTTTAAATATTTTATTTTTTCCTTAACAAATTTCTTTTGTTTATACTTGTGATTTATATTTAAACTCGTTTGGTTTTCTTGTCTGCTGAGTCAAGGGATTTTTTGTCTTCTTTGTTATGAATCAAATCTGCAAGCAAAGGAGAATCAAATAGTTCACTCTGGATGAATACATTGCAAGCTTACTAGCAAAAGAGAGAAGTCTGCTAAGGTTGTGAGCTTAGGACTAGTCAAGGAAAAGGCTAGAGATGACTACAATTCAAATACACTAGTACAATAGTGTTGGGCAAAATATGATTTGGGCTATACATGGACCGTTTTTTCTCTTTAAACATCTTCCATGAAGTTCTTGCTTTAAATCCTTTTGATTGTATGTTATAGTATTTAAAGGATAGGTATTCAAGTTCTCCAATATTTAGAGCCTTAATCATACCTAAATTTAATGTTACTGACAGGTTCATTGGGGCTTTTTAGTAGTTAGTTGTTACCATAGTCCTAAACTCTTTCATGATTTTCTCTTTAGGATATGCTATGTCTTGTCTTTCCCCATTAAGTTCTTGTATCTTGCCTATAGATATAACTATAATTGGTACGACCTTTCAAATACATATGCGATTGTAGTCTGTTGTGCTTGCTTTGCGTTTTATTTCTATTCCTCTTAATTCTTATTGTAGTTAGTTGTATTTATTTTATAACTTGCTCTTTTTTTCTAAAAAACTAGATATCAGTTCTCTTACTAGTCATCAGTATTATAATAGTTTTGTATGTTATATATTGTTACAATAAAACTTCTATAAAATAATAGGTTTAGGACCACCCTAATCCTGTTAATTTAAGCTATATTATATAATCGATAATTTAATAATTTGTTACTTTATAGATATATTAATAATATATTAATTTAAAGAATAATTCTTAATTTTTTGAATTTGAACAATTGTGGTTTGATACAAAGTACTTAGGATGTGCAACCATTGAATAATTTGATAGAATTTTCTAAATAATGAACCATTGGAAATTGTAGAAACATTACCAGTATTGAATCATATTTTGAGAAAATTTGATATCTATGGAAATTATTATTTATTTTTCTAATGAAATTATTATTTTATATATATTTGGAACTTATTAATGTTTAAGGGGTGCTTTTAGAATATGTTATATTTATAATATTATCGAATTTATTATTTTAGCACTAAAAATCCGAGTCGAAACTAGAAAATTTTATTATATTAACGAGATTATTATACTAAAGAAGTTTTATTGTATTGTATTGTATTCAGTAGTTTAGTATCCTTGTAAATATCTTTGCTCACTTTTCTTTGGTATAGGTCATCCGTAGTTGCTTTTTGTTAAGGTTTTTTTTTTTTAAATAAGAGGATTTTCATTATGTACAGTGATTTTCATCAACATTTCTTAGTAGTTTATTATTTTCATCTCTTTTATTTGTATTTTTGTTTAATTCATATGTGTTGTTCTTGTTTTCATGAAAGAATGGTTTTTCCTGTGAAACAACATGATGTTGAAATCAATGTTGGTTATATTTTATCTTGGTCTGGTTTTATAAATCGTGACACAACTACCTGTGTTTCTTCGGAGATACATTTCTCATTTTATAAGTTCTTGATTGCAAAAAAAGCTAAAACTGCATTCTCGATTGCTAAGAGGACGAATTCTCTATCCTGTACAAGCCACCGTGATACTTTTATTAGTCTTGCTATTGATCGAAGGGATCAGGACCATACATTGATAGTTTTATCACGAACGAAGACGCTCAATTTCCACAACTTGCTTGTGGCGATATACATACATCAAGCATTAGAAGACAACTCATTGGGTACCGATGAAGAACGAAGAATTTCAATGAATTTGAATATTTATAAATGTAAATTTATCTTTCTATGTAGTTTTGAATTAATTATAGTTTTATGGACATCCGGCGTTGTACTCTTTTGCTTAGTCAAGGGTTTACCAATATGAGTTTTCCTTGGCAAGGTTTTTAACGAGGCAAAAAAATCGAATCCTATTTTTTTTTCAAATTTTTAAATTTATATTGCAGAAAAAGCTAAAACTGTATTCTCAATCGCCAAGAGGACGAATTCTCTATCATATACAAGCCATCGTGACACTTTTATTAGTCTTGTTATTGATAGAAGGGCCCAGGACCATACATTGATAGTTTTATCACAAATGAAGATGCTCAATTTCCACAACTTGCTTGTGGCGATATACATATATCTAGCATAAGAAGACAACTCATTGGGTACCGATGAAGAACGAAGAATTTTAATGAATTTGAAGAATTATAAATGTAAATTAATCTTTCTATGTAGTTTTAAATTAATTATAGTTTTATGTACATCCGGCGTTGTAATATTTTCCTTAGTCAAGGGTTTACCAATATGGGTTTTCATTGGCAAGATTTTTAACGAGACAACAAAATCGAATCCTATTTTTTTTTTCAAGTTTTGAAATTTATTTCTTATGTATTTCTTATAAAGCCGGTGATTTGGACTTACGTTGGAGGCATATCCCTTCCTAGGCCAACCTTTAATGATCTATTCCAAATCACTTAGCCGGTTGCTTATATAAATTGAGTAATTCACAAAAACTTTTTTTTTTGACTAACCCCCTGTTAGTGTAAATATATAATAATAATAATGTCTGGATTTCTTTTATATACGCTAATTACAATATATACCTATTCATTCAATAATTTGTTGGTTATCAAAAACTTATTAGCATTGTAAGAAATTATTTTCAGAATATATACCACCTCCTAAAATGGTTTCAGAAAAGTGGTAAAAATAGTTCGTTCGCTGAGACTTGTGAAGATTTCGTTTTAGTAAAATTAAGAAGAAATGGAACTCAGGATTACACCAAAATCACTTCTGAATGATTTTTACAATGATTTTTTTTAACAATTATAGCTCTTTTATTGACTTTGTTTCTTTGCCAAAAGTAGATTTCTAAAACATTAACTGTAAATCACAAGCATGGCATATCAAAAGATCTTAAGTCCCAACATACACCATCAAACAAAATCACAACTAATTAAGAAAAATCATAAATCAATTAAAAATCAATGCAGAAGTCATTAAAAATCAAAAATAGTTACCACTCATTCATAAAATATGGCTTCCTCCATTGTCCCAGTGGTTGGGTTTAGCTCCTCATGGTGTACATACTCTCAAAACAATTATTCATGGCTCAAAAATGTGTAAAAAGAAGAAAAAATAATAACAAAGATGGTTCGCAACGGTGTAACTGCGTTGCATACCACTGTTTTCACTGTTACAGAAGAGAAGTGTTTTCAGCTGAAGATAAACGTTGTAGATGCTAAGATATCCGTTGAAGGTGGGTTGAAGAAACCGTTGCAGCTGAAGATAAACGTTGTTGTTTAGTTGAAGAAATCGTTGTCGTATCCTTGTTCTTCACTAGTTGCAGCAACACTTTCTTTTTTCTCCTGTTTTCTTCCCGAGCCTCCCTACCTTATTTTTCTTCCCCCTCTTTGCTATTTATAGGTTTAGTAAACCCTAACAACTCCTCCTAACTCGATAACGACTCAAAACTCAATCCAAAACCAATTCTAATTCGAGATAATCCAAAACAGATGATAATTTTTTTTTCCGGATGTAATACGAATTTCCACCCATTTTCCCGACTTTAAACTCTTGTAATTTACGTGTTTCATCCTATAATGAGTTTTGCTTCATGTTGATAAGGTTTAAGCTCTTTAAAATCCCCCAAAAATCGCTTTTGAAAATCACATCTAACTCTCACGTAAAGAAAATATTTTCTCGCCTTTTTTGAATTTTTGAAATTGAAAGGGGGGGGGGGGCTATCCATAAGTAGGGTGCCTTTAGCATCTTTCCTGAGTGCCTTTATCAATTTTCCAGGCGCTTTTATCACTTTTTGAGCCGATTTTTTCACAAATTTTTATTTCCAAAAAATACCTACAAACACATAAAATGACACAATAAATAAAAGATTGAGCACTAACAATATAGATAATTGAGGACAAATCAGACAAAAAAATGTGTCTATCACCTATGTCCAACAAAAAGTGGGTCTTTCATTTTTTTGTTTTTCCTGAAAATTTTTAGTAGCAAATATCACTAACTTAATAATTTGTCTGCATCCTAGTAGTTTGAGAAATTATTGTGTCCCATGTATGTGCCAGTACTACCCAGGATGTAATAATCATGTAAGCATATACTATACTTGCATTAATTAAATTGTAGTAAATACCAAAGCAATTCTATTTGTCTTCCTGTAGATGATATTTACAATATGATAAGGCAAATTCCTAAGAGATTGGAAATCTAGAGTTTGCTAATTTTTATGCCACTATGGAGTGGTCAAATGCTCAAAACAGATGGTCAAACCATCAAATTTGAGGGTTTGTACATTGCGGCAGAACATTATTCACACGATTATTCTTCCACCGCGCGACTAAACTAATCTTTTGCTGTGCAGCTAATGTTAATCCGTGCGACACAAGTTCATTCGATCAAAGGCAAAGGTTGTGTCATGTGACCGAACATGAGTCGATCAACGACTAGATCTAACGGCTACATCCAACGACTCTCTTTGGATTCCCTATAAACACTTACCATTTTACTCATTTCAAATTACACCTTATCCACACCTCAAATCTCACTCTAATAATCTCTTCTCACTTTAATTAAATTTTTTCTATAATATCTAGAAAGATGGCTCATCCCAAATTTCATGGTCCTATGTATACTCGGGAAAAAGATTTATCTAGCTAGTTATAGAAACTATGTATTATAAACTATGCTTGGTGCAACACACAAGTCTGAATTTCAGGCAGAGACTTCATGAAAAGTTATGCACTAACACCAGAAGCCTGAGTATTCGTGATGCATCCGGCTTATAATGTCGTTTTTATACAATTAGCAAAAACTAAATGAATTTATAGCTATAACCATGGAAATCAATTGATTAGGAATGAGAGGTGAAACTGATGCTGATTTGATAGGAAGATATCGATAGGAATGACAAATATGAAAAGGAGGATTAGGATTTCGGATTTGAAGATTGTTTTCTTAAGGTGTTAAACACATCCATCCCCTTTTTGGTGTAATAGTTATTTGAAGGTAATTGTAACACCCGCAATTTTTACATGACGCTTACTCAGGGACGCATCATGAGATGGGATGAAGTTTCATCCTAAGCTTATAAAGCTTACGTAGGAATGCATCAGGGTGTGGATGCATTGGCCTTGAATTATAGTGCTAAGGTATTATTATGCGTGTTGCGCACTCGAGAATGCATCACAAGTCAAAAATGACACTTACCCGGGAAAAGGCACAAATTGCCTTGACGCGTACCCGAGGAAGCTTCACTAATCCGTGATGCATACCCGAGAATGCATCACTAGAAAGTGCAGTAGATGAATTCCAATATCCTCCTTATATTCACTTGTAGAAATGCGAATAAAACATATATAGGGAAGAGTCGTTGGTTGGAAATCGATGAAGCGTACCCGAGGATGCTTACCAAGCAAGCATCCCAATTGTTGTGAAGTGTACCCGAGGATGGATACCAGAGGAAGCTTTACTAATCCGTGATATGTACCCGATAATACATCACTAGAAAGTGCAGTAGATGGATGTCCCTTACCCTTATTTTCCAAATATATGAAAATGCGATTAATACATATATATGAAGGGGGATTGGGTTGAATGTGCATGAACGGTAATGCACATATATGCAATGTGTTTTGCAGTGCATAGGGCCGGAGGCATACTTTCCGGTCTGTGAAAATGGTATCATAGCAAGTTCCGAGAAAACACTTGGGACTGTGTGTTTTGGAATCGTCAGTGAGTATTTGTAATGTGACTACAAAAATTTCCCTTCAAGGGATAAAGAAAAAGTTAGAAGAGTAGGCCAACTGTTGCACAAAAGAAGAGTTCGTGACTGTTATGCCAATTGCTTTGTAAATTTTATGTTGGAAAATCAGGCCAAGTGCCCATGCGAATGAAATTGTAACAACTATACTAGTTACTCTGCTAAGATTTGGATGCACTCGAAAGTTCTGTGAGTTTTCCAGAAAATCCGTTTAGAACGGTGGATGGTATCCGACTACCCTTGGCATTGGGTACGATCACCCCATACTCGTCGCTGGAACGGTGTGCGTTGTCAGGTTGGGTAGCTCCCACTTATGAGTGGAAGATCGTCAGGGCGATGGCTTGCATCCGAATGCACTGGCATTAGAGTTTGGTCCTCACAGTACTACGCTAGGAACTGTTTATCAATTTGCGATGACTCTTTTAAACCTTTGTGAACTTTGGGGACTCTTAAGTGTATGGTATATGACGTGCACTTAAGATCCCGTGTTGCGTAAATCCTTTTGCATTTTTGAGCATGTGGTATGTGACACATGTTTAGAGATCCAAATTGATTTTTATTGGTATATTTGTAAAAACTTTTCTAATCCTCGAGCATACGGTATGGGACGTATGTTTGGAAGGTCTTAATCGGCGTTTACGACAAATACAGACCCTATTAGGATTCCGGGATATGCTGTATGGGACCTATATTCATAAGGTTCTAATTTGTGTTCATAACAAACATTGGACCTTTGCAGGATTTCTGTGCATCATGGTATGGGACATATGCGTAGGAAATCCAAATCGATGAATCTTGTCCATAATATTTTTGAATTGAATTTCGGGGACGAAATTATTTGAAGGTGGTGAGAATTTAACACCCGCAATTTTTCGCATGACGCTTACTCAGTGACGCGTCATGATATGGGATGAAGCTTCATCATAAGATTGTAAAGCTTACTTAGGAATGCATCAGGGTATGGATGCATTTTCATTGAATTATAGTGTTAAAACACTATTATGCGTGTTGCGTACTCGAGAATGCATCACAAGTCAAAAATGACACTTACCCTGGAAAGGGACAAATGGCTTTGACGCGTACCCGAGGAAGTTTCACTAATCCGTGATGCATACCCGTGAATGCATCACTAGAAAGTGCAGTAGATGAATGTCATCTACCCTCCTTATATCCACTTTTAAAAATGCGAATAAAACATATATAGGGAGGATTCGTTGGTTGGAAATCGATGAAGCGTACTCGAAGATGCTTACCAAGCAAACATCCCAATTGCTGTGAAGTGTACCCGAGGAGCGTACCCGAGGAAGCTTCACTAATCTGTGATGTGTACCCAAGAATGCATCACTAGAAAGTGCAGTCGATGGATGTCTCTTACCCTCCTTTTCCAAATATATGGAAATGCGATTCATAAATATATAAGGAGGGGGCTTGGGTTGAATGTGCATGAATGGTAATGCACATATATGCGATGTGGCTTGCACAGCGCGTAGCGCTGGAAGAGGAATTTTTCAGTCTGTGACAGTAATGGTTAATTTTTTCATTTCGTAGTTAATTTTTTCAAATTAGTTTGTATTAATTAAAACTAGAATTACATTTATAGCAGAAATGAAAGTTACAGTTCTTCTACTGTTATTCATCATCCAGGTTTTGGGCCAAGATCTGTAATATTTCCACTTGCCAACAAATTTAGTAACTTAATAAATATATGTAAGGTTAAAAATTAGAAGTGGAATGATGCATTATGACAAGCATTTTGGTTCTAGGGATGAAATGATGCCCCGTAAGATCTCGTCTCTAGTTGAAATACATGATGTTGTGTCGCTCGCACAACCTGTGCTTCAGTTTTATTTTCTTATGTATCTTGCACATTCTGGCACCATGAGTTACCGTGAGTACCATCACCAGAAGTTTCACCAACAAAACTTGAAACTCAATCCAAACATCACAGTATCCGCCCTTTATTTGTTAACTGTCTCCAAGTGCACAGGCGTAACTATTGAGATAATATCATAAATTATTATAATGAGTCCTCAATTTATGTTCATTGGCATTTACCTGGAAATAAGAATAAGTAAGATTCAGAATCTTCGAAGCTATTGGGATCGTCATAGCATCCATTTGTGAAGTATACTTGGAAACCCACATTGTATTTCTGGTAAATTTGATAAAGATGGTGAAGAACCTCCATCAGTGGGGTACTCCAATGAGTATGGTTATTCTATAGGAAGCATGGTAGGAATAAGGTTCTTATCACGGCTGATCCGAGCTAATGCTTTGACATCAAACCCATAAATGTGCACATTCACAACTAATTATGGACTTCGCAATTTTGATGTACCATTTGAGATACTGATGTTCAGTAATATTTTGGTTGCCGACCTGCATGTCCCAACCTTTCAAAATCTTATGGAAACACGTAACCCTAAGAAGGGGTTTATGTATATTGCAAAAATACTCGGTAACTGGTAAATAAGTCTTTCCCCCCAAATAGACGGGACAACGACTATTTTTTAGTGAATAGTCCAGAACTTGTTGTGATCTTAGTAAGGATAAACAACAATATTTTAGCAGTTTCTTGTCATTTGTTGTTACCTATGAGAAAATTTGGACATAGCTCTTTCTCACATTGCTCCTTTACCCCAGTTGGTTTTTACGTACTTGTCAAGTAGTGGAACTCTTCTTTGGTTGTCAATAAGAATTAGTGATCAAACATGGAAGTAGGTATACCATCAATACTAAAAATAAATTCATAAAGTATATGTAACACAACCATTTTTCGCATGACGCATGCTCAAAGATGCGTCATTGAACGAGATGAAGCGTCATCTCAAGCTTGTGAAGCTTACTCAGGGATGCATCCGAGTATTGATGTATCGTCTCGACATCAATGATGTTACAACATCATTAAGATTCTCCCTTGCTCGGAAAAGAAATATTTACCTATGTTGCTTACTAGTGGAAGCATCCATGATGCTTCGGCATCATTATGCTTGGCCCTTACTCAGAGATGCAACATTAGCGAATATTGCTTACCCATTGAAGCATCTTAGTGCGAATGCACTATTATGATGTGATGCTTATTCAAGGAAGCATCACTGTCCCTATGTCCATTCCTTACTGAAGCATCACGAACTTTCTCGACTCAAGGAAGCATTACTATCCTTATGTTCCTTCCTCAAGTAAGCATCACGAATGATGCTTATCGCGAAAACAAGTGGACTCGGCCTATGGCAAACATATCCCAAAAACTTATTTGTAAAATGTCAATAAAACATATAGAGAGAGGAGGTGTTGGTTGGTTGGTTGGAAATAAATGAAGCTTCCTCAAGGAAGCATTACTGTTTCTTTGATGCTTACCCGAGGAAGGATCAACTACGCACATTCTTGTGCATATCTTACGAATGAACTTTGGCCTATACGGACTAGGCTTTGCTTGTCCTTTGGCCTTTCAACACGAGTTGGCTTTGGTTGTTAGTTCCGACATGGATGAAGTACGGTATGTGCTTGATCCCTTCGAGGTATAATGAGGGGTAAGTAGGCATCCGCAATGAGCTACAACATTAGTAGTCTAGCACTTTGTCGCTTATATCATCTAATTAGGAGGTGATTGTGATACTTTGATAACTCATATCATCTGGCTTGGGAATATGATACAAGAGATGATTGTTACTGATAAATGTTGAACGGGGTAATTATATGGTGATCAATAGTATGCGTTGGGGACACAACTTTCGTTGCGCGACACAAGTTTTGTCGCACACAACAGATGTTGTGTCTCTCTGCAACACATATTCCGTCGCACGTCAAATCTCCCCAATAGAGTTTTACCATAGTACCAAATCGTGTTTGCTCATCCACGTCAAAAAAAATTTCATTTGCTGATTTCCATAAGAAATGACCGGACTTAGATTCTAAACTGTTTGATGTTATATATTTTAAAACTTTAATGGATTTGCAAATATTATCTTTCACTGAATGGTTTTACTTTAGTCATTATGATTTCTAATTAAATTTTTTTTTGTTTTTTTATTTTTGTTGAATAGATTAATGGTGTGATAATTTACTCCATACTAATGTTTTTCATTAAGATCTGTATAAATTTTCATGCTGTAAAATCAGAATTTGATGAGAAACAAAGGATATGAGTTTTTCTACAAAATTTTTGGTTTTTACGAAAAGAAGAAAAACTTTATTTACATGTTTCTTGTTAAACTGTGTGGCCATTCATCTTAAAACCAATTGGATGAATAAAATAACCCTTCCATATTATATTTAGTGTTATATATGTGGATATTAACAATGTGGGACTGGAGCTCTAATATATAGAATCAGGAAATAATGCTCTGAATCTATGAAGTGATTTTTATGATTTTTTCATGGATGTTTCGTCGTCATCCTCTCCATTGGAGAGTGGTAATGGCTCCACGCCTGTCTTCCCTTGAAGTTTCCTGAATTCCCACAAGCCTATTTGACAAGTTCTTGTGTGGGGACCAAAAATCACTTCGCCATGTGTTCGCATCTCCAGGCACAAATACGAGAGAGAAGTATTCCATACTGAAGTTGTTCTTAGTCAACATAGGGATCTCCGTGTACTTATTGAGGCTCATACACGTGGAAAGCACTAACTAAAGATCAACAACCAAGTTTGAATTGTGTAATTGGGCATTTAATGCACGAATAGAACGGTCAGATCAACAGTCTGAGATTATCGGGACAGGTGATGAGTTACAATTCGATGAAGGCCAGAACAACAAAAATCATAGTGACGAAAGGAGACTAACGAATATGTCAGCGAAGGTGAATACTAGCGAGGGTAGATTCTTCTCCAAGAAAACTTTGGTGACGAGACTTCCTGTGATGCACCTGGCGAAGTAAAATGAACGGTCACCCACTTCATTTTTTGTCTATAAATACGTTTGTAAACAATGTAATAGGGTGAAACATTCTTTGTAAGGTATAAAAAGTGAGAACTGAGAGCATTCCTGTATTAAGGGTGATAAATTGTAATCTTCTTCAAATCATAGTGAAATCCCTCTCGCGTAGGTTTTAACACCGAACCACGTAAATCCTTTGTGTTCTTCATTTTATATTTTTATTGCTTGAACTCGGACATCAAACCTTGACTGATACTGAGAGAGATTTGCTTAGGATAATCATTTGGGTGTATTATAAGTTTTTCTGCAACTATATTTTAGCGCTAGAAACATGAAGAATTCATTGAGGATTTATCTTAATCAAATACTTGGTTCTTTAGAAAAAGTTTAGATCTAGAGCTTTTGTAGCCTTATTTAAAAGGAAGAGAGTTAGATCTTAGTTGTTTTGAAAAAGGAGTTTCTAGATCTGAGTTTTTAAGAGCAAATCTCTAGAAAAGCAGCAATCAAAGGGAAAGTGGGACTCACAAAACTCACGGGTTTGAAGTAAAAATCATAAATCTGGTTATCATTCTCTAAGGAGTTTTAAAACTTTAAATTTCATAAGAATATAAAACTACTTTCAAATTTTTATTTGCAAAAAGCGACAAACCTTCTGAATCTCAATTTTTTTTGCAACCAGGAGTACTTTTGAAAAGAATTTGAAAACATGATTTTTTTAGTTTTTTATAGGTCTACATCAAAGATTTTATTCTCATAAAAATAAGTACTTTTAATGATTAAATTGTATGTAGTCAAGTCCTTTATCTGAGGGTTACATTGGATGTGTTGAAATAATCATTGGTTTAAAATAAATACTCAATATTTCGAGTCAGTTGTCAGATCTAGGGTTTAAAAATATGGTTTTCCTAATCGTAATCATTGGATCTACATTCAATGTCATGAATCATACGGTCCATTGGTGAAAACTCGCTAAAGAATACATCAAAACCATTTACCTTACTATGCGGACTTCGGAAGAGAAGAGATGTCTTCAAAAGTGGATAAAACAGTCCTAAGGAAAAGCTCTAGGATCATAGGGAGTAACATAGTAAATCCACGGAAAGAACCCCTAATAGGAGAAGGTGTTCGCAATGATAAACGAAGGGAAATTTCGGGGCAAAGTGTTTCACCACCTCACAGAAGAGATGAAGAGGATAGGGAAGAAGCTATCGCGTCCAACGACAGCGATAAATCTAACGATAATCAAGAAATAATATTAGAATAATTGAGGGCAAAACTCACCAAAATAAAAGAAGCAAAGAGGAAAATGGCTCAGGAGAAAGAGTTACTCAAGCAGCAGAACTTGGAGTTAGTCGAGGAGAACCATAAACTGCAAAAGGAAACGCCAGAAAAGTCATATTCGTCAGCATCACATACGAAAAGATGAAAAGAACTAACCAAGAAGCGTCGGGGAAACCACGAAGAGTGCCCAGAAGAGCGTGATGGTAGAAAACGTCGGAATGAGATGGATCGAAAGTTAAAAAAGGCTAAAGAAAGAGATGTGAATCAAGAAGTCCTGAAAGAATTAAAAAACATGCGAGCCATGATCCAAAGCTACCATAACAATGATAAGGGACAGCAGTTAACAAATGCCATAGCAAAAACGAACCGGTTTCCCTTTAGTGTTGAAATCTTATACACGGCTTTGCCTCCCAAATGCACAATGCCAACCTTCGGAAGTATCTTCGATGGGACAGGAAGCGCAATACAACATGTCAAATCTTATCAGCGGTCGTTGTTACAATGGGAGCATTGTGACAAAGTCATGTGCAAATATTTTCCATCTAGTTTGAAAGGTGAAGCATTGGTGTGGTTTGACGCTCTCCTAGAATATTATGTCACGTCCTTTCATGAGTTGGAAAAAATATTTCTCGTAACATATATGCACAACTACTTGTTGAAACCTGAAGTGGAAAAACTATTCAATTTAAAGAGAAGAGTTGGAGAAATCTTGTGAAGCCTCATAACTAGATGGAGAACTCTATGCAACGAGATCATGGGTCATGAAACGGAAACAAATTTATTTTTGAGCTTTATCAATACGTTGTTTCCAACTGATCTGATGTACATGTCCATATTTAAGCATAAGAATACATTAACCATGCAAGAGCTACGGGAATTTCAATAAGAGAATATTGCCTTGGAAGAAATACAACAGGAGGCAGCTTCGCAGCCCACAGGAATGAAGGAGAGTATCTTCCAAAACCCTATGAATGTCCAGCGAATTACAAATATAGTAGGTGATGTACCACAAGTGGACTACATAGATATCTATCGGGAAGAGCATCCGCAAGCATATCAGAGAGATATGCAAACATGTAGAAATTGGGTGAACAATGGTACCAGTAGATTCCATCAGCATTGGAAACATCCTTCTCATCGAGGCAGACTCAATGACCAAATATTTGGCGCGTGAAGACCTTATGCTCCCAGGTTTGAGGACTTAAAGTTACCCAAGTTGAGTGCACCATTTGCAATTATCATGCGATATATTGAGGAAAATAAAACCGAAAGCATCCCATATCCGTACAATAGAGGGGTGGAGCCACCTCTCTCCAGGTTTAACAACCAATTATGCGAACATCATCCATTTTATGGTCATAATACTGACAATTGCAGGAGCGTACAAAGAATAATGTTATGCCTGATAGAGCAGGGAAATCTTCAGGAGTTCTTGGGAGATTTACCACCACCTCCACCTTCGTGAACAAAGCCATAAGCGCCACAAGTGTATAAGATCGAAATTGAGCGAGGATCCAGCTATTTGCGATGCAATTCAATCATCCACTCGGCGAGATCAGATGCTAACTTCCACAACAACATCATGAGCAGAGTGCACAAGCGAGACCATAGTGGGAAAGAGATCTTCAACATAGAAAAATCCCCACCTTTGGAGAAGTGGATGGTGCAAACGATTATATTTTCAGCATCGGAGGCACCGTAGAATGAGAAATCACATACGGATCTTCTCGTGGTTACTTTAAAGATGAGCAAGTGGGCGGTGGACAAGGTTTTGGTAGACACCGGAAGTTCGGTGGACATTCTATTCTACAACACCTTCAAACGAATGGATTTTCCGGATTTTGTACTCATCCCATCAACTTATAGCATCTACGGATTCAATGGAGCGCCTTCAAAGATAAAAGGAGAGTTCACCATGGTAACATATCTTGGGAAGATGGAGACAATCACTACCTTTTATGTAGTTGATGTGGAGTCACCTTAAAGTTCCATCGTCAGACGACCTTGGGTCCATGGAATTAAAGGAATAACATCAACTTATCATCAATGCTTGTGTTTTCCGACGCCAAATGGGGTAGCCGAGGTTAAGGGAGATCCGACCGAAGCAAGATACTGCAACGAAATAGATGTTCTCCAGTATGAAGAACGGGTTGACAAGATAAAGGAAGATAAAAAAGAGAAAAAGAAGCAGGCCAAGGAAAGAAAGAAGGAACAAGAAATGCATGTGCATGAAGTAAACACAGCGGATGGAGATGAAACGGTGAACGAATTCTCAAAAAAAGAAGGTTCACCAATATAGCAATTAAAGACTCTAACCCCCCTCGGAGAGCCAACAATGAATTTCACAGCATCAGAACCTACTCGTTATATAAATTTGGGATTTGAGGATGAGCAAAAGATAGTCAAGATAGGTACGAAGTTAAACGAAGATGAGGGGAAAAGGTTGGAGGATTTGTTGCGAGAGTATGTGGATGTATTCACATGGAAGGTGGAAGATATGCCAGGCATAGATCCTTCGGTGCCCTGTCATAGATTAGATATTGACCCAAAAATGAAACCTTTCAAGCAGAGAATTAGGAAAGTCGCAACATTTTATCACGAAGCAGTTGAGGCGGAATTGGGAGAATGAGCGAGGTAGGAATTATCAGACCAGCGAAGTACTCGCGGTGGATTGCGAATATTGTAATTGTTCCGAAGACAAATAAGGGGATCGGGATTTGTATTGAATAAGGTTGCACATCGGGTCGGGTGGGTCGGGTGGGGGTGGGTGTGGGTCACCCGCCCAGATTATAAAGAGGAAAAATCTGCCAAGGTGTGTTTTACTTCTATGACTAGAACTATTCTCTTCCTTCTCTACACCTTTACGGCCAGCATTATTTATCCGGCTCTTCCGTTTGATGTTCCTTCTAAATTGATATGATGATTCAAGAAGGTATTATAAGTGTTTGTGAAAATGGCAGATTGAGAAAATATTTCTAAGTTGGGTATTCAAGTTGTAGAAGATCGTATTCAAATTGATGAAATTAGGGTTTCAAGGAAGTGTAGAAATTGTAACGTTTAGTGTAGAAAAGGAGCAAAATCAGAAGAAATCAGTTGAAGACTGAGGTTGTTGTTGAAGAGTGGGTATGAATTGAATTCGTATTTGGAATTATGAGAACAGGAAGAAGAGATGGTGGTTCAATTCGAGTTCTTATGACAGAGAAGATTTAGGTTCGTGAGTTGTTTGTTGTGGATGAAATCAGCGTAATGGTTAGTTCGAATTGGCTTTTTTTATGAGATTTGTATTGTTGCTGAAATTTGGGTTTGATTTTTGGGTTGAGATCGAGAAATAGCAACAAAGAAGATAACAGATGGAATTAAGTGTTGAATCAGTTAAAGAAATTATGAGGTTCAGTTGAAACAGTGAGTAGAAAAAAAAGTATACAACTGGTGAATGGGAAGAGATCAATGTAACCTAGTTGGTACTCATCCGCAGACAGTAAAGTAAATTTTTCTCTTGAACTGTGAAGAAATGGGTTGATTTGAATTAGGTTTTGGTCATGACTCATGTTAGTTTATGAGATGGCGGGTTGGGCGGGTGGGTCGGGTGAGAGAAGGTGTCACTCGAACCCGACCCGTCAGAAGGTGGGTAATGGAAGTCATCACCCACACCCGACCCATTTATCAGCGGGTCGGGTTAAAATGGACGGGTGTGGGTCGGGTTGGCGGGTTGGGTCGGGTATATGCAACCCTGGACTTCAGTGATTTGAACAAGGCATGCCCAAAGGATACTTTCTTTTTCCATATATACCTAAAATGCTTGAATAAGAAACGGGCGAATAGACTCTCTCTCCCATGGATGGATACTCAGGTTAAAATCAAATACCGTTCGCCGAAGAAGACCAAGAGCATACCTCCTTATTTGACATCTGTGAAATCTCAAGTCATCGCCGACTTTCTGGCCGACTTTCCGCTAGAGCAGGATAAAAACATAAAAGAAATAATGAATTTGGAAGAAGATCTCGCAGATCCTAAAAAACCTACTCAAAGAAAACCATCCAAGCATGTGGGAAATATTTGTCGATGGGTCCTCAAATAGTGAGAGAAGAGGAATTGGCATATTTTTACTTCACCAGGGGGCACGAGAATTGTCCATTCATTTCGGTTAGAATTTTTGGAAACCAACAATGAAACTGAATACGAAGTTGTGATACAAGCACTTAGGTTAGCAATTAAAATGAAGCTCGATGATATTAGGCTTGCAACCGATACTTAGTTGGTGGTTCAGTAGATTGAAGGAAGATATCAAATATTCGATCCATCACTACAAAGGTATCGAAAGATTGCGAGACATTATGCATCACAAATTCTGAACCTCAAATGGCGGCACATTTGCCGAAAAGACAATAGATTGGTTGATGCCTTGGACTTCGTATATTCCATGGTGAGTGACCCAGATTCCACTTCGGTGCAAACGGTTGCGAATATGGAAGCATTGGCAATCAACATGAGCGAAGACGAACAAGTTGATGACTGGCGAATCCCAATTCATGAATATTTAAGCGAGGGAAAATTGCCCAGAGACAGGCTGCAGGCTAAAAGGATCAGAAACAAGTCCAATAATTATCAGTTGCGCGAAGGCATTTTGTATCGTCAATCTTTTCATGGACCATTGTTGTGATGTTTATCTAAAGAAGAAGGAATGAAAATCTTGAAAGCCATACACTACGGAGATGCAGAGAATCACAATGGGACGAGATCATTGGCACAAAAATCTAAGGCTCAGGGTTATTTCTGGCCTTACATGCACAGAAACGCAAAGGAGGTATCCCAGAAGTGCGAAGAATGTCAAAGATTCGGCAAAATATTCATGCTTCAACAATAAGTTTACATTCGGTACTCAATCCATGGCCTTTCGTAAAGTGGGGAGTTAATATTTCCGAGCCGTTGGTTCCAGGGTTAAAGAAAAAGAAATCTTTGATCGTAGCCACAAACTACTTCACAAAGTGGATGGAGGCGAAGCCGCTAAAAATATTGGAGAAAAAGATGTGTTCGTCTTTTTGTTTGAACAAATTATTTGCAGGTTCGTCATACCAGCAGAGATCGTTTTGGACAACGGGAAGCAACTTGAAGGGGAAAGCATCTCTATGTTGTTCAATGTGTTCAAAATCAGCAAGGCAAATCAACTCCAATATATCCAGAAAACAATTGACAAGCTGAAGCTACGAATAAAACCATCGCTGACAATTTAAAGAAAAATTTGGATGGGAATCATAAGGAGTGGTGCCAAGGCTACTTAATAAATTCACGAATTATATCCGTATAATTTGCGAATCCGTCCGTATCGTACGTACTTTCGGAACCTCGACTTAGATTTGTGAATTTCCAGTCTAAAGCGAATTATATGCATATTTACGAATTATCGAACTATATGGTCTGTATAATACTTTGCCACATCACCATTAAATTACTATTTTTCATTACATTTCTACTTTTGAAATCTTACATACACCAATCTTATCCCTACACCAACAACGTACACGTTATTTACTGATTATATTGCATATATCATATTTGTAGTTCTTTTTAATCATAAAATCGTAGTACCTAAAGAGAGATTATGTTAAAAAATGATGTTCTCAATGGTTAATGTATACCGGATTTTGTGTGTCGAATTTGTGTTCCAAAAACAAATTATAAACGAACGTATGCCGTTCCGAATTATCCTCGAATCACAAACTGTTGACCGAATAGTGGACCGGATTTACATTCCATCAAAACGAATAATACTCGTACGTTCGTCGTCTCGAACGTGTATTTTTGTACCCCGATTTTCTAACTAGGGCACGAAGAGCTTCACAATGTGTTATGGGTATACAGAACAACTCGACGAAACGTAACAGGAATGTCTACATTTCATTTAACATATATAGTGGAAACAGTACTTCCCACATAAGTGATGATACCAACAACAAAGAGGGAGGCTTGGATCAAGAATCTAACTTTGGATCTCATACTGTCTAAGTTGGACGACCTAGAGGAAAATCGAGAGAGGGCGCTACAACACATGGAAAATTACCATCGGAGGCTGGCAAGAGAGCATAACCAAAATGTCAAAATGCGAGATTATGAACCAGGTGAGACGGTCTTGCGAGAAATACAACCATATCAAAAAAGACCTAGAGGAAATCTGGAGCCACAATGAGAATGACCATACATTATAAAACAAATTTTTAGAAGTGGAGCATATGAATTGGTAGATCACGAATGGGAGAAATTGGATCATCCATGGACCCCAGATACATCAAAAAATATTATTATAAAGCCAAAGTGGAAGGCGAGGGCTCTCGAGGAAGGTACGATAGTATCCATAAATAAGACCATTAATAATTAATAAAACCTGGATTACAGGATAGAACCCCGTGCAATGTGATCTAAAATCCATCCACGAGGCGAGAAAAGTCAATACATGATACCTACTATTTGCCCAAGAGGAAATGGGAAAATTTATACGACCTATGACACATTATGTGGAGAGGTCCTAGGATCATTTGCCTGAAAGGAAAAAGGCACACTGAATAAGACCTACAGGGGAGTTAAGACCTCACTAAGAGGCAATAAGACCTATCCGCCTAAAGGAAAGATGCATTTAAGACCTATATTCGCTGAATATCGTCGCGCTGAATTCACCGCATCATAGCCTGGCGAAAGACATTCGACATGAGGTATACACTATGCAAGAGGCGCAGAGGTACACAATTGAGGCATGGGTACTCGGGGCGTTTCAAGCGTTACCAGTTATTTCCATATGACCAAGTCCTTGATATTTTATGCCTAGTTCCCAACACCCCTCCTGGGATGTGAAGCTCGTACCTTAAACCCTATATGCGAAGGAATAAGGGGTCCCCAAAAAAATAATTGGTTGTTGCAAAACGGGATAAGAGGCGCAAGGTACACCTACCAAATGTTTTCTTCCTAGAACGGGCATCCAGAGGAACATAAAGGGATGACACCTTCCTTTAGAGAGATGGAATAACCAGATAAGGCGAGGTTGAAAGACTATTGCTCGCGAGAGTATTTAGGCCTGCAACTTCTCCGACAAAGTAAATGGCCATTAAAAATGCACCGATTGGTATAAAAAGATAAGGCATGGTCAGGTTTGTAAGTTTATTAAGGTCTTTGATTTTGTCGATCAAGTAAATAAGCTTTACAAATATAACACTTTAGTTACAATACAAATTTGGACCAAAGTGATATTATAACTTGCGAGAAAGGAAAAGCTTATATGGCGTTTTCATACGAACACTAAATGAAGACACGATTCAACAGAAATAATTGAACTTGTTAATTAATTAATAATTGTTATTTAAACAGGTAGCAAAGTTAACATAGTATCAGTTCGAGAGCGCCATTATTTACAACATAGCCTACAACTGGGCAAAAGAAAGGAAGAAGAAGCAAAGATACAAAAAGATGCAGAAGGAAGCACATAGATTTTCAAAAAGTTGGCTTAAGCTTCGTCATTGGCAGCAGTGGTGGTAGTTTCTCCTACATCAACAGAAGCATTGGTGTTATCTTTCAAATGAGATTTTCCTTATGATTGCTCTTTGTCAGTGTACCCTTCAGGATTAGCCTCGTCATCTTCTTCGAAATATTTTTGATCGTCATCTTCTTTACCAGATTTCACTTCAGGTAAATTCACGGTAACCGGGTAAAGATTAAACTTCTCGCAGAAGTCGTTAGCAAATTTCTAGTAGACCTCGTTCACAGGTATCTGATAGTCCTTTTTCACCTGCTTGAAGGCAGCCTTATTGCTTTCCCTGAATTGATCAAACTCCTCGTCAAGCTCTTGATATTTCTTAACTTAGGCATCCATATCAGCTTGGGCCTTCTCCAGGTCTCTTCGATCCTTTTCTAATTCCTTATGAGCCTTCTCTAGTTCCTCCCCCTTCTTTCTCTCGGACTCTACAAAGAACACAAAAGAATGATTAGTCAAATAACTCGAGCAAGCAGGAACATGACGAAATTAAAACGGCCTTGCAAGATAACTTGTCTCAAGGTTTGTTCAACATCTTCCTGCTTTCTCTCCAACTCATCCATCTTACACTGAGAATCAGACAGTTGATCCAAAGTTTTATCGGACAAATTTCTAAATTGTATTTTATAAAGACCAATTATCCGGTCCTTTTCCTTCATACGCTCGTCAGAATCCTTGATATCCTTCAGTAATAATTTATTGGTTTTAAGGGCCTTATCCTTGACAATTCGAACTGTACGAAGATCTGTTTGAGTCTTTTTGGATTTTGTTGAACTCTGTTCGTATTATACGTAGTTTCTTGGTAGCGTGAAGATTTTCCTGAGATGTGCGAAGATCTTTCTCAGTAGTGCGAAGTTTTACCCCAGTAGTATCCTTCCTTGAAAGAAACTTTTTCTTCTCAACTCGCAAGTCCTCGACTTCTCTCTAAAGCTCGGTATTCCGACGAGTTAGTTCCACTTTATCCTCCTCGAGATGGATATTCAAGTCATCCATATTTTGAAGCTCGTGAAACAAGTGATCTATGCGTTGGCTAAATCCACCCATATTTTGTAACTCCAAGGATAAATAATAGATGCGCTGCTTGAATTTTTTATGTTGCTCATGCACAGTTTCAGTCTTTAGCTTGCTCTGCTCGGAATCGCTATCTCGAATTTGACATCGTTCTTTGGAGTAGAATACACCTAAGTATCAACTAGTATAAAAAGAGAAAAGAAGAGCAAGGACACCAAAGAAAAAGTTACGAAGCTTACCACGAAGTTATTCATTTTGCTTTCTTCGAGTTTGATGTTTCCTTATCCTGATTTAACTCTATCTGCAATGTTGATTTATCCTTCTTCAGATAAGAATTCTCTTCTTCCAGCCTCATGCACTCCATATCTGACCGGCGAGAATCTTCTAACTGAGCAAGATTACAGTTGTTTTCCTACATGAGAAAGTATAAATTTAGCAAAGAAAATGCGAGCATTTAGGGCAAGGAAAAGCGGAAATGGCACTTACCAACGTCAGTAGCCAAGCATGTTGAGCTGAGCTCAACGAATGAGACACTCGGACCTTTGAATTTGCATCCAAAGAAGAAAAATACTTCGAGCACAACATCATCATTGCGCTACATACTTGTTGGGGTATATCCACCACCACTTCTTCTTTGATGGATTTAAACATTTGTATCCAGGAATTCATTTCGCGGGGATCGCATCGATGATATGAGGAGGCATTGTCGAGTCATCTCCTCTCTTCGAGGTCTCATCGACAGTTGTATTCTCCACATCCCTCGCAGAAAGAGTGTCTTCCTAGACATGGACTCTATTTGCTGCAAAGGAGTAGGTTCCAAAGCCGCAGCGTCTAGCGTTGGCACCTGGAGAGCAACGCTGGTCTTTATAACACGAGGAACCTTTTTCTTTGAAGGAAGAGGAGGAGGAAGTTCGCCCACGACAACCTTCGTAAACCAACACATCTTCGTCAGTCAACGAACAATACGTAAATAAGATAATATGTAAAAATTACAAGTTATGTTCTTTGCTTGCAAAGAAGAGGTGGGTTTCGAACTCTTCCCCCTGCGAGAACGGGGCTTCGGTTCGGAAGCAACAAAGACATCCTGCGGAATTCATAAACGTTAAAACCGGCGAGGTAAAGATAGATGGAGAAGAAAGAAAGGAAAGTTACCTTTGCTGTCTTCTCAGGCCAACCCAGGACCCACGGTGCAAAGTCAGCGAAGCTTTGAGGATCTTTAATTGGACCTTGGCGAGGAGTATTGTCATTATTCCTTCCCCAGAGCTAAGGACATTTAATATTAGTGGAACCTTCATCTAGACCTCATCGTTGGAGTGGCGAAGGAGCTTGTTGCTTTTATTTCTCTTCGAATCAAGGTCGCGAAGGAGGAGTTTCTGATCTTCAATAATACCAGATGCCCAGTTGAAGCGAAGGACCCACCTTTCTCTGCGTTCAAGGAGATTTGGAATGTAATTTGGTAAAAATGAGGTGGAGGTATATTCAGAGGCTTCGAAAGAATCCGAGTCATCAGTGAGAGTGGAAAAATTATGCTAGCATTCCACGAACTCATTCAACAGGCGAATTGCATTCCTACTCAACTGGAAGACACCATGCTTAGGGTTCAAGCAAGATAAAACTTTGCAGAAAATGGGACTCGTCGGGTTATACATACCAAGTTTTCTTTTCAAGCCAATCCAAATCTAAGTCAACACCCTTACCAGATCCTTATGAAACAATAAGCTTGATACCTAGTTGTTGAAGATCGACGATGAAGTCGGGAATTTATTTGAAAAACGTTCTCTTAAGAGGAGAAACGCTGAAAATCAAAAGACACAAAGATTCAATCAAGTCTTGTAATAATAAAATTTAATCAAAGAAAAAGATTTTGATTCCTGATGATCAAAGCAATCAACATCAAGAAACTTACTTTTGAGCCCGACAAGGAGATTCGCTTCGCTGGGGAGACATGATGATCAGAGAGGCATAAAAAAGATACACAGAAAATGTTGGAGAAGAAGAAGTTAATGGAGGAATTTTGCAGAGGTTACAGAGAATGTTGGATAAGAAGAAGTTAATGAGGAGAATAAAAGTTAATGAGAATAAGAGGCGTCTGTAGGGAGGCATTTATATCTTAGGTTACCGGCTGAGGAAGTGGAAGGTCATAAAGGAGGTAATTAAGGGGATATGCCGGTCATAAAGAGAGGAATTGAAGTCGTGGCAGCGGTTACGTAAGAAATGCGGAGATGTGGCGACGGTTAGAAACACTTCGGATTCTCTTCCCATCCTACTCGTGTTCGCATCTCAGGAACAAATACGAGAGAGACGTATTCCATAAAGTATTGAAGTTGTTCTTAGTCAACATAGGGATCCCCGTCTACTTATTGAAGCTCAGACACGTGAAAAGCACTAACTAAAGATCAACGACCAAGTTTGAATTGGGTAGTTGGCCATTTAATGCGTGAACATAATGGTCACATCAACAGTCTGAGATTGTCGGGACAGGTGGCGAGTTACAATTTGATGAAGGCCAGAATAACAAAGACCATAATGACGAAGGGAGACTAACGAACATGTCAGCGAAAGTGAATACTAGCGAGGGTAGATTCTTTTCCAAGAAAACTTTGGCGAAGAGACTTCCTGCAAGGCACCATGCGAAGTAAAATGAAATGTCACCCACTTTCATTATTTGTCAATAAATACGTTTGTAAACAATGTAATAGGGTGAAACATTTTGTGTAAGGTATAGAAAGTGAGAACTGAGAGCATTCCTTTACTAAGGGTGAGAGCTTGTAATCTTCTTCATATCATAATGAAATTCCTCCCGTGGACATAGGTTTTAACACCGAACCACATAATTCCTTTGTGTTTTTCATTTTATATTTTTATGGCTTGAACTCGGACATCAAACCTTAACTGATACTGAGAGAGAGTTTCTTAGGATAATCATTTGGGTGTGTTCTAGGTTTTTCTGTAACTACATCTTGTATCGATGTCGTGCTAGCAAATATCAATTAGTGTATTTCCAGAAGAGGAATGGTTTGGTGAAGTTGTTCAAATAACAATCAAAATTATGATTCCTGACTGATAATACGCTAAACATGGAAATGGATATCGAGATATTGCAAGCCCAACTACTTCATTCCAGCAAAATCCATTTTATCATTTGTATCTTATAAGAGTTCCTAGGAATTTAGTTTTCCCTATTAATAATAACTTAATTTTTTATTTCTCTGATGGAGAAAGAGGAACATATAAAAGTGAACTTACGACCGCTCTCAACCATCCTAGAGGAGAGGCGTTAGGAATCCACTGAGCTACATAATGGTTCTTCCTGCTTTTAAATGGTGAAGTAGTAAAAATCATGCGGAACATGTCTAGATATGTCAATCAAATGTCCTCAAACGGCGAGTTCCATACTGACATGTGATCTGTGTCGGTGCATCATCCTAATTAGAGCATCCACAGTCATAGGAATAGACCAAAAGACTAAATAGTAAAATTTTACTCTTTGCTCCGCTTGAAACACAATGGTAAAAGAGTAAAATTTGATCGGGCGTAATTCTAAACTAACATCTGGCGTTGGGCGTAAGTCTAAACTAACGCCTGTTGAAATTTTGTTTTACGGGCGTAAGCTTGTGTAAATATTTGGTTGGGGCGGAGCTGGATGAACGCTCGATGGAAGGTGTAACCCAAAAGAACGCCTGATGATAGACGCATGCTTAGCGGCACGCCCCAGTGATAGGCGTGTGTTTAGCTGAACGCCCGATCAATTTCTACTCGTGCAGCTGGTACGTGTTTCAAATAAGATGGGCGCTCGTTTAAGATTACGCTTCACTCATCAGGCGCATCCCTAACCATACGTGTGTGTCACCAAGCGTTAGCCTGGATGAATGCCTGATGAGTAATTTGAAATGTTATATTAATTCAGGTCTAATGGTAAATGAATGGATGCATTTCAAATGATAAATGGTAAAAGAATGGTAAATTGTGAACGCCCAATGATAAATGAACAATTATGAACGCTTTTCTTCTTCTTACATTTGAAATTATATATTAATTTGAAACGTTAGTCTACTTAAACGCACAATGGTAGCTGAACAATTGTGAAATAATTATGATTTTGAAAATTGGAAAACATACATTTTATCTTAGTAAGCGTTAATCTAGGCACACGCTTGACTAGGCGTTGTTACCTTGGAAGATGATGAGTTATTTCCCTTGTTCTTCACCAAGCGTTAATCTAGGCGCACGCCCCATACACAAGCGCTCTCTTACACGCACGCTCACTACAAGCATTAATCCAGGCGAACGCCCAACACAGGCGTTAATCCAGCCGAACGCTTGATTTCAGGCGTGCTTCTGGCGTTCCGCTTGATTGGACGTCCTCTTGGATGAACGCCTGATGGGGCGGAGTTTTGGTTCACGGCCGTCTGATGAGACGCACATCTAGTTTTACGCCTGGCACCAGACGGAGACCCAGTGTTACGCCTGGAACGAGACGCACGACTATGTTAACGCTCGACTATAATTTGGTTTGGTCCAGTTCTGGGATCGTATTTGATACCAAACAGTAAAAATTCCGGACCAAACACTAAATATACTCGCCCCACTACGCTTGGATTTGGATGGACCAAAGACCAAATTTGGGTTTGGTCCGTCCTTTGCTCGCACCACTGTGGGTGCTCTTAGAGCGTCCACAATGGGACGACTAAAAGGTGGAGTAAATACCAAATTTAATCTTTGGTACGTAAAAGTGTAGCGCAGTGGCGCGAGCGAATATTGGGTTTTACTTCGGATTTTCGACTGTAGCAGACTAGATTTGAGTTTATTTCTGGACTAAATATAGTTTACTCGGGCGGGCTCGTAGTGTAACGCCTAGCCTCAAACGACATCGTAGGGAATTGCATGTCACCAAGCGTTACTCTGGGATATCGCTCAAAAACACGGGCGGAAAGCTACGAGTACGCCTGATCAAGCATTATTCTAGGAGTACGCCCACTATCAGCGTAACGCTAGAATTCCGCTCAGTTGGAGCGTAATCCTAGGATACCACTGATAGGGTCGTAATTCATACATATTTACCTTTTAATTTGTATTTGTTAGTACTCACAATTATATTAATTTTATCATTTTATTGTTTTATTGATGGTTCACATAAAATCCGAAGTTACTAGTTAAACATGGTTAAACGATGAAAATTGATGGCAATGCAAATGGTGTGCCAAGAGATGCTTGGGAATTTCAGTTTTGTTTGGAGTGTATAGAAGAGAATCACAAGGTTGAGTTTTCTGTTGGCTAAAGAAGCACACGTGAATAAGAATTAAAGTGGTCGTTTTGCTTTTCGGTTAACAGTTGAGGTGCGTTGTTGGAGAGTGAAGACTAGGAGCTGTACACATACAAGAAAAACGTCAGGAGTTCTGTTGGGTTGAATCACATGTGAAGAGGCTAATTCGTATAGCCTGTCAAGTACTATAGAGATGAGACAAGAAATGGTGCAGGCTCATGTGGCTGTACTAGTCTTTGGTTGCTTTTGATGTGGAAAGAAAGTGGAGGTGTAGGAGCTAAATGCTAGGTTTAGTAAAAAGGCTTCACGTGATGGAGTAGGCTTTGCTTTTGAGTTTTGACCTTGTATGATGGATGAAAAGAGGCTAGAAGAAATGATGAGAAGGCAGGTAGAGTAGGCGTCAGGTGAAGGTACGGTTGGTGGTACTGTTGAGTGAAGCTAGAGGATAGAGAACAGGCTAAGAGTGAGTTGGCGTCAGAATGGAAAAGAATGTACTAAAAGAAAGATATAAAGAACAGATGATGGTGGAGTTGGCGTATGAGAAAGTAGAGTGGCTATAGGCTATTTTCCTATCTGCCAAAGCTTGGATAGTGAAAGAATAGAGGCGTCAGTTGCCTTTTGAAGAGTGAGAGAAGTAGACAGAGGCTAGAGTGAAGTTTGGGTTACTTTTCAAGCCTTACGTGAGAAAATGTGGGGTCTGGTGATGGGGTAGGTTGGGCTAGGTGATTGGAGGCTTGGTCTATTGTGACGTGATAGGTGAAGGTGTAGGGGAACATTGATGTGCGTCAGGACATGTGCTGTTCGTTTTTATAGTGAAGAAAGCAAACTAAAAGAAGAACAAGGGGAGCACGTGGGAAAGAAGGAGTGTGCTACCGTAAGACCTAGGGATAAGGTCAAAGCTAGAAAGTAGAGTAATTATGAAGAAAACGGAGGTATAAAAGGAAAAAGAAAAAAATACGTGAAGGGGGGGTCTGTACAGGTTTTCTCTTGGGGGATACATAAGTTTTTTCGGCGGCTGTTTTCGGAGGCGTGAAGGAGAGAGTCCTCTGTACAGGAAGTACGCTGCAGACGAAGGAAGTAGGCTCTGTTTTCTTTTGGATGCGGACGGATTTCGAGGGACTTCTGTGCACTTTTCAGAGGAGAGATAGAACTGAAAAGGAGACGAAGAGAGGAAGACGGCTGCTGTACAACTCATATTCTTTGGTTTAATCCTTTTCTTCTACTTTTCTTAATTATTTTTATGGGTTTTAAGAAACCCATCTCCATGTCTAGCTAATTAATTTGTAACTAGGGTTCTATGTTGAAACCACTTTTAGTACAAGACTAATTAAATTGAATTATTAAGTAATTGACCATTATGATTTGAATAGATTAATTCCATGATTTTATTTATTGATTTAAATCCAAATTAGTTGTCCTTTCACCGGTTCTATACAATATAGTAACCTATGCGCAGAATCAATAGGATAATAAATATGTTTGTCTACTTTTTAGATATTCTATGCTTTGGTTAAATCTTTAGATGGGGTATGCTTTTTAGAGTTGGATATTATTTGTGAACCTACAATTAGCTTCGTATTATTTTCTCGCTAACGCAATTAGATGGTGTATGCTTCCGACTAGGGCTTTTTGATGCGCCATGCTTAGGGCGTCCCAGTGATATTTGCGACTCTAATACATATAATAGGTGATGTCGATAGAACGAACAATAAAAGCATATTCATGAGTTATGTTTTATTTCAGTAATTAAATATAAACAGTGGTGGATACTGAAAAACCCTGGTTACCGACTCTCCCATTAGATTTATTTTTATTAGTTTAGTCCGTTTTATTATTTTATTATTTTATCTAAAAATCCAAAAATATTGTTTCTGGTTAGGTTATTAGAGATATTAATTGCAGTATTTCCCCGCTCTCTGTGGGTTCGACCCGTACTTTCCGTTGTCTACCAGTTAGACGCGGTGCGATTGCGGTTATTTATATTGGGTAATTCCAAATCACATCAATTTTTGGCGCCGCTGCCGGGGAGCGGTTTTGGAATATTGTAGTTAGTATTTTTGATTTTCTAATCATAGTTTAGGTTTTATTTCATTTTATATATATTTATTTTTATTTTATGATTTTTAGTTCTGCTTGACTCGTTTTATGTTTTAGTATCTCTTTTCAGGTAATTTTTCGAGGATGATGAATCTTTCGCCGGAAACATCTAAGATGACGATGGGGGAATTATTCTATGGGCCAGGATATAAGGAAATTTGTGCTTATAATAGTCTTGTGTATGGAACTTGGCATCCACATCGATCCGTCATACGTGGTAATTCAGCTAAGTATCAGTCCCAGTACCATGAGGTTGATTTTCCGAGGAAAAGGAATCTTTTGGATTGTTTGAATCTTTCGCCGGAAACGAAAAAAATGACAATGGGGGAAGTATTAAGACATCCACGGCATAATGAAGTTCTTGCTTCACCTAAGGTAAGTGACGATGATCCCCTAATGATATATGAGAAGTATTATAAACACACACCGCCTAGTTTGGAACAAAGATTGAGAGTTTTGGCAATCCAGAGATTATATGCTGATGATGATGATCAATCTTGTAGTGACTCTCAGTTCCAAACAGAACATATAGATGACCCTGTGGATGATTGTGTAGATGATTTTCCTAATTCTATAGATGAATCTATCTCACAAGATCATTCACCCGACTTAGAGGTTGTTTCTAGACCCCTAGACTTCCAAAAGTTGCCTAATTTAGGGTTAGAGTTGTGTGCTTCTCAAGTTCTGTTGGATCACTTTGCATCCAAATATCCAGAGGACTTGCCTATTCCTGACACCATGCACGAACCAGTTGATATTTCCCCAATCCCTATGTTATCCCCATATTATGTTCTTTACGAACTTCCGAGTGTCGTGAAAACTAGGTTTGTGGGTAATCACTTCTTTTTGATAGTTTCAGTGTCACCGTGTCACAATAATATAATTGTGAAGCTATCATTTGCAAATACTGTATTTTGGGTTGATCCCAAAATTTTCAGGTTATTAGTGTATGGGGATTCTTTTTGTACATATCCAGTAGGTAGATTTTTAGTTTCTTATTTTTATTTTATTTTGGGCTTTTTAATTATTTTTATCTTTAGTTTTCTTTGTTATTACTATCGTTTGATGTGTGTGACAGAGAATACTATTTTTCTTGCGTCAATCAGGTGAGACGTTCCAATCCCTTCTCTTTAATTTACATTTGTTTCTCTTATTTATATTTATTGCAGACCATTCTAGGCTGCACAGTTTGAAACATTAAGGACAATGTTAAATTTAGGTTTGGGGTAGAGTTTCAGAAAATTGATGCCAATAAAAAAAAAAACGAAATTTAGAGACATGTGAATGATTCAGGATGACACTAACCATTCTAGGTAGATGGAAACATAGCTCTTATCTATAGGAATTGGTGTGCCCAGCTAAATGGTCTATTCATCTCTGAATGCACTCATGTGTTAGAAATAACATGATAATCATTGAACAAGCATTTCTCGGAATCATCAGAATCATATCACTTTCTATTTTTATTTTTGCAATTTTTTGTTTCTCTAAGTGATTTGGTGGGGCCTAGTATCAAATTGTTATCGCCGCCAGGATGAAATAGAGTGTTGAGTTCTAGATCATTTTTAATTCTTATTCAATAAAAAAAATTGATACTGTGATAGCAATAGGTGTGTGTTTCCCCTGTCTCCGTCGCCTAAGCAAGCGTGGAATGCAGGATCCATGGGAACTATCATGTAGCCAAAAAAAAAAAAAAAAAAAAAATATATATATATATTATGTATATAAATAATAATAATAAAAGTAGGATTCATCCTGGTACCGACTTTCAGATAGATATGGGAAACACTGTTCACCTTACTCAACATATGCATCGTTTATCACTTCTATATCCATTTTCTAATCTATCCCTGTGTTTGAATTTGATTGTTTTCGAGCAATGTGAATATCCAGTTTCGGATGTTCAATGATTATTTGAGTAGAGTTTGCATTCTTATATGAATTTTAGTACGCTGAGTACAAACTCGTGTACATCAATTGGATTCATACAGGGTAATGATTCTTATAGTCGCAGAATTTAGTATGCCAACTAAATAGCTTGTTTAGTGTCTATCCTCAATCGTTCACAGGTAGCTAGAATTCGGAGTACAGGTTTTGTGGGTAAACCTCTTGTAAACCCTCACGAGACTATAACTCGTCCTCTAAGGCCACTTAGGGGTTTAAAGGCTTATTACATATGCTAAATGTAGTCGCGATTCCTGCGAAAGTGAGTTAGGATTTTTATTTAATTTTTATATTAGTTTTGCTCGAGGGCTAGCAAAATATAGGTTTGGGGGTATATTAGAGTCGCAAATATCAGTGGGACGCCGTAAGCATGGCGCATCAAAAGCCCTAGTCTGAAGCATACACCATCTAATTGCGTTAGCGAGAAAATAATACGAAGCTAATTGTAGGTTCACAATAATATCCGGCTCTAAAAAGCATACCCCATCTAAAGATTTAACCAAAGCATGGAATATCTAAAAAGTAGACAAACATATTTATTATCCTATTGATTCTGCGCATAGGTTACTGTATTGTATAGAACCGGTGAAAGGACAACTAATTTGGATTTAAATCAATAAATAAAATCATGGAATTAATCTATTCAAATCATAATGGTCAATTACTTAATAATTCAATTTAATTAGTCTTGTACTAAAAGTGGTTTCAACATAGAACCCTAGTTACAAATTAATTAGCTAGACATGGAGATGGGTTTCTTAAAACCCATAAAAATAATTAAGAAAAGTAGAAGAAAAGGATTAAACCAAAGAATATGAGTTGTACAGCAGCCGTCTTCCTCTCTTCGTCTCCTTTTCAGTTCTATCTCTCCTCTGAAAAGTGCACAGAAGTCCCTCGAAATCCGTCCGCATCCAAAAGAAAACAGAGCCTACTTCCTTCGTCTGCAGCCTACTTCCTGTACAGAGAACTCTCTCCTTCACGCCTCCGAAAACAGCCGCCGAATAAACTTCTGTATCCCCCAAGAGAAAACCTGTACAGACCCCCCTTCACGTATTTTTTTCTTTTTCCTTTTATACCTCCATTTTCTTCATAATTACTCTACTTTCTAGCTTTGACGTTAGCCCTAGGTCTTACGGTAACACACTCCTTCTTTCCCACGTGCTCCCCTTGTTCTTCTTTTAGTTTGCTTTCTTCACTATAACAACGAACAACACATGTCCTGACGCACATCAATGTTCCCCTACACCTTCACATATCACGTCACAATAGACCAAGCCTCCAATCATCTAGCCCAACCTACTTCATCACCGGACCCCATATTTTCTCACGTAAGGCTTGAAAAACAACCCAAACTTCACTCTAGCCTCTGTCTACTTCTCTCACTCTTCAAAAGGTAACTGACGCCTCTATTCTTTCACTATCCAAGCTTTGGCAGATAGGCAAATAGCCTATAGCCACTCTACTTTCTCATACGCCAACTCCACCATCATCTCTTCTTTCTATCTTTCTTTTAGTACATTCTTTTCCATTCTGACGCCAACTCACTCTTAGCCTGTCCTCTATCCTCTAGCTTCACTCAACAACACCGCCAACCGTACCTTCACCTGACGCCTACTCTACCTGCCTTCTTATCATTTCTTCTAGCCTCTTTTCAGCCATCAGACAAGGTCAAAACTCAAAAGCAAAGCCTACTCCATCACGTGAAGCCTTTTTACTAAACCTAGCCTTTAGCTCCTACACCTCCACTTCCTTTCCACATCAAAAGCAACCAAAGACTAGTACAGCTACATGAGCCTGCACCCATTTCTTGTCGCATCTCTATAGCACTTGATAGGCTACACGAATTAGCCTCTTCACATGTGATTCAACCCAACAGAACTCCTGACGTCTTTCTTGTATGTGTACATCTCCTAGTCTTCACTCTCCAACAACGTACCTGACTGTTAACCGAAAAGCAAAACGACCACTCTAATTCTTATTCACGTGTGCTTCTTTAGCCAAGAGAAAACTCAACCTTGTGATTCTCTTCTATACACTCCAAACAAAACTGAAATTCCCAAGCATCTCTTGGCACACCATTTGCATTGCCATCAATTTTCATCGTTTAACCATATTTAACTAGTAACTTCGGATTTTATGTGAACCATCAATAAAACAATAAAATTATAAAATTAATATAATTGTGAGTACTAACAAATACAAATTAAAAAGTAAATATGTATGAATTACGACCCTATCAACCACCTGGTCCAAGCGTAATCCTAGGATACCGCCTGATACTTACACTAAATTAAGTACTGTAAGAAAACAGTACACTAAATTAAGTACACTAATAGTACGCTAAATGTATCCTTTAACGACGCATTGTATAAGAAAATTAATTATGTGGGCTTAATACATTAAGTTAGCTAAGCTAATACACTAAGTGAACTAAGCAAATTAATTATGTGGGCTTAATACACTAAGTAAACTAAGCGGTATTGTAGGAGTCCGCATTGTATCCATTATACTAATCTAAGTAACTAAGCTAAGTTAACTAAGCTAAGTAATGAAGCGGTATTCTAACGCTCCGCTTGGGTTTTTTAGGCGGGATGCTAGAACACCGCCCGTCCTATTCTACTCACACGTTCGGTTCGCACAAGTGCAACTCCTTCAGGCGTGTTGCTATCCCTTCGCCCCATCAGGCGTGATTCTGGGACACCGCCCGTCTCTTGGGCGTGGTCCTAGGATGCCGTCCACTACCAGGCGTTACGTTAGGATTGCGCCCCACATCGAGCGTTACGCTAGGATTCTGTCTCGCGCAAGCGTTATCCTCGGATTTCGCCCGTTTTTCCAAGCGCATTGCTGGGACACCGCCAAACACCAGGCGCATCGTTCGAACACCGCCCGACTATACACGGCTGTTCTTGGGCCGGAGCAAAGACTAAATTTTTTAGTCTTTGGTCGTTTGGGATGGTCGACCCATTGTGGTTGCTCTTAAACATCATATTACAAACCGGTCCATTGGCCTAACTCAGAGAATCGATTGCAATTCCAGATGAGTTATGCTTAGCCCTGACTGGCTTGTGGTGGCAGTTAGAGCGTCCACAATGGGACGACCATAAGGCTGACTAAAGATTAGTTTTGATCTTTACTCCGAAAAAGTGAGGCGTAGTGGGTCGATCAAAAGTAGTGGATAGTCGAAGAAATCGACTGTAGCTGATGAAAAGTAGTCATTTTTCCCGACTAAACAGGTTATAGTCGAGCGGGCTCCAAGTGTACCGCTTGATGCTAAGCGGCGTCGTAGGAATTCGCCCATAACCAAACGTTATTCTAGCACAACGCTCAGAAACACGGGCGGTAAGCTAGTAGTTCGCCTGATCAAGCGTTATTCTGGGGCTTCGTCTGACGAGACGGGGTACTAGGATCACGCCCACACACAAGCGGGCTGCTGGAACACCGTTCAGTTGGAGCGTATTGCTAGCATGCCGCCTAATATCTAGCATGGTGCTAGCACTCCGCCTATACTTAAGCGAGGCGATAAGACGCCGCTCGCTTTTAGGCCCGGCCCTAGGAGTCTGCCTGCCTGATTGAATTTTAACCATTTTCTTACCGTTGATCAACGGCTATAATTTGTATTCTGATACACCTATAAATAAATGAATTTATATCTATCATTCCCATTTCGAATCTACATCTTTTACATTTCATAGAAAATTTTTAATCTCTCGTTTTCATATAATGTCGGGTTACGAAAATTTTAGGCTTAATGCAGAGAATTTTACCTTAGAGGAAGATTTATCCTTATGTCGAAACATAGTCTTACATTATCCAGCAAGAGGTCATGAACGTCGGATGAATGGTTCAATGAGCATGCAATGGTTTGAAGATATTCATGCTAACTTTTGTAATGAAACCGGTAAACCCAATAACCGGAACAGAGCAAGCTTTTTTTGTCGATATGTGGAAATCACAAGGGAAGTACTAGAATTTTCTTTTTTAACCGCTAAGGTGAATGAAAGAAGAATTAGGAATGAAACTGATGATGAAGTTGTTGCCATGTATCTGGAGGAATGGAGTAGATGGAAACGTTCAGATTTTAAGTACCAACCTCATTTCGAGATCCTAAGGGTGATGGAAGAATACAATCCTTTTGTGTTGATTATTCTCCGAAGATGTGAAGAACGTCGTCCCGGGCGTCATAAGACCCGTTGAAGGTCTGATAATAGGTTTGCTTAAGTGTTTAAGTGTAATCTATTCATTTATTATATTTCATCTCCTTTAATGTATGCCTTTTCGATTCAATGAAATGATGTTACAAAATAAAGTTACTTCCGGTTATAACCAAACTCTGAGAGAATATTTGAAAGTTAGAAAAAATCCCAAAATCGGTTGAGAAAGTGAGCAGTTACTTCCGATTACATTTTGGACTTAATGAACTCATAGCTTTCAACAAATGTGAACTCTTCTCCTTTTTCCTGATATTAGTGCATTTTTACGAGATCCTCCTACAGAAACATATGAAAAAATCACACAATTCATCAATTTAACAATGTTGTTATTGGAAGACCAAACAACTTAGGTTATGTAAAAGATACTTATAAATTATTGGATCGACAACCCTAAATGGGTGGGGTTAAAGATTCATTGTTGTATATCTATATAATCATTTATCCTTTTTCGGATAAGTTGGTATCTATCATGAATTTCTTCAAGAGATATTTGCTTTGGATTTTCATATTCTCGAGCATATTGGATGTAGATCCTACCCCAAAATGTTTCAGGTTCAACCCTTCTAGCTATGATATCTTGACGTAGGGTTTCGTTATGCCAGGTTTTGGTTATAGCCAAGCCTTCAGCTGAATCAAATGTTGCCATGTTTGTAGGTAGAGGTATGAAGTGAATTACAAAGAGGAGATTATTAAATGGAATTTTTAGAGTGTATGAAACTAGGTGTGTGTGATATTTGGTAGAGAACACAGATGTATTTATAGGATAAAAAGAGAGACATAACGGCTAGTATTTTCAAAAACTTACTACTTAGCATGAATTCTCTGTAAATACATAATTGGTCATCAAATATCTCTAAATAACTCAAACTCATTACTCCATTTTCAAATGAGACATCGAGCGGATAGCAAATGAGTTTGTAATTTATGATCTATCTAAAAATAACATGAGCTAATAAGTAAAGCTAAAATCACTTTCGCAGGCATCGCGGCTACACTTATAATGTGCAGCAAGACTTTAAACCCCTAGGTGCCCCTAGCGGCCGAGTTTTGCCTCGCGGGAGTTTACAAGAGATTTACCCACAAAACATATCCAGAGGATTTACAAATTTTTAATCATCACCAAAATCTGACCATAAGTGTTCGATCAAGTCATTTCGCAAACGAATATGAGTATCTTTGTCGAATACTGCACGTCTGCGTTGGTCCTTTATCATTCTCGAAAGTTCAGCAGTGTTGTGTCTAGAAATATTTACCGGTGGACCGTGGCTACGTTGATCATACTCATGCGGTCAATCCCCGGGTAAACGCTCATCCTCCACTATCATATTATGTAGAATGATGACATTTTTCATTATATATGCTAATACGTCTGGATTCCACATTCGTGCTGGTTGTTTGATGATTGCAAATTGATTTTGCAGTACCCCGAAGCCGCGTTTTACATTTTTTCGGCAACCCTCATGCATAGCAGAAAATTTCTGTTTCTTCTGAGAATCTGGATGTTTAATCGTAGTCACAATAGTAGCTATCTCCGGGTATATTCCATCACCAAGATAATACCCCATATTGTACTGATTTCCGTTGACAACAAAGTTGACAGCCGTTGCTTTCCCGTTGATTAGCTTTTTGAAGATATACGAACGGTTCATCACATTTATATCATTGTTAGAACCAGGCATACCAAAAAATGCATGCCAAAACCATAGATCATACGACACCACTGCCTCCAGGATAATACTTTCACTACCTTTGTACGCAGTGTAAGCACCGGATTCAGCCGATGGGCATTCATCCCATTTCCAGTGCATGCAATCAACACTTCCAATCATCCCCGGAAATCCCCTTTCCTTGTTCTCAGCAAGAAGCAGTTCAACATCACGCTTAGTTGGTGTGCGCAAGTATTCTTTCTCGTACAGATGGACTATCATCTTACAAAATCTACGAGTAGCTTCCAACACTGTGGTTTCTCCGATCCGTAAATACTCATCTATTGCATTTGATGCACATCCATAAGCTAGCATTCTTATTGCGACAATCACTTTTTGCTGAGGGGTTAATCCAAGAACACCACAAACATCGCTTTTTTGAACAAAATAACTATTTATGGCCACGACATCACCCAAATACGGTTGAATAATTCTCGACGCATTCTAAATCTTCTACGGAATACATTAAGAGGAAATATATGGTTTCTGCAAAAGTAATCTCTCCATAGAAGTTTGGCACCGGCATCGCGTTGTCTTGGTACTTAGATACGTGTATGTGGCCAGTTCATACTTGAAACAATTAATCCCGCAGTGACTGCTTGGTTATTATGGCTCAATGCAAGTGAAATTTCGTCTGATGAGTAATAACTATTGTTATCATCATCACCTAGTGAAGAAGAAGAAGAAGAAGAAGAAGAAGAAGAAGAAGAAGTAGTAGGAGGAGGAATAGAAGAACAAGAACCATAATAATGATGGTTATTTTGAGAGTATGTCATTTGCTTTTTGATGGTTGTATTTTTGGTTTGTATAATTGGAGAATCGATTGTGTCAATTTACAGGCAAATTAAGATAAGATTTTGAGTTTTGAATTGACAATACAAAGTTGGTATTTTAATGCAAAAGCAGAGTTGAGGCAAGTGGGGTTAATAGACGCATCAGAGATATGAATTGTAGTTTGACAAGACAATACCAAATGACCAAAAAGACAAAGGAAATGCAAAATCAGAGTTCTAAACTGACAATACACAGTTGGTATTTTAATGGAAAAACAGAGTTGAGGCAAGTGGGGTGGTCAGACACGTCAGAGATAAGAAATGTCAGTTGACAAGACAAAACCAAATCACCAAAACGACAAAGGAAATTTTTTCAGAGTTTTGAATTGACAATAAAAAACTAATATAAAGGATAAAATAAACAATTATAACTGTAAGAAAAATAATTTGAAAAGACAATTCAAATCTGACAAAAGAAACAATTTTTTTGTTCAACTAACAATTCAATGCTAAGGAATTACTATTCTTCTGTATCTTCATTCTCGGACACCGAGCGCTGGGGCATAAACGAGACAAAGATGATATGGAATTATAGTTATTTGATTGCATTGTTGATGAAGATCCCTGACCCATGGTGTTCCACATCGTGGTGGCATATTCTGAGCATAGGAGACAAACCCAATGGGTGGTTGTTGTTACGAAAATGGGAAAACTGTGAGTTCAACATGCCAACCTCATTTCGTAGACCCTGTATTTCTTCATTTTTGGAAATGAAAAAGTCCATCCTCTCCTTAGTTTCATTTAACGTAAATTCACGAAACTCTTGGGTAAAATCAGACAACTCTTGAACTAAATCATAAGCCGCGACCTGTGATGGAAAAAATGAAATCAAATTCTGAACCATCATTGTATACTAAAATCAAATTTACAATGTTTTGTTGTATACTTACGTATGGTAGCTGTTGTGGAGGAGGAATGAGTACATGTTCACGACAACGTTGGATGTTGTGTTTAATACGGTCACCAGCATATCCGTACGTTTCAACCTCCCAATCGACTTTCGTGGCATATTTATACAGGTTAGTCACATGTCGCCAATACTCGAAATACATATCATAGTTCACGACACGTACAAACTCACTTGCAGGGACCAAACAGTTTTCGCTCATCTCCTCAATCTAGTCAATTCATCAAAAAATTAACCACAATCCAACTGAAATTAAACAACAACTTAATCAATTATATCTTCAATTCAACAAACTATCATCAATTTTTTATACCCAATTTACAACATTCATAAACCCTAAATTTTTTCCCAATTCCATAATTGCAATTTCTAAAACCTAATAATCTCAATTTCATAATCACATGTATAATCATTCAACATATATAACCAATTTAACTAACAAAACATCATAATAAAACATACTCTACATTTTATTTACAAAACAAATATAATTTATAAAAAATAAAAAAAATAAAAATTACCTTGATTTCGCTTGGATGATTGAAAATACCTTGAGCAGAGTCTCAAAAACCTAGGTGGGACTTTGGGTTCTCGTTTGGGAAGTTTAGTGCTCAAGTTGGGTGGCGGAGATGGGTTTGAGTTGAAGATGGAAGTGGATACAGGATAAAAATTAGGGTTTTACGGTATAAAAACGAAGATAGAATGGGGAAGGCTGTTAGAAGCTCGCCTGGTATCCCAGGCAGTGCGCTAGGACACCGCCCGTCCCATTCTACTCACACACACATCTTGCACATGTGCCATTCTTCAGGCGTGCTGCTACAACTTCGTTCCACCAGGCGTGCTTCTGGGATTCCGCCCGTCTCTCTGGCGTGATCGTAGGATACCGTCTAAACACAGGCATTACTTTAGGATTTCGCCTCACATTAGGCGTTACGTTAGGAGACCGTCTCGAGCAAGCATAATTATAAGATTCCGCCCGTCTTTTCAAGCGCATCGTTAGTACACCGCCCCACTCCAGGTAATTTCTAGATCACCGCTTGACTATACACGGCTGTTCTTGGATGCCCTTAGTGCACCTACATTGGGTCAATCCAATTTCCCAAAATCTGTATATCCCCAAAAAATTAAATCACTCTCATGAGACTGAAAAAACAAAAAAAGGTTCCAACTTTGAGAGAGAAAGGGGCGTAAAATTTCTCTCTGTGTTTCAGATATTTGCTGTATATTTCTCTCTTACTCACTCTCTCTGAATTCAGCTTAAACATGATACCAAGCTCATCGAGTTACAGTAATGGGTATCTAGGAAACGGTAGTTCATCAGGGAGACGATTGAATATGAGTTCAAAAGATCGATTTAAAAGAGGAGGAGGTGGAATTAGGGTTCCTTCTAATCAAGAAACACCACCACCACCATGTACAGAGTTTGATAAAGCTTATTTTCAATCATATTCTCATGTTGGTATCCATGAAGAAATGATCAAGGTTCTTACTTCAATCATATTCTCTTGTGTGTATTATTGTGATTATTTAAGTAGATTTCTGCGTTTAAGTTCATTTGATTTTGCTATTAATGGGTTGCTCTTAAAACCCTCAATTAGGGTTTTACAGAAAGGTGCTAGCTTTGTGCCTCTTTGTTCTTGTACTGTCGGTGTAAAATGTATGTTTGTCCTAGATGCCTCGCTAGTTAGGTACTAAAGTTGTTGTCTAGCTATGTGCACCGGTACATTCATACTGTTCCACGTAAATGTTTCTGTTTTCTAGATATTCTTGTGAGAAGTGACATAAAAATACTTTTAAGGGAACTATGAGCTAATTGTGTTGTGTAAACTATGTATGCAGGACCGTGTACGCACTGATACTTATAAAGCTGCTATCGAGCAGCATCATGCTTCTATAGAAGGCAAGGTACTATCTTGCTTGACCTTTATGCTGTTATTTTAACTATGCCTTTTTGTTCCTGTGTTTTTGAATTTCATTGAAATATTTTAAAAGCTTAAATGTTTAGATCTATTATTTCATGATCAATGCAGTGAAAGTTGGATCTAGTTATTGGATAGTGGATTCTGTTTCCCAAATTATGAATTTTATACTTATGCATGAATATGGAAAAAAAAACTTATCTGAATAGCCATACTGGGTACTATAAATGGATCCCACAAAGTTGTGGGGTATTTTAGTGTAATAGTTTTTGTTTTTTTGTCGGGTGGGGATATAAATTAGTCTTCCATGAGTAAGGACAGTGATATGCTGTATCCAGGCTGGTTACTGTACAAGCACTCAATAGAGTTAAGGTGGAACATAGGAGAATACCATCTTACTTTCTAGCTTGCAGAGCATACTTGTAAATGTCTTTGACCGTTAAACCTGTACTTGTACAAGAGAACTTCATTCCAAGGAGTTTCAGAACCCTAATCCGGGATCATGGGTTTTACAACCACTGCGAAATAACTCTATAAATAGATTACATAGACGAAGAGTGTCTTTCACCCTTAAATAAGAGGAACCAATGACTGCCTTTCCTGTTTAACCTCTGCTTTTCTTATGCAGGTTGTAGTGGATGTTGGCTGTGGAACCGGCATCCTTTCTATATTTTGTGCTCTTGCTGGTGCAAAGCGGGTAAGTCCTGTTGGTGGCATTGTAGGAAATGTACTTATGTAGGGAAACTTTTTCCTGTTAACTGGATTTCAAAAGATAATTACGTTTTTCTTCTATAACCAAGGACGAAGTGTAATTTGTTCAGGTTGATCACTAGATTTTGTTGTTATATAAGTATTCGGTATAATGTTGCAAATCACACTGGTTTCTGAACCTCAAACAAGAAAGAAGTACAGTGCAGGTCCCAAAGGTATTATTATCAGTCAACTAACATAAGGTCTTTCAGTAAACTTTGTCTTGTAAATTACTTGAGTTATTTCCCACTTGAGATATGGCGAAGAATAAAGTAGTTTGTTTCTTGTCCGAAATCCTAGTGACAGGCTCCAAAAGAACCGCAACTCTAGGTGTTACTTGAAGCCCATCTGGTTGCATCTGCATAATCTTCTTCCTCTTGCCGCTGTAGTCCCTTCATCTTGCCAGAAAAAGCCTAAAGTCACCAGCATTCTCAAGTCACTGATAATAATGGAATAGTTACCAATCATGACGGCCACAAAGATAATAAAACCCATGTATAAATTATTTAAAGATTGTCAGATAGCCAGGATTATCAAAGAGGGTACCTTTTGGACTTTGAGTTAAGGGACCTACGATTTCTTTGATTTAGATTTGCATAAAGTTTGTTTGATATCATCAAAGTGTAAATGCATTTTATATAGTTTATACCGTTTTGGTGCAATACTATTGTGTCCTATCCTGTTACTAAATTTTATGTTGTCCTGTCAGGTTTATGCAATTGATGCAAGTGAGATTGCAATACAGGTATTCTCTTGCTTTGGGGCCTTAGTTTTGGTTAATAATTCATGTCCATTCTTATATTATTATAGTTTGTGAACCGTATCAAAAGAAAATTATCAAGTGCTTTATCTTTCTGCTCTCTTTTAGTTTACTCTTTTATAAGCGGTTCTATTATGTAGTTTTCCCTTTGGTTTTATTATTGTTCAGATTCTATATGTTCCCATTGTCTTTTTGGTGATATATTATATATAGGTTGGCATTTGACCGATTGCTCAAATGAAATTGTTCACCAGGCAAATGAAGTTGTGAAAGCTAATAACTTATCCCACAAGGTCATTGTTTTACATGGAAGAGTGGAGGTGAGACCCTACAAACTATATCAAGACATTGAAGTTGTACTTTTGCAGTTACGAACTGTAATTTGTGTTTATTTCCAATATTCAATATTGATATTCCAAGTTTGTGAGATCAGATAATAGTAAATACATGTATATATACATATATACATATATGGTAATATGTTCATGAATTGGTTTAGTCAGCTTTTAGGCTCAGCTGTTACTCCATTTGTTTGGCAAAGGCCATCTGAGTATGGTTGACTTCTTCTCCCTGTGAAGATGGGTTACTCACGGCTTATTTATCCAATCATTTCGGAGCATACACTATTAATAATTGTTGGAAATACTGAATCTAGTTTTTTTGGATCCATATTGGAAATGATTGGCGAGGGAACTGCTATTGACTTTTCTAGACAATTAGCAAGTTTAGCTGGATATGTGGAATAATTGCATATAGTCACCAATAGAACTAGTATTTCCATCTAAGATACCTAGAAGTCCTCTTTCCCTTGCTCAGGACCTCATGTCCCTTTACCTTTATTTCAGTAATGCGGAAGAGCTTCATGTGCCTGTCCTTTTTCTGATGCTTTTAAATGCAGGATGTCGAAATCGCGGAGGAGGTTGATGTTATCATTTCAGAGTGGATGGGATACATGCTCTTATATGAGGTTTGTAATGACTTAATTTTCATGGGGGTAACTTAGTACATTTACTTACTAGTATAAATAGGACAGATATGCTGGTTTTCAACCAATTGAAACTGCAAATGAGTGTGTGCTACTGCTTCGGCGCTGTTTCTATGTTTTTTTCCTGATTTTAGAATGCCTTCTATGTCCGTCAACTTGCCGTATTTATCCCAACTGGTTTGTGACATTACCATGTGGGTGCATGTTCTTTCATGTCATCTTAATTGCTGTTCTTTTTTTCCTTGTAGAGTATGCTGGGTAGCGTAATTACTGCCAGAGATCGTTGGCTTAAACCTGGAGGGCTTATTCTCCCATCACATGCCACGGTAATTGAGTTATGATTCGACTATCTAACATATTTTGTCACATTACGCAGCATCTGTATAGCTAGTTCATTGAAGTTGAATTTAAAAACATAAAGATACATATCATACTATTACTATTAGATTTATATGATTGTGTAATGGCACCTGTCAAATGAGTATATTCAGAGTCTTCTTTCTTACTTTTTTTACAGAAATTCCTAGTTAACTAGAGAAAACATCTTATGCTGATCTCAGGTGTGTGCTTTTGCAGTTGTACATGGCACCTGTAACACATTGTGACAGATACAGTGAAAGTATTGATTTCTGGAAGAATGTTTATGGAATTGATAGTGAGTTTCCTTCTTATTTGTTAGGGTCTGTATTTTGTATCCAGAGAATATGAAAACTGATAATTCTTAAGGGCTATCTTTGTCCACTGCCCAGATTTTCATCTAGGCTAACTTATAAATAATGCTTCTTGTCTAAATACAGCGGATTCATATGTTGCTATACTTGTAATAATGTTTTGGATTTTGCTATCCTTCAACTTGTTTTGACTTTGACATGAAAAGGTTCTTGTTGGTCCAGTGTCTGCTATGGTGCCGCTGGCGAAACAGTGTGCCTTTGAGGAGCCAAGTGTAGAGACAATAACTGGTGAAAATGTTTTGACATGGCCATTTGTGGTAAGCTTGTCTTCTCGACAATTGCTGATTTTATAAATGTGGATATTTGAATTAAATGAGCATTTTCATACATGGAGGATTAACAATTGAATAGCATCTATGACTTGGCTAATAGGTAAAGCATGTGGACTGCTACACTGTCACAATCCAGGAGCTTGAATCTATCACTGCAAGATATAGATTTACATCGATGATGCAAGGTCTAATAACTTTGGCCCTTTTATTTTCATTCATGTTTCTTATGTTGCTTTGCTGACTGAACTTTGTTTTGCGCCTCTTTATTCTTTCAGCCCCGTTTCATGGGTTTGCGTTCTGGTTTGATGTTGAATTCAGTGGACCTGCTATTTTTCCGAGCAATAACCATACACAGACACTTGTAGGCGGTACTGCATCATCTGACATTCCTTCTCCAGGTTCTAGTCAGAGGAAAAAACGGGCAAACTGCAATGAGGCACTAGTTCTATCTACTGCTCCCGAGGATCCCCCAACACATTGGCAACAGGTAAACTCCGTCATCAAGGTCTTGGTTTATTTTGTTTATGTTATGTGTTCTAGAAGTTAGTTTTAACTGTATGGAGCTTGTTTGGCAGTCTTATTCATTGTGAAACATACCAAACTTTTGCAGACTTTGTTATATTTTTACGAACCGATAGATGTGAAGCAAGATCAAGTCATTGAAGGCTCTATAACAATGTCACAAAGCAAGGAAAACGCCCGATTCTTGAATCTCCACCTTGAATATTCGTAAGTTCTAAGCTTTTATGTTTTTTTAACAACTTGTCTTGTGTGGTTATATATCATTCTCTCCTATTTGACATCATTTCTCACTTCTGATCCTCTGGTATTTCAGTTCAGGAGGTAGGTCTTTTGTAAAAGAGTCTGTACTGCGATAGCGATCCATACAGTGTTCTGCTTGCCAACACAAAAGGGCAACAAGTAAACTGAAGTATCAATCAGCTAAAGGTCCCAAATTTTCTTTATGTTTTCTAGGCATGTATTCTATTAGACATTTATTTTAGATGCACTGCAATTACACCCGCACCCGTCAGAGGCAGCTGGGTTGAAATTTTTCCTAGGATGATGGTCTCCCCTTATTCATGTAGACGAATTATTTGTTAAATAATAAATAGAAATCTACAGTATATTTAACCATTTAAGAAACATACTTAATGTTCTTAAGATTTCACAAATAACACACAAACTTACTTTGATTTTTTCCTCCAAGAAGAAGGAAAAGTGGAAAACAATGAAAATAAACTAGTGGGTAATATTGTACACTTTCTGCTGCTAAAGCACAAAATAAAACTTTATATGTTTGTATCTGTATTAGAATATGTGTTTTCATGGTTTCTTCATTTTCCATTATCTTAAGCTCTTCCCTAAAGCATGCCTTCAATAGAGCTAGACATGTTTCCCTTTTCACTTGTTTCAAACCAACCAAATTAAATATGTTGCACATTCTTAAAAATAAATAAAAAAATGGTGGACATTGAAGATGGTAAATGACCAAATGCTGTCTTTTTTGTTGTCCCGACTTTATAATTTTAGACCGTGAATGTCATGGATTAATAATGGATCTCGGATTTAAATGTCATGGATTAGTAATGGATCTCGGATTTATAATGACCTTTTTTTTCTTTTTCTTGTTATCACAGCAATCCAATGCAGTACGTACAGGATGGTACGGCCGAAATTTCGGCCGGTTTTGCCGGTACCGGCCGGTGAGCGGTACGAAACTCAAATGCCGTCGAAACGATATTTCACTGAGAAAACCGGTCGGTACGGTTAAAAACCGGTTTTACCCGGTATTGACCGATATTATCCGGTTCAATCCGGTATGAATTATCGGCCGTCAGATGAAAAAAAAAATCTGATCCTACGGCTGATACCCGGTATGTATTATCTCCATCGTAAGAGATACAGCTGCAAACAAGAGCTTGTGAAGAGGAAACAACGTAATTGAATTGAGTCAGATGTTGCTGTGATTGAATGGTATGTTGGTTGGTTTCGGAAAGCAACAGAAGATGTGGTCTGTGGTACGAGAGTAAGATTGAGTTGTGGTCTGTTGAAGAAGTTCGGAGAAGACCTAACTCCTAACTGCCGATTAGAGAAGAAGAAAAGAACAACAATAAGAATGGGTTTCTGAGTTTAAATGGGACTCGAAGAAATGGGTACTGAGATTTCAAGTTTACAAGGAATTGGAGAGTTGGGTATTGTTCGAATTACAGCAGAGACGTGAGAACAAACACAATTTGGAAGAAGATTTGAACAGATATTGGAAAACAGTGAGGAGAAGGCTGTTGCCGATGAATGAATGATGTGTGGTATCTTGATTGAATGACTAAAAAATGGTGATTGTTGGTAGAGTTTCAGAGAAGTTTGATTATATGGGTTTGTCTCCAATTCAAGAATAGAAGACAGTTAGAAGAGATGGCTCTGTTGGTGGCCGGAAACTGCAGGATAAATAAGAAAACAAGCCAAGGCATGTTAACTATTGGGTTTAGTCTGGTGAGAATGATGCTGTTCGAGATTAAAATTGAACAAAGTTTTGTTGGCTGTGAATAATGGCAGTGAATGGCTCGAGCAGTGTGGTGCAATGGGTGCTGTGAATTATTTCCCCTGAACTGGATTAGTGTATGGTGTGTCTGAGTCTGTTGAATTGATTGAATGGGGTATTTGTGAATGTTGTTAATGATTGCAGGGAAGGAGGTATTGATGATTGAAAATGCCAATTGTACATGCCAGAATGACCATTAGAGTTGCACTCCAAGTGCTTGATAAAATGACTAAAAGACTTGACTTTGAAAGGAAACTAGAAGAACATGTTTTGGGCTTTGATAGATCTATGGGCTCTCTCTATTAATCTGATTTGGGCTAGGATTGAGCGGGTTATATTCTTAAAATCTGAATTTTGGCTTGGTCTTTTTTGGGGCATATGATACTTGATCAATTGATGTTGGCCAGGGAAAGAGGACTACTTGGTGATGATTGTGATGATATCTATAATGAATCTAATGATTTTGATTAAAATTGTAATACGGTTGTTTTTATTAGTACTTTAGACGGTGAAATTTGAAGTTGTTATTGTTTATCTTGTGTTTCTTGTTTGAACTTTGAACTATATGTGGAATCTATGGATCTATATATTTCGGATGAAAAAATATTTGTTGTAAGTATATGAAATATATTTCAGTTATAAAATGATACTTATAACGTTTTGAACTATATATGATACTTATAACGTTTTGGAATATATTTATAGTTATAAAATGTGAGCTAGTATTTTTTTTATAAAATTTTAGGTGTAAAATATATGGACCGATATTTCGCTGGTATATAAACCGAAATTTCCCTAGTATACCGGCGTACCAGTATATCGCTCTCGACCGGTACGAACCGAAATCCGGTATGGTACAGCTTTGCAGCCGCCTAATTTGATCTTTTTCTGTCAAGTTCGTTTTAATTTTACACCATCCTTTACGAAAGACTCAAAAACAGTTACTGAATGGGAATGCATGAATCAGTTGATTCTAGAAATTCTAGTCAAGAAAGCAATAGCAGCAGGATCAGGAATATTTACATTTGCATAGAGAAGAAAACGCTTTGCAAAAAGTAGAAAACAAAAAACAGGATGACCGTGCACCTCCCATCATTCTTCTTCATAAAAAATCTCAATAAAGATATTATGTAATTGTTCAACTCTGTCTTTTCAACACCCCTAAGAGCAACCACAGTCACGCAAACAAAAGACGAACCAAACCCAAAATTACTCTTTGATCGGTCCAAAATCAATCATAGTGGGACGATTATATTTGATTATAGTCAGTTTGGGTTTAGGATCAAATTTGGTCAGAAATCCAGACCAAACCCAAATTTGGTGGAGCATGAAGGTAGTGATATGTCTCTCAACAAGCGTGAAAGTAGCTCAACGTCTCGTTTCAGGCGTTGACATAGAGTATGCATCATGATCCGACGAAAAACAGAAGTTGACACCTATAGTGGGTGTTCAGGTAAGTGCACCTCCCACTGGAGTTCATTTATATATGCGCTTGTCATGAAGCGTAAATGCAAGAATACGCCTGTGTTGGGCGTTCGCCAAACAACCGCTTGTGTGTGGGCGTATGAGTAAGTGTACGCTTGTGCGGGGCGGTGGTGTTTATGAGCGCCTCTCTCCAAGCGTTGATACATACACACGTTTGTGTGTAACGGTAATATTTTCATTTTCAGTTGAGATTTGTGACTGTTTGAATTTGTTGTAACGACTATCTTTTGGTATATCTATATATGAATCAGTTGAGCATTTCATCATAGTACTAACTCATTTCATCTCTGTCTTAGAACAATTTCAGTAGTTTCATATATTTTTCTTTCAAATCAGTTAGAATTATGGCACCAAAACCATAAGGTCCAAATTTTTCAATATTTGAAGATGTAACGATGTGTAGAATTCATTTATCAATATCTCAAGATTCTGCCACTGAATCCGATCAATCAGAAGAAAAATTGTGGGCTCGTATCAAAGAAGGGATGAAAGAAGCCATACCTAAAACGCCGGATCACAGTTAGACCTCCATTCAGAAACGTTATCAGGGAATAAGTAAAGATGTGGCGCTTTACTCTGCAAAAGAGGCGGAAGTGGAACGTGAACACCATACTGGATGGGGTCCAGAAAAGAAGGTTGAAGAAGTAAGGAAGATTTTCAAGGAATCTAATGGTGGTAAAAAATTTAAACACGAAGAGTGCTACGAAATTATGTTAGAAAATATTAAATATTCACGACGATCGACAGTTGTGTTCGATTCATTGGAAGATGAGGAAGATTCTGAGAATGACAAGGAAGACGGGGAAAAACAGGAAACAAGTCAAGGCGAGTCTAGTGGCGACGTAGATATAGGAGATATACCTAACACATATAACCGTTAGATGGGGGAAAAAAGCAGCGAAACGACTCAAGAAAACAGGGAAAGCAAAATTCAATACCCAAGAGGAAATGATGGAAATAATTATTAAAGAGCAACGAAATTTTAATACTAATTTCAAAGAACAATCAAATATGAAGATGGCGCAGAGAGAATCCGAGTTTACAGCAAAACAAGCTAGGAAAGACAGACGTGATGCAAATAAGGAAGCAAACAAAGAGTTTTGTATAATGACGATGGATGTCTCCGTATATTATGCCGTAACAAAAGAGTACATCGAACTTAGAAAGACAGATATATTGCAGAGAAGAAGAAGTCAAGCTTAAAGCGTTCACGGATTAGTTGAAACCTTAATTATTATGATTAATAATGGATTGACAGTTTTATTTTCTACTTTTTGGATTTTAATTTTAATTTCTTTTAATTAAATTAAGAAGTTTAAATTTCCAGTTTAGTTTTGAATTAATAGTGTTAATTTAAATTTTAATGATTTTCTAATGTACTTGTTGTTTGAATTAATGAAAACTTTAAATTTCGAGTAATTAAATTAGTCAGATGAAAATTTTAACCAACGGCTCTATTTTTCGAATTAACATCAACGGATATTTATGTAAAAAGTGATCACTAATTTAAAAAAACTTTGTTAATTAGAAATTGAAATTACAACTTCTCTAAAAGTAAGACATTTTCCCATTAATAGATAGAAACTTAAAATTACAAATTTTCTTAATATTAGCTGATACTTAGACCTATTATATTTAGACTTGGATAATATAGTACTAAGCCCCGAGAAAGAGATAAATCTTCATTTATTTCTTGGTGCAATCTTGAATTATTTTGGCAGCTTTAAAATGGATAAACGGCTCTCATCTTCATTTGGTATATGCATCTTATGCCGCAAACTTATCCCTTCTGTGCCTAGCGAGAAACTCGTCGTACTTGATGCACAACTTCTTAACATGAAAGAACCTATCAGAAACATAGTCGGTCGTGTAATCATGGCGTGGACCCTTCCACTTCGCATCCATCTTGGGAATGTAAGGTCCTGTTTTTTTACCAGATTCCAAAATATACATTTATCCCGAGCTTTTTCTGGTAAATCCATGACGACGTAATAATTGTTAATCCATTTCGTCTCATCCACAACGGACTTTAACCTTTCCCTTTGTTGGAATTGGTCGTAACTTCATTTCTTGCTTTCCTTTTTTTCCGTGGCATTCATTAGTTTTCTTCTCTTGCATATCTCTTCTTCCATACCTCTAATTGATTTGGTAGTTGATGATGATGAGGGAGTAATTGACTTGGTAGTTGATGA